>PYXC01001444.1:1800000-2393275 GCA_015244755.2 Tenualosa ilisha | reverse complement strand
AACTGTTTTTGTTAAAACATTACGCATACAACTCCGTGTGTTTGTATATATAATTCAATTCAATTCTTTATTTGTCTCAGATACAAATACATGGTCCATAGCAAAGTACAAAAGCAAGACAAAATAGTTAAAAAGAAACATCATAGTTTAAAAAAAATACCACTCCAAGTAGGGGGACGGGCAAGAAGACAAAACTAGACAAAAAACAAGCGCAACCCATCAAACATATAAACTTTCTCTGCAATGCCTCCTAAGCTTAGAGGAGTACCTCACAGAGCTCTTACCTGGGTTCACCAGAGTACTCACTGCAGAACAAATAAAGGGAACACCAAAACAAAGCATGCACTCCAAGTCGATCATACTTCTGTGAAATGTCCAGTTGGGAAGAATTGTGAATCCATTTTACCTACTGTTTTGCACATTAATAGGCAACAGGTAAAATTAGTTGATCGACAGCGCCTCATGGTACCTCAGGGCAGGACACTGACAAAATGCAAATGTGACCAAAAGATCAGTCAGAAAGGATGAAAACAGAGAAATGGTCTATGGACACCATCTGCAGAATAACTCTATTTTTATGGCGTTCTTGGTATTAGCTCTCATTTCTACCTGTTGCCTGTTAATTTGCACAACAATAGGTAAAATGGATTAACAACCAGTGTTGCTTCCCAACTGAGCAGGCTGATTTCACAGAAGTATGATTGACTTGGAGTTGCATTGTGTTGTTTTGGTGTTCCCTTTATTTTTTTGAGCAGTGTATATACTGGTGTGTATCTATATGTATAATTTATAATATATTTTGACTGTTGATGGTCATGCATTAATATTCATCTTTCATCTTATTCTATGTTGTGTACTCATGTCTATGTCTGTTTTACTAAGGTTCACCCTGCAGAGTTTGTGTGGCCAGTACCAGAGTGGAAAGTCTTGGAATATCCACAATACATCCCAATTATAAGTAGAGTTCTGGTGGGGTTTTCTTCACAATTAAAACTTCAAATTTAATTCAAATTTACAGTACTTTGTCTTTTTTCTTGATATTGGAAGATCTTGGTGGGGAACATGGCATTTCTAATTTTCAGGGAACTGCTGTACCTACTGGTTTTAAGTAAGCTCTTCAAGCTGTGTTTACTTGCATCATTGCTTGTGTTACAATATGGTTCTCTGCTCTTCATTCAACTGATCCTAGCCAGGTCAAATTCAACCTCTCTATTTAATCCATTACACATGTAAACAGCCTAAGCAGCAGTGTTTGGGGAAAGTGTCCCATTGTGTGGTGGGCCTACATAACCTGTGACCCTTTGACTACAAGTCCACTAAGAAACTACATAGAGCAGAGCTAACATATAGATAATTGAACACATTTCATACAGTAATTCCATGTTTTACACAATCAACACCTATTCCAACCCTGGCACAAAGTCTTATAATTGTTTTATAATTGTAACATAATTGTTTTGCCTCATATAACAAAAAAAGTTCAATGTAGAGTGAAAACGTGTACTATGTTAAAGCTTGATGTTGGGCCAATGATGGCCCGACAGTGGTTCAACTCTGGAAGTCCATGGGGAGGAAAATGTTTCAGGTATAACACATAAACAGACTATTCATCCAGGCATCTGTATATTGATAGTTCCATCTGTATATTGCCATCTGTTAAGCATACTAATTTACTCTTACTTCCATTCTCCTGAATGTACTACTCCCCCAATTATTTGTAGCCTGTCTACACATAACTATTGCCCACAATCTTTATTCTGTAAATTCTGCACATTCTGAACACACTGGGGTTATACAGACTTTAGCTGTAGTATTGTGAACTCAACTATCATACTTGGTTTCCTAAATTGGGTCATCAAACACAATTGCCTACTGTGATCAAGCGGTGACCAGCTTGACGTTGGATCAACGTTGGCATGACGGTGGTTCGATGTTGGAATTCAATATGGTATGAAATTTGTTTTAGTTGCGCACATTAAACACTATTGGGGAGTATTTGTTCAGACATTGTGATATTATTCGGGTTTTGTAAGGACGGTTGATGCAAATAAAAAGTAGTACCTTGTTGATGTCGTCGAACCAACGTCGACCCAACTGTGGATTTTTGACGTCGGCTTTTGGGGCAAATCCGACCTTGACCCAACGTCTGCGTTCAATAGATGTTGCATGACTGACATTGGTGTGAGGGCGGCCCAACGTTGGAATTCCACCGCCGAACTTGCCAACCAATGCCAACGTTGGGCCAACGTGTGCTTGCTATCTGGGTTGTAAGTGTCTCGCCCATTTTGTATGAAAGCTTCAAAAATAGCGTCACAAGGGAAATGGCGTGTATGGTTTTGTTTTCATTGGTGTTTTTGTGGCCATTACAGTAGCAGTTAGGTATTCACTTGTTCCCTTTTTTTGTATAAAAATATTTTGCTATGGTGTTTGTAAAACGGGCCTACAGTCATGGAGTTTAGCGTGCGCAAGTTTCTTCAGGAAGACGTGACTCGTAGGCGTTTAACAAAGCTCACAAAAACCGACATTGTGCAGATTTTTGAATTCATCTAAATCGATTATACAGAAGACATGAAGAAAATTCAACTCATTTATTGTCTTGCTTTACACTTCAGTTTAAAGGATGAATGTACATCAGAGATCTGCCGAGAGAAAAGAGAATATTTGAAGTAGAACAGCGAGAGCAAAGAGAAAGATCTACAAAGCCAGTTGCAGTTGGTTAATGCCAAACTTGAACAAACGGAAAAAGAAAGTCAGGCTCGTCAGCGCCAACGTGAACATGAGAGTAGATTTGATGTGTCTCGGTGTGTAAAAATAATAATAAAAGTTTCTGTTCTGACACACCTGACACCTTTTTTGAAGCTTTTGAGCATGTTGCGGTGGAAAGATCATGGCCTAGGGGTGAATGGGTCACATTAATCCACAGGGAGCTAACAGGTAAGGCCCAAGAGGCATGTATTTCTTTAGGTTTTGCTGACAGTAGTAATTATGAAACTGTTAAAAAGGCAGTGCTGCGGGCATATGATTTGGTGCCTGAGGCTTACAGGCAGCAGTTTAGGCATAGTAAGCTGTCACCTGGATAGAGTTGTATAGATTTTGCCAGACAGCAACAACTTGGGTTTGAGAAATGGCTGTGGGCCTGTGAGATCCATACTTTCTAAGGATTGCGCCAGCCCTTTTTGGTAGAGCAGTTTAAGATCAGTGTCCCTCGTCCCATTTAGGTTCATTTAAATGAACAACAAAGGTGACGGAGCAGCATAAGGCAGCTGAGATGGCTGATAATTATGTGTTGGTCGATCGTGAGCCTTGGAGGAGTAAGCCTCCAGTCATGGCAAGAAATCCAGATATAGATGGGAGGAAAGATATTGATAAGCCATGTCAGTCTCCATCTTACTCCTCTGTTAAATCAGTTTTGCCAGCTAAGCCTTCCCCACCTTTTGCCCAGTCCCTATAAGAAACCAGGGCATATGAAGTCTGGGTGCCGTTTGCTCGCAAGGAGAAATCAGAGTGGTGGCTAGCAGCCTGTGTCCCTAGTGTCCACTGAGGGTAGGTATGTTCTTTCTTCAGAGCCTGAGCGGTCTCCTGTGTCTGTTAGTGTAGACTTTTGAGTTTTGTTTCTCAAAGTGTGGTTGCATTGGAAGAAGGGGAGAAGGAGGTGCCTGACCATACTACGAGACACAGGTGCCACTCGGTCTTTGATGGTGTCTAGTTTGTTTCCATTTTCTGATGATGCTTCGTGTCAGGCTTCAGTTTTGTTGAAGGGGCTTGGGGGTGAATATGGCGCTGTTCCTCTCCATAGAGTATTTCTAAGGTCTAGCTTAGTTACTGGGTTGGTCACGGTGGGTGTAGTACCCTCTTTGCCCATCAGTAGGTCTGCCGCCTCTACTGGCAAAGATCTTGCAGGCAGTCAGATCTGTGTAATCCCTGTTGCAAGTCCTGTGCTGTGTGAGTCCCCAGACACAATAGCCTTAGAAAAGGAATGTCCAGAAGCATTTCCAGCTTGTGTAGTCACCCGTTCTCAGTCTCGTCAGGAAGCCAGGTCCCATGTATCTGATCTGCCGGTCGAGCTGGCTTTACCTTCACCTTTTAGATTAAGATCCCCAAACAGCCAACAATCTTCTTGCCCTGATGACTGAGCCCAAGGCTCCTAAATGTTGGCTACAAAAGGACTTAACACAATACTTTATTTGAATTTGATTCGGAATTGCTCCTAGCAGTTCTAAGGAGTCATTCAATTTTAATTGTGCATTTGCTTTGTCTTATGCTGTCACCACAGTCTGCTAACTTGCTCAGTCAGTTTTAGCCTGTATAGCTTTATGCTTTTTTTGCACTTACACCAAAGTTACAATTTCCCACCAATTCTAGAGAGTTAAGTTTTAATGGTGCAATTTCTTTGTCTTATGCTTTATTTTCAAACTGATGTGCTTTCTTGCCAGAGTTCTCAAACAACACGGAAATAACAACATATCTGTGAATTGTAAAGGTGAGTTGCTTAACCTGAACCAGCATTCAATAAGTTCTTATTTTGCCTAGTCCTGCAGAAACACTACCCTCTAACTATTAAAATCTTAAAGTAGGGTTACTTTGTTGTTTATGAAAATATGTTTGTCTATTCCCAGTTTACAGTTGCACAAGGCTAGCTTGAATGCAATGCTGCATGTTGCAATCCCAAGACAAGGTAATCAATGGGAAATGATATGTTGATTACCATGATTCTTTTATCAGTAAATGGAACTTGGAAAGTCAAAATTAATTTCTAGTCAGTATATTTTTTCTCAGTTACCACGCACAATAGCTGCCATCCAAGTACAAACCAAGTCTAACCCTGCTTAGCTTAAATACATAGAGAATTTTTTTATTATAGTCAATGTTTGGGAGTCCCAAAATAATTTTCTGTCATATAGTCCAAAATTTCTAGCGGCGCCGTTGATCCTATGCTACATCTATCCTATAGAAAACACAACATTCCAACCCTTAAAGAGTTTCATAGACATACCTCCTTCTACCTCAATTAGGGTATACATACCCACGTTCCAACTTTCCATGTGCCCAATATCCTGAATTACTCGTTGCAGGACCCCACCGAAACTGATGACGAGTGAACCAGCCTGAGGTATTTTTTGCTGTGACACTGACTGATTACCAACAATCTGCCTTAAATCAGACATTTTTAGAAAAAGAATGAAGAGAACATCTGGTTTAATGTATACATAGCCATGTTCCAACTTTCCATGTGCCCAATATCCTCAATTTTTCGTTGCAGGACCCCACCGAATCTGGCGACTTCTTCTGTGCGTCCTCCCTTTTAATTTGTCATCTTCAGTGGAGAAGGATTGTGATGCTGGTAGTGACTTTGATTAGGATGTGACTGTGCCCTCCCGTGAGGTCACTGAGGGACGGTTGCGTAACTCAGAGATTCAAGCTGAGTTGCACAAGCATCTTTCTAATTTGTCCATTCAGGAGAGAGCTAACTCGGTGGATGCTTTTCCATCCCTTTTCCCAGATGTGCCGAGCCGTACCACCCTTATAGAGCATAACATCGATGTAAGCTCAGGACTACACCTATCGGGTTAATCCTGCTAAGAGGGCCATTCTGGTCACAGTACTCACAGATGAGCCCAGTTTTAGCTTATGGACCTCCCCCTGTCTGTTGGTAGGTAAGCCGGATGGGATCCACCAGTTCTGTACGGACTACCGAAGATTGAACGCAGTCACAAGACCCGACTGTTACCTTCTTCCCTGTGTGGATGATTGCATAGATCGCGTCAGACTGGCTAATTTTGTCAGTAAGTTTGACTTAAAGTGCCTTTAACCCCTCGTGCTAGAGAGTTGTCAGCATTTGTTAGGCCGGACAACTTCCTACAGTATAAAGTTATGCATTTTGGGGTTAGAAATGCGCTGGCCACATTCCAGCACCTCGTTGACCGCATTCTATCAGGGATGACAGGGTGAGAGGCATATTGAGGCAGCAGGCATTTGAGACTACCAAGGCTCTCCTTTCCAGTGCTCATGTGTTGGCTGCTCTGAGGTTTGAAGAACCTTTTCAACTGGCTGTTGATGCTAGTGACTGTGGGGTGGGTGCTGTCCTTCTACAGGTGGAGTCAGATGGTGTTGAACACCGGGTTTGTTATTTCTCAAAGAAGTTTAACCAACACCAGATGGCCTACTCCACTGTGGAGAAGGAGGCACTGGCACTTGCAGTTCAATTTTTTGAGGTTTATTTGAGTTCTGATTTGAGTCCTATAACTGTCTACACTGATCACAGTCCTCTGGTGTTTATAGACAAGATGAGGAACTCAAACCAGCGTATCATGCGTTGGAGTCTGATTCTCCAGCCTTACCTGCTGAAGATACAGATGAATCTGTTAGCAATTTGAATTTACACTAGAGGTCTGTATTGCACTGAGCCCATTGAAGCCTATTTCTGAATCACCAAAAACCCAGTCACAGCAGCTTATCTGGCATGGGGCAGGCTTTATATGATAAAATAATTATCTGGCATCCTTAGTACACAAATATGCTGTTAAATGTTGGATATTCATTTTTTTATTTTTTTATATTGTTCCCTGTGTACTCCTTTAAAAGATCTACAATCATACAATGAACAAATATTGTTTTTTATTTAACAAATATGCTTTTTGTATTAAAAGATACTATTACTTTAATAACTCAACAGCACTGAAGATACATATTTGTAAGCATATTCATTTAAAACAAATAAAACACCCTCTGAATGAATTTCAGAACTGACGGTGGTGACAGTGGCATCATTACAACATATATTTCCAAAATATATGCCTCTTGTCAATGGCATCTTGCATAACAACTTTATTTAACTTATTGGTCATCACACAACAACAGTGTAATGCTCTCTACTCATAAAATAACACTTAATAAATTGAAGAACAGATACAGGACAATTGTGATCATGCTTACCATTTTCCATAAATTGAAATTAAAGAAAAACTATAACACAAATCTGCTAGAAAAATGATAACTCATTTGTGACATCAAACTTTTTAAAGAAAAAAGTGCAACACTGCTGATTTACGGAGTCACCACTTTATTGGCTGGTGTACTGATGTATTGAGTAATCATTCCAGAAATATTGAGAGCTTCATTTATAGAGGTTTAGAATAAGGAAAGCCAGTTAAAGCTAATAATTTAATTTTGATGTAAAAGCATCTCCAACTGAAATGGTATCCGTAAAGCAGCAGTGTTGCACTTTTTCTGTATTTCTAGAAATAACTCAGTAACACTTTATCTGAAGGGGGATGCATAAGATTGACATTACATTGTCATAATTATGACATGACACTTGTCATGAACATTAACGAATGACAATGATTGCTGTCATTAATTGTCATGTGGTAAATTATGTTATTTTTTTTACTGTCAACCTGACATTGTTTCAGCCTCAGCGTGTCTCCACCCCAGTCCCAGGTGCTCACAGGTCCAAGCCTGGGCTAGTGCAAGGCTGAAGCGAAAGTCACCTGCAGCTCATGCTGGTTAATGTCAAGTTCTCATGACAAAGATATGTGGTCTTGGTTAATGTCAAGATGTCATGACAAAGATATTTACTCACTATGTGGTCTTGGTTATTGTCAGGTTGTCATGACAAAGACATGGACAGCCTATGTCCTCTTGGTAAATGTCAAGTTGTCAACAAAAACATCCCAAACAATGTCAGGTTGACAGTAAAAAATTATATCATTTACCGCATGACTATTAATGACAGACTGTTTTACATCATTTAGTTTTATCAGGAATTAAGTGGTGTATATGTTTCTCCGTTATGAAGTCCATGCCTTCAGCAAACAGATTGTATATCTCCCTTGCCCTGCTTGCACAAGCTGGTGATGACGGTTCCACAAGTTTTACAAGAATGTGATTGAGTGGTATGAAGCACATATCCACCTCCTTTTGGATAGAATTGTGTGTTGGGCCCATGAGGGTGGAAAAACACTTTCACATCTTGATGATGAGTGTCCACACTAACAGCGTTTGCTAGCCACCAGTTCTGGTCATAAATGACTGCAAGCCAATCACCACAATGAAGTACATCAGCAGATAGATCTGTCACAGTCCCATCAGGACCACTCTTGGTAAGTGGTTCTTGCTCCACGAGGGCTCTTGCTCAATTTCCTCCAGTTCCATTTCCTGTTGCTCACCTTCCTCTTGTTCCATTTCCTCCACCAACAGTGCCGAAGGACCTTTCTTCTTGTGCACTGGTACATGATAATTTTCAGCCTGTATCCTGGGTGTTTTGGCATTTTGTCACCACCGTCAGACACAAAACCTGACGGTGGTGACATCTGACGGTGGTGACAAAAACCTACTCTTTTCCGTAATATGCATGAGTGGTTCACATTAGCCATCTTGTTTTCCCTCTGTTGTTAGTTACTTCACACCTCTCTTAAAAAGTATATATTTATTTTATCTAAACTAATATTTTTCAAACAAAAGAGACGGTGTTGACATGGTGGTTGCGACAGTAGCAGTGTTCAAAAATAGTAACAAATTTAAGAGAAATGGTAAACTTACAGGAGTTGGGTGATGGTACAGCATGCAGTAGAGCTGAATGTTCCAAAAGGGGGTACTTAGGAATTTAGTTGACCTTGTACCTGCCTGATTTTATTGCTTTTTAAAAATATCTGACGGTGGTGATGAATATGTGGGGCACATTTTGAACAACCACAAAATAATAGTAAATGTGGTTTAAAACTCACTGTTTGTAGTTTTTCATATGTACTTCTATGTATTCTTTCATGTGGTAAAGATATTATTTAATTCCATCTTATTATTTAATTCCATTTTTTTTTTTTTTTAATCAAGTTGAAATGATTATCTCCTCGCTGAGGACAGCTGGTTTTATAGGCAACAATGTGTGGATGACAAAAATGTCATTTTCAATAAGTGACTATCAGTTAGAACTAAGATTTATCTTGCAACTTCATATTCAAAATTGTGTATATGGTCAAGTCTCTGAAATGGTGCAGACATCTTTACAGTTGCTGGTGGCCAGAAGCAACAAAAGGAAAGAAACCTACGCAGTCAGCATCACTGGACTTGTAGTAAGTTTTGAATGTTAATATTTACTCACTTTCACTTACTTTATACATTTTGTGATGTTTTTGTCTCAGCGAGCTTGGACCTTCTCCAAGCCCCTGGCCTTCACTGGCTTATTACGGGAGTTTTGTAAGGCATTGGTAACATGGTGACGTTAAATAAACGTTAGTTTTAGGCACTTAGCTCGATAACTAATGTTACACTCCAGTAGCACAACGAGCAATTTAAATCCGAGTATGGGTCTTTCATTCATTATTCAGGACGGTTATTGAGTTTTTGTTCAAATTAATGTAGTCGTACGAGTCATTGATTTGTCTTGATTGGTACAAGGCCAGATGTTTCCAGCTGGTTGAGTTAGCTAACGAGTAGCAAACTATTCACTTGATGCGCTGAGCATTCTATTTCCCATGATACATTGTGGCTCACTGGACACGTACTGTTTGCTACTTCTGGTCGATGTTTGTTTACGTTGAAGCTATATAGAGGCTAGCGGCTAACGCCTGTGTTGAGAGCACTTATAACTCCATTAAGCCTTGAAGATGGCACATAAACGGTGGTTACACACCCCCGATGAATTAGTTAGCGATAAACGTGAAATTGACGGTCAGCTTATTCGTATTCCGCATCCTTCTAAACTAGCATCACAATCCTTCTCCACGGAAGATGACACAATATAAAAGCGAGGACGCACAGAAGAAGTCACCAGACCTACCAACACAGGAGAAAAATAACGCTTAAGAAGGTTAACATGGCAAATCTGCACTTTGTTCTTCCGGTCAGGTCTACTCATCAGATAGTTGACATGGCTAGCACATATTCTCCTTTCTCAAAGCCCCTTGCCACAAATTTACAATCAAAAAGACGCTGCATCTTACACTGTGATTTCGCTAGCGCCTTCTGAGGAGCAGCACGGGCTTGATAGAGGTGGTACCTGAACCCACTCACATAGTCCAGCACATTAACAGGAGGCGTGTCAGTGTTCCACTCATCAGCTAACACTACCGTAGGGCCCTGAACAGCGTGGCCAAACACTAGCACATTTGGACTAAACCCGAGACTCTCTGAACATCAGCAGGTTTCTTGGCTTCCTTAGAGGGCCTCTTGTCCTGGGTCTTCTTTAAGCTCTACTTAATGCAATACTTCGTTCACACCTTCAAACACCAGAAAAATTACTGAATTTTGTTGAAGTAAGCTACAGTGTGTGATGTCTGTTAAATTAGATTGTTCTGTGAAGTGCTTCAAAAGGTATAAGCATGTTTGTCAGTGTCTTTACACGATAAGCAAAGGGATTGTTGAATGCAGGATGTTTTGCAGGAGAGGTGTGCAGCATTTCTGCATGTGGAGATTTTGCATGTGGAGAGTTTTTGGAGGTTACTTTTTGGAGGTACAAACCTTTGAACAGTGTGTGCAGTTGTAAAACAAATCTTCAAAAAGCATATAATCTGTGTAATATCAATATTGTACAAAATTGTTTGGTTTAATTATACTTGAAACACTGACCTGATGACAGACACAATGGCAACCATGTTTGCACAATCTGAAAGACAAACATGCAATAACTGCATAAGCTGCAGGGCCTCTTAACAGTTCTAAATTAAATGAAGAAAATGCTCTAATGTGCACACACAGACACACACACACACATTGGAAATTTCAGCAAAATTTGAACATATCCCCTACCTGTACGTTGTTTTTTCTTTTGATTCTGTAAACATGAGTGTTCAATAATCATCACAAATCAGGTAAGGTAACTGTCGACAATGATTTGAGAATAATATATAACAGTTACAACACTGCAGTTGACAACAATGAGTTGATGACAATGGAAAAACTTAAGAGACGCACAACACAGGTACTCTATGTGGGGGAAACACACACACCTTGAAGCCATATTCCTCAGAGTGGCTCTCATTAAAATGTATTGTCTGGACATGACCGACAGATCAGGCTCAATCCTAGGGGTGGAATCAGTCAATGTCTTTCAAACTGCCTCTGCACACAATGGGATAGCACTACAACCAATCAGGGCAGCGTCGGCAAAACAGCAAATGCGGCATTCTTTGAAATGAATAACATGCTTTTTCTACGCAGCTTTCAAAGAGTCTAACTCTTAGTTGTTTTGCAACGTCACAGTACTGTCGTCAAGTGGGTTACTGCATTTCTAAAACAATTACCACATTAACCTGGCATGGTTGAATTAAAGGAAGACACAACGAGAAAGTAAATCATTCACAATTCCTTCGCCAGATAACGCACAAGTGCAGCCACTTTTCACTTTCCTATGGCGCAGAAATATAGAATGAAATGCTGTCGGAGCCCGTGGTATATTGTGGATTTTACAATAGCATTCGAAAACAATTCAGCTAATCATCATCAAGGACCGGACCTATCCGTTTTAAAATAAAGAGTAAGTACTGAACTCTAAGTATACTGTAGAATATTATTGGAAAGTCTGTGAAAATTGACAACAAGCAGACAACAGTAACAGCAGAGATTCTGTCTTTGAGCTGGATGTACAGTAAACACAGTTATGCACACTCACACACTGCTGGGGAGCATTGGGCCTCATAGCCTCTCACAGTGCAGGAATAATTTCCCTGTTTGGAAGGTCTGCTTGACTTTATTAGCATTGAGCCAGTGGTTTTATTTTGTAGAAGCTGTCCATGCTTGTACCAGACATACTGAGAGCCCAAGCTGCAGGAGCTGCTGCAGGTCACTTTAATCTGATTCCGTTTCCCTACAACAGCCTCCTACTTTACCTGCAGGTCTGACATAAGAAGACAAGTTTGTTATAATTAGAATTTCATCCACTGTTTACTTAAAAACAAACAAACAAAAAAAGCAACTATTAACTTAATTGTACTTACCATTGATTGAAAGTGTAACACCATATTTGCCTGTCGTCCAACTGGTGTGAAGGGCTGTGTAAAACCTAAAGTGATAAACGCCAGTGTGATGATCAGCCAGACTGCCTATTTTCAGGCTGCAGGCAGGATATTTATTAGCATTACTGACCTCTCTGACTGTCCCTCTCTTCTCTTTGTTCCACTCTCCACCCACACAGTGACCCATCCAGGAATAGTGGTTTGTCCACGGCAGAACCACCGATGCCCCTTTAAGGCCACAGACTTGTGTAGAGGAATAACTCACACTCCAGGCACACCGCACAGCTGAAACAAAACAAATGCTACATTGAACAGTCAGCATAAAACAAAAAACTAAAATTATGAGTAAAATAATAACCATGTAAATGTAATTCTCTGACACTTGATGATTTTCTTAATTCTACAATTGGCAACATCTAATAATTTACTATGTATATCATGTGCATATTAAATACAGATGCAAAATGTGATTTGACTTTGTGTAACAGCACTACACCTGCTGGACACACGAGGAAATGCACCAAAAATACATTCATGGCTTTTGAGAGCATCACTCTTCTGGCCTGCAATCATAATGAGTACAGTCTAGTTCATTCCCATTAATGTTACCATATTGATTTGGTGATTATGCAACATTGTTTAAGATCAGACAGACATTAATGTAAAAAAGACCTATTTGGATGTTGTAGAAAAAATGAACAAGTCTCTTACCCACCATACACAGTGTAGACAGTACTGTTGGTTCCTCTGCAGGTAAATGAACTGAGAGAGGGTTGACTTGTGGTAAACGTCATACCACAAGTAGGAAAGAAAAGTAGCTATGAAAAGAAATAGGACAATATCACTTCTGGGGAAAAAAGAAGGATCAGATCAGACTAATGAGATGGTGTTTGATGAGTTTGAGTTATGCAAGACAAAGACAGAAATAGTGAGAAAGAGACAGGGAGAAATACACTGTACAGACTTTATGAGTAATACACTGTACAGACTATCATGCAGGTGTATATGCTGGAGTCAAACTAAAACATTGAAGTGACATTCAACTAACAAATAGACAAAATATTTTAAGCACATTTCTGCAGTCACTTGGTAAGCCAGCATTAAGTATGTCTCCTGAGAAGCTTTAAGTCTGCAGTGAACTTTTGATTTCTCTTTCAAAACTTGCTGATGAAAGTAGATATATGATCTTGCACTGCCCTGATTATGCTGCATAAGTCAAAGGATGTTTGGAAAACAATGATCATCAGTGAACCAACAGTATTTTTTTCAATTAATGTGTATAAGATGTGACTGAAACTTTTAAAACCCACCACCCACAGACCGAGAAAGCATGGTCAGCAAGAACTTCAGACTGATACCTGACTTCCAGACAGAAGTGAAACATGGACATCATCAATCAATGTCATCTACACTGTCCCAGGGGTTGCTGTGGTCTCAGTCTAACCAACATGTCATATTTAGTGAAACACCTGTTGAAAGTGAATTCCATGCATGGTTTGGTTTGTTAATATGTGAAATACATCAGAACACCGTTTCTGAAAACATGCCAGAACCCTCAGTAGTGAACTTGACTGCGTTGTGAAATTTCCCCATTTTATCAGTTGTAGATGTAGGGCTCAGTAGCAGGACAGGTAAACTTTGACATTTCTTTCATATTTTCTTAGATCCCCATTGCTTGATGTGGATAAACTCAGAAAAGTAACTGGTGACATGCCCTGGAACAGCATGGAAAACACTGAACCTTACAGCCAAAGTTAGTTATTTGCAGCTAAACATATTTGCGTTGCGTTTCACTTCCGCTAGATTTATTTGTGCCATTAATTTCCTAAAATCACACGAAAATATCATGAAATCCACATTTATGTGTAAGTAAAATATAAGTAAGTAAGTATTTAGCTGACGCTTCTATCCAAAGACTGCAAAATGAGGATTATTACTGAAGTGCAGCAAGAGGTGGGCTTACAGGGGTCAAAGGGAGTAGAGACAGGAGAAGGGGAAAGTGTGTGGTAAGTCCACTGAAAGCTACTGAGTCAGCCGTTGCTCAAACTACCGGCCATAGCCTGATGAAGTGGGGGCTGTTTAGTCTCGTGTTTGTTTTGTTTTTGTTATGTTTGAAATATGTGTTGTATATATCACATTGAGTGTAAACCCTTAGATGTTTGAATATAGCCACAACCCCTCGTATGAGTTGGGCGTACTATTTTGGTCCAGTTAAGGGGCTTTACTTCCAATATTAGTTTGCTTTCACATTACTCCATCTATGTTGTCACTGATGACTGATAGGAAAAGTGTAGGGAAGGTCAAAGGTTATTTAGCATGGATGAGTGGTGTTACAGTAGTTTCCCGGGATGTAAAATTTTTCAAGGTTTTCCAGGGATGTACCGCATCAGGTAAAGGATACAGTACCGTATGAGGTTAAGGAAAGATATGAAGATGAATTCATAGGACTTAAAGAAAGACAGCAGCGATTTTACAAGAATCCAAATCCACTAACACTTAGGGGAAATAAGATGTTATTGATCTGTGTCAGGAGATTTGAAAGGAAGCACTGAAAGCCTCTACCACTAAATATTAATGGGACGTGTCATTAGGGAAGGAACTCTCCAGGACAAAAAAGAGACTGCACTCTTTAGCTGCACTCTGACTGCACTCTTTAGCTGCACTATGACTGTCACACCCCATCTTTGCACTAGATGATTTTAAATTACATTAATCTGCATAGACACATAGGTAGATACTGTAGATAGATACTTTATGAGACTGTTATAGATACTCTATACTTTATCTATCCAGAGGGAAATTAAATCATACATTTTTAGAAACAGCATGAAAAGAGCATTTGGTTTAATGTATGCATAGCCATGTTACAACTTTCTATGTGCCCAATATCCTCAATTTTTCGTTGCAGGAGCCCACCAAAACTTATGCCGAGTGAACCAGATTGAGGTAAGTGTTGGTGTGACTTTGCCTGATTTCCAAAAATCTGCCTTAAATCATACATTTTTAGAAACAGCATGAAGTGAACATCTGGTTTAATGTATGCATAGCCACGTTCCAACTTTCCATGTGCCCAATATCCTCAATTTTTCGTTGCAGGACCCAACCAAAACTGATGCCGAGTGAACCAGATTGAGGTATTTTTCACTGTGACACTGACTGATTTACAACAATCTGCCTTAAATCATACATTTTTAGAAACAGCATGAAGTGAACATCTGGTTTAATGTATGCATAGCCACGTTCCAACTTTCCGTGTGCCCAATATCCTCAATTTTTCGTTGCAGGACCCCACCAAAACTGATGCCGAGTGAACCAGATTGAGGTAAGTTTTACTGTAACTTTGCCTGATTTCCAAAAATCTGCATTAAATCATACATTTTTAGAAACAGCATGAAGTGAACGTCTGGTTTAATGTATGCATAGCCACGTTCCAACTTTCCATGTGCCCAATATCCTCAATTTTTCGTTGCAGGACCCCACCAAAACTGATGCCGAGTGAACCAGATTGAGGTATTTTTCACTGTGACACTGACTGATTTACAACAATCTGCCTTAAATCATACATTTTTAGAAACAGCATGAAGACAACGTCTGGTTTAATGTATGCATAGCCACGTTCCAACTTTCTATGTGCCCAATATCCTCAATTTTTCGTTGCAGGACCCCACCGAATCTGAAGACGAGTGGACCACACTGAGGTATTTTTCACTGTGACACTGACTGATTTACAACAATCTGCCTTAAATCATACATTTTTAGAAACAGCATGAAATGAACGTCTGGTTTAATGTATGCATAGCCACGTTCCAACTTTCCATGTGCCCAATATCCTCAATTTTTCGTTGCAGGACCCCACCAAATCTGAAGACGAGTGAACCACACTGAGGTATTTTTCACTGTGACACTGACTGATTTACAACAATCTGCCTTAAATCATACATTTTTAGAAACAGCATGATGTGAACGTCTGGTTGAATGTATGCATAGCCACGTTCCAACTTTCCATGTGCCCAATATCCTCAATTTTTCGTTACAGGAGCCCACCAAAACTGATGCCGAATGAACCAGATTGAGGTAAGTTTTACTGTGACTTTGCCTGATTTCCAACAATCTGCCTTAAATCATACATTTTCAGAAACAGCATGATGTGAACGTCTGGTTTGATGTATGCATAGCCACATTCCAACTTTCCATGTACCCAATATCCTCAATTTTTCGTTGCAGGACCCCACCAAAACTGATGCCGAGTGAACCAGATTGATGTAAGTTTTACTGTGACTTTGCCTGATTTACAACAATCTGCCTTAAATCATACATTTTTAGAAACAGCATGAAGTGAACGTCTGGTTTAATATATGCATAGCAACGTTCCAACTTTCCATGTGCCCAATATCCTCAATTTTTCGTTGCAGGACCCCACAAAAACTGATGCCGAGTGAACCAGATTGAGGTAAGTTTTACTGTGACTTTGCCTGATTTCCAAAAATCTACATTAAATCATACATTTTTAGAAACAGCATGAAGACAACGTCTGGTTTAATGTATGCATAGCCACGTTCCAACTTTCCATGTGCCCAATATCCACAATTTTTCGTTGCAGGACCCCACCAAATCTGAAGACGAGTGAACCACACTGAGGTATTATTCACTGTGACACTGACTGATTTACAGCAATCTGCCTTAAATCATACATTTTTAGAAACAGCATGATGTGAACGTCTGGTTTGATGTATGCATAGCCACATTCCAACTTTCCATGTACCCAATATCCTCAATTTTTCGTTGCAGGACCCCACCAAAACTGATGCCGAGTGAACCAGATTGATGTAAGTTTTACTGTGACTTTGCCTGATTTACAACAATCTGCCTTAAATCATACATTTTTAGAAACAGCATGAAGTGAACGTCTGGTTTAATATATGCATAGCAACGTTCCAACTTTCCATGTGCCCAATATCCTCAATTTTTCGTTGCAGGACCCCACCGAATCTGAAGACGACTGAACCACACTAAGGTATTTTTCACTGTGACACTGACTGACTTCCAACAATCTGCCTTAAATCATACATTTTTAGAAACAGCATGAAGTGAACGTCTCGTTTAATGTATGCATAGCCACGTTCCAACTTTCCATGTGCCCAATATCCTCAATTTTTCGTTGCAGGACCCCACCAAAACTGATGCCAAGTGAACCAGATTGAGGTAAGTTTTACTGTGACTTTGCCTGATTTCCAAAAATCTACATTAAATCATAGATTTTTAGAAACAGCATGAAGAGAACATCTGGTTTAATGAATGCATTGCCAAGTTCCAACTTTCCACTTGCCCAATATCCTCAATTTTCCGTTGCAGGACCCCAACGAAACTGATGCCGAGCGAACCAGATTGAGGTACATTTTCCTGTGACTTTGAGTGAATTCCAACAATCTGCCTGAAATCATACATTTTTAGAAACGGCATGAAGAGAACCTCTGGTTTAATGTGTGTATAGCCACTTTCTAGCTTTCCATATGCCCAATATCCTGAATTTTTTGTTGCAGGACCCCATCGAACCTGATGACGAGTGAAACCGACTGAGGTATTTTTTACTGTGACACTAACTGACTTCCAAAAATATGCCTTAAATCATACATTTTTAGTAAGAGCATGAAGAGAACATCTTGTTTACTGAAATTGTCTGCATTAATCATTCAAATACTTGATATTGTAATTGTAAGGTAAACCTAATAAAGTTGTCCTCTGGAGAGGGGAGGAGGGGTGGGATATAGCTTTTCATTTTCTACAAAAAAATTAAGAAAACTAAATAAATAAAAACAATAAACTCTCACTATGTAGTGCTTATTTTCACCCCATTGGAGATTAATGAAGGTTACTGGCTAGCTGCAATCAGTTTTTGCCATACCACACTTAGCATGCCTACTCTTGTCTTGATCTACGCTGCTAAGCGGTGTCGGACCTGCTTAGTGCTTGGATGGGAGACCACCAGGGAATACCAGGGGCTGAAAACATTTAATGTTTACCAAAACATTAAAAGGAAGCTCTTCATTTTCTACTAAAGACACACTACAATCTCACAATCAAGTAAACTTCAGGGCATCGGAGATTGATGCAGACTACTGGCTCACGTTGCAGCCGCTGATGGCCATTGTACTTGGATGAGAGACTGCCTGGGAATACCAGGGGCTGTAAACTTTTTATTTTTTTCCAAAACAGTAAAAGATAGCTTTTCATTTTCAACAAAAAACAAAACTAAATGAATAATCAACTCTCACTATTAAGTGCTTGATTCCAGGCCATTGGAGATTAATGAAGGTTACTGGCTCAAGCTACAACCACTTTCGGCCATACCACTGTTATGCAGGCCTGTTAGAAGAAGAAATGAGAAGGCTGCGGGAGAGTGTGCTGATTGGTGGGGGTAAAATTGATTATAGGTGATTTCATCTCCAGAGCTGTTTTCCCCGTGTGTGAGTTTATCCTGAACAGAAGACTGCCCAGGTAGCAAAAACTCCGCGGCCCGGAAGCGGCATGATTATGGCAAAAACACTAGGCCGAGACTCGGCATGAATCTAGGTCCGATTCCTGTCCGAGCCTTTAGTGCGAACCCGGCCCGACTGCGGAGCACCTCGTGCTGGGGAATTTGGCCTGCTTCTGACGCTGATAATTGCCCAATTACAATAATCAATACAAGGAGCCTATATAAGTCAAAAGAAACAAGCACAATCACTAACGTTTCATATACGATTGTAATGGAATATCATTTCAAACATCAAATGTTGCTGGGAAAACTATTAATACACTGAAAACACATCAATTACGAATTGCCCTCAGGGTCCTTCCTCCATCTCGGTCAGAGGCCAGTTGGAGCCAACGTGTGATCAGTTAGTTTGGAAAACATTCCACAAGAATGTCATACATCACAGCAGAGGTGACCATTTACAACGAGTATTCATGTTTATTTTCAGTTTTACAGACATGAAATTTAAATACAACTTAAAGTAGTCAGTTGAGTTATATTTAAATTGCATGTCTATACAGCTATGAAGAGACAGACTAAAATATTTCCAAAAATTGGGGGTGTACTAACTTTTATGAGATACTTAACACTTGGTAGGTAGTTGAGATATACAGGTTTGGTTCAGCTGCAGGCAAGCCAAAGGATGATGTCTGCAAACAACCACAGTCCCACTCTATGTGTATTTGCATATGAAAGTCTTTCGCTCACCAAGTTCTTTCTCTCCTTGGGCATTTTTAACAGTTCCTCCAGGCTAGACAGGTCTTCATGGTTAGAAATAGGAAGTTTAAAATGAGACACATCAGCAACTGCTGTGATTGGATGAGAGTTGGATGAGAGGCTCTGCAACTGTACCATCATGAGCATCTGTTGTTCTTTAATGGAATTCATCTGGATAAGGATTTCCCTGAGAATAGCTTCAAGAAGGTACAACAGATGAACAGAAGATACAGAACAAAGCATACAAATATAGGTGACATTATACATTACACATACAAACACATTACATTACTGTTAACAGTAGAATCCATATGCATAGCCTCACCAGAAACATGACCATTTTGTTCACGTTGAGTGTTCTTATGAAAGAGAGAAAGAGAATATAGAACTTATATAAAACTTTAAATAAAGTGAGCACTGTATGAAATGTGTTGCTATTTTACAAAATATCTTACAAGATCTACAGTTGAACCTGAGAGCCTTCCAGCTGCAGAAGACTTGCTGTGGAAGGAGTGATTTGGACCTGCAGGACCTGCCTGGTTGGAGTGCTGCTCCTGTAGATTGTAGATCACGTTGGAGAAAACGGATCAGCTTCTGTGAAGTTGGCAGCATTTGATGGAGAAAATGAATCAGTTGGCGTGAGGTTTGTAGAAGTATTTGGAGGAAACAGATCAGCTGTGACACTTGTAGCAGTTCATGGGGACCAAGGCGCTGTGATGTTCAAGGCAGAGGAGCGAAACTTATTTCTGTAGTTAAAGCTACATTGACATTTTAAAACTGAACATTGGTTTTATGCAGACAGCTTTGTAATGATGCATAGAAAAAAAATTGAGAAAAATATTCCAGTGAGGTCAAGAATATGCCTATTTGACAGCAACCATTTTTGGGCATGGTAAACACTGGTGTTAATGACAGCCAATAAACTAAGTGCATAGTTGTAGTTCAGATTCAATACTTCCATAAATAAGGATGCACCTGGGTTTCCTGTTGAAACACCATTGGATGAAGTGATGGCACACTTGAAATTAATCCCTTCATCCAGTTGTTTCAAAAGGAAACCCAGGTGCATACTTCCTCAATGAAGTACTGGATCTGAACTACAACTGTGCACTAAGTCTGTAAGATTCACATTCAGTGTAGTAGAATTAGATCCTTATAGATTAAAATGCACAGTTGTAGTTCAGACCCAGTATTTCCTTGAAGTATGCACCTGGGTTTCCTGTTAAAACACAACTGGATAAAGTGATTCATTAAAAATGTGGCCTGAAAGAAGTACTGGTTCTGAACTACAACTGTGTATTTAGTTTACTGTGATAGCAATCATTTTGGAAGTATATTCTGCCTCAGACAGCCAGGAGCCGCCACCATTTGGCATGGCACAGAAACAATAGGAATCATCCTCCCCCAGTGATCAATGTAAATTAACTGCTGGTACCCCTGTGGCTGGGTAGAACCTTTTTTCGTGTTTACATTGCAAAGACTTTACCTCAGATAGATTTGGAATGTATTTCTGTATGTTATGAAATGTGGATGTATTCAGGGTGCGATTTGTCAAAAAAACAGAGGGCGGGATGTCTTTTTTTGTTGTTGTTTTTTAATCATGAAAAAATAAGCAATCAACAGGTTTAATTCTTTTTTAGGTTAACGGTAGACCCTATGTGCCTAAATTACGAACAGATGAGCATTCATCTTCAATGCAAACTTAAAAAAACATGAAACATTTCCATGATGTGATGGCTTATTTGGGCTTCAGAACCATGGATAAGGTCCGATCACGCGAACATGTCAGAGGATTGGCAGAGGAACATTAGCCTAATGGGATCGGTCTGTAAAACATTACAGTAATGATTTCACATGTCGTAAAATATGTTTTCACATGTTATGTCAAAGTAACTAATTATAAAACTAAAGAACCGGTTTGCTCTGATGTCGGATTTCATGTGGCCTTTTCGGTTTTCCTGTTGGCGCGTCATCTGCAGCGCGTCGTCCTTCTTTTATCCACATCTCTGCGAACCTCTGCGCAGGGAACGAACACACATCTGGCCCATTAACAGCGATGAAAAGAAGACCGTTCAGTGTGGACACATTCATTCTGTTGCGCTCATCAGTAAGGATATGATTCATAGCACTAAATCCTCGTTCACATTCTGCTAACAACGAACAACTGGATAGCCACTTAACAATGCTAATTGCTAAGACAACCATAGGTGTGTCTTTGGGCCATTAGACATTTACATTTACATTTACATTTAGGCATTTAGCAGACGCTTTTATCCAAAGCGACTTACAAAAGAGGATAACATTCAAGCTACAACACAATGAACTAACAAGGAGTGCATATTGCTAACATAGAATCTGCGCTGTTTTTAAGTTGAAAGTGCAATAGTGTAACACAATGTAGAGAAATTAAATTATTAAGTGCATTCTCAAAGTTTACGCCAGGAGATATTCTTGGAAGAGCTTAGTCTTCACGAGTTTCTTGAAGGTGGAGAGGGTATCAGTTGATCTGGTAGCACTTGGGAGGTCATTCCACCAGCGCGGAACCAGATATGAGAAGAGTCTGGACCGACCTGCACAAGGTGTTGGCCATGCTAGAAAATGTTCCTTAGAGGAGCGTAGTGGTCGTCGGGTGACATAGGGCTTCAGAAGAGAATTCAAGTAGATGGGAGCAGAGCCATCATTCACCCTGTAGGCCAACATAAGTGCATTGTTTAGACAAAATGGCGCCAGGTAAAGAACCAATCACCTTCCATTGTACTTCCTTCAACTGTATGCTAACTGTTTGCAACTCCCCTTGGTTAAATGTATTTAAGTGGAACACTTTCATTGTTTAGTTAGATTTAATGGTGGATGCTTTCAGGCTGAAACCCTTATGTCTCCCTTGACACGCGCCATTGTAACGATTAAACCTGTTTCCTGAAGTTCCGGAGTCTGCCACCAGTCTGCAATATTTCCTACAAACTGGAAACTAATAACTGGAAGTTGTTAATAACACCTGTGCTTACTGCCACAGCTTGAAAAAAGGAAAAATGGCTGCTGTGAAATGGCCGCATTACAAAACGACTGTTACGGTCCTTACCTTCAGGGACAGTGAAACTAGGAACATTCACTAGTTGGGTGAAAACCTTTTTGCTGGATGAAGTTGTACGTACAGGAAATTGTTCCTCAACGATTTGTATTTTTTTGCAGCCTCTGGTTGATTAAAGATTAAATAAAAATTAAAGCTGGTTTTAGCTTGTTGTTGAATAACAGCAGTCTACGCACATTCAAGAACATACAAAAACTGTTAGGACATTCTGAACCACTTGGATCCCCCTCAGCCATGTTGTGAGCTCAGGGCACTCGGAAATGGCATATTCACATTACTGATTTCTTCTTTTAAAGAACTCCGGGATGCTGTCATCTTCCTCTTCTGTTTGGAGATCGGACTGCACAGTTGCAAGCAACTTTGACAGGGCATGTTTATACGAATCTGTTAACATACCAGATGATACAGATCGAGGCCGGCTCTAGGCAGGGGCAAGAGGGGGCAGTGCCCTCTCAAATCAATGTGTTGCCCCCTTAACTCAAAATTTTAGAAGTTGAGAAAGCACATTTTATTATCCTCAGAAAATTAATACATTACGAGTTAACAAAATCATCCACAGTAGCGGACAAATCCGCCAAAAATAGGACACACGCGATACAGTATTAGCTTTTTTCTCGTTCTCATCGCTCTGTCCCTCCGTGGTGCGTGTATTCACAGGCTGCGCAGCACACACAGTTTCCCACCAGCCCTCAGTAAACATCCAATGACTGTTGCAGTATGCAAATGAACCACCACATTAGTGTCAGGTTTCAGCACAGCCACGCGACAAGGGAAAAAAAAAGAACTTGGTTGACAGAGCAAAGTCCACTAGAAAAGTGTTCTAAAATCCTGTGCGCCAAGCCCATAGAAATGGCTTAGTTTTCTATCAAATCCATGTGTATTTGCTATTACCGACCATTCGGGTTAATGTACCGTTGGTTAAAAGCACGACTTTTTTCATTTAGCAACCGTTGCCATGGGTAAACTAAATTAACTAAGCAACACAGATGATCTAGTTCTGTAGTTCTGCACGGTTTTGTTTCATATAATCTTTTTTTTTTTTACAAAGCCAGCTTACTTATTTTCTGCCCCAGCTTCCACCAGCTCACAAAGAGAAAGTTAGTGCTGTGTAATGCATCCGTTTTTCAGAGCTTTTCAAAAGTGTAGTGCTGCTCCTGCATGTACTAACAGTAGTAGCAATGATGCTGCTGCTAGTACATCAGAGACAGCAGCTAGCATAACTGCACCTTTAGTATCAGCAAGCACTGCTTCTCCTGCACCTCAATCCATCTCCCTAACAAGTGCTGCCCCAAAGCAGCCTGCTCAGCTACCCAGTGACTTAAATGGCACTGCACCATCTCAGCCAATACTGGGTAGTTACCCAAAGCATGCATTTGGTACAACATTGAGATCATTCAATCCTGCCTGGTACCGCACACGACCATGGCTAGAGTATTCTGTTTGCGAGACGCCTGTTGGTTGGTAAAACACAACTTGAAAAAAACTATTACTATGTCAAGAGTGTGGGCAGTGCTGTTAAGTTTCTCTGTGTAAATGAGTTGGGGCTCCGTGGGACTGCAGAAACTTTTAGGCATGGTGCAGCTGACGATGACATTGCTTCGGGTCTCTTCATAAAACTGATGGAGTATACTTTAGAAAAGGACAAGAAGCTAGCAAGCATTGCTTGGTAAGGGGTGGTGTACAAGCTCTGCTCCAACAGAAGCTTGCTAGATATGTCCCATATATCCACTGCTACAACCACCAACTGCACCTAGTAGTTGTGCATGCCATGCAGAGTGAACCATGTGCAAGAAGATTTTTTGACCTCTCTAGTTCACTCTACACATTTTTTCAGCACCACCATGTGTCCAAAAAATATGATGCACCTAATCTTAAAAGGCTACTTGAAATCAGATGGACAAGCCACTATGAGGTGACAATGTGCATTGTTGAAAATCAAGATCATATCCTCAGTATCCTATCTGAGATGACAGGATGATGATGCTGCAGTTGACCTGTGTACTGAGGCATCAGGACTGCAATGTCAAATAAAGAGGCATCACTTCTTCGAGACTGGAAAGTTTCTAGTGTGGGTGCTTGATGTCTTGAAACCAGCAAATGCAATTCTACAGTCTCAGTCTGTGGATATGTGCAGTGCTTCTGAGGTTGTTGGTGCAGCACTGGAGTCCCTAAAAAACATTCATAAAAATGAGCATTGGGCAGAGTTATCTCAGGTGGCTGCTGGAGATGATTCACATCCTCCAAAGAGAAGGAGAACAGTGAGCAAACACCTTAGTCAAAGTGTTGTGCTTTCAACTGTGGGCCATACAGATTCTGATGATCCTATCATTAATTCCCATCAGTCTCTTAAAAGATCTCTGCTCAACATCCTTGACAGGGCAATTTCAGAAATGGAAACTAGGTTTTCTCAGAAAAATGTTTACCTGATGAAAGCCATATCTAGTCTTGCACCCAAATCTAGTGCATTTCTAGATTCAACCCAGTTGCACCCTCTGGCTGAGCTGGCTAGCACAGTGGCAGACAATGAAAGTCTGAAAAATGAAATCCATGTGGCAAAACAGTTGTTGCTCAAGAAATGTCCAAATGAAACAGACCTGTCCACTGTGTGTAAACATCTGCAGGAGTACAAGGAAGCCTTTCCTGAGTTGCATAAATTGTATGTAAAAGCCCTGGTAATTGGTGTGTCTTCAGCAGCATGTGAGAGTTCCTTCTCCACATTGTCATGGGTTTTAACCCCCTATCGTCGCACTCTGTCACACAAGAGAAAGAGGAATCTGGTGATCTTGGCCCATGAGAAGTCCATAACAAATAACTTGGACATGGATGAATTTGTGAGAGTTTTTGCAAAGGGAAACAGGAGACTGTTGTTGTAGAGTGGAGTGGAGAGGAGTGGAGAGAGAGGAGATGTTTTTATAAGTTGCCAACAAAAAATGAAAAAACAAGCAAAAAAAAACAAACATTGTTTTTGTTCTGCTCTATATCTGTTGAGTTTTATAAATAAGTTTGAAAAGATTTTTTAGTATTCATAAGACTACCTTTTAGTTTTATAAATATTGACTCTAGAGTGTGAAGTCCTACTTTAAAAAAAATTATTTGAGAATTAGGCCATCCAGTTAAGATACATGTTGCTGGCTGATAAAATCTGGATGAAGGATATTTTATTTTATTTTTATGTTTCAGTTTTCCCCCCTGAAGGATTGCCACCTTATTGTGGTCAGGGGGGTTTGCGTGCCTGAGTGATCTTAAGAGCCATACCAGCAGGAGTTTAGTCTTCAGGTGGGACACCCAAATTGGACAGGTCTGAAGGTAGAGGCCTGACAAAGTGCAATCCACTTCTCCAGGTTGGGGTTTCATTTATAAACATCGTTTATTGATAAAACAGTTCTTACAGGCAGTACCTTGCAGTAGTTTCTTGTCGCTGCCATGAGGAAAGCCCATACAAGTTAATTGAGTTCTGGCCATCTCCCTCTGGCAGCCCTTTCATTAGCTCTCCATCTTTATATTCCAGTTAGAACAAGTACCGATGCCCATCAAATATAAATGGGTCTTCATCTTCCTCAAATTCTCTGTAGTACTCTCCCTGTTCTGTATTCCGGAGGCAGTCACCATAGATATATAGTTACCTGTTATATAAGCACAGAAAAAAAGCGCTGGGACATGATGTGTACATGATGCCCCCCTCACATTTCTGACTGCCTCCTCATATGTGCCTGTCTAGAACCGACCCTGAGCAAAGAAGGGGTCTCATGTTAATATGTAACTTGGCCTGATGACATGTTTTAGATTGAAATAACATTTGATTTCACTAAATGTGATCTCTTAATGCTGTAAATGCAACAATGGACATGGACGTAATTCCACTTGATTCAATGTAATTGATTTTATGTAGCCTGTTTTAAAATAGTTTTAACAATGCGCAAAATGATTTTTATTGCAGATAAAAATAATTGTGCCTCCACGATGCAATACTGGCAGCTCTGCAGGCACAGTATGTCACTCAACTATGATCTGCAAATGTGTTTGAGACCCCTGCTTTAGATGGTGATGTCTGAGGGTTTATGAAGATAACTACCAACAAATGCAATGGCGCATCTGGTGTGACAGATATGGTATGCAGACTTTGCTGGGAGTGTATGTATAGGCCATTCATATAATACGTTTTTGTGATAGGAAAAAAATCACTCCGTAAATATACTGGGGAAAAATGTGGAAATTAAAATGATAAACTGCCATTAGTACAGTCACCCGTCTGCTTGCAGAAAGGTTCTGACTTGAAAGGACTTGTCCATTCATGATAAATTGTATGCTAAATGTTTAAAAGGCTTGCAATATGCATGTTTTCTGCTCGAGATGCAGGGCTGTCTCCCGGATTGCTTGCGTTCGTACATTCTCACACTTGTTAGACGGAGAGGAAACGTTGCTAAACAAGAGAGCTTTGAAGTTGCGCTTTGAGTACTGTACCTAAGCCTAATTTTCGCGGACCACGCACAGTTAAACTGTCGGCTACAGAAAATACTGTTGAGTCAGTCGGCGGTCATGATTAACAATGTTGTATTGTGGTTACAAATACAACAGAACAAGATAAGGCCTGACTGAATTGCACTGTATACAAGGATAAACGACCAGGCCTTCGTCCTAGTCAGCGGAACATTCATCTGAAGGACACCTGCCAGAAATCGGCAGCTCTACATTCTAACACATCAACCATCACAGCTAACACAGTTACGTTACTGCAACGTTGCAGTTACGTAAATTCATGACCAAACTTACGTTGCCACAACGTAACCTCAGACGTTGCCGTGTGGTGAGTGAAAGGTGACAATACCTAAGTGCAACATACCTTTCCGATGTTGCCTGTCTGTAACCGTGACGTTTTAGCAACCAAAACACCCACTGGCGACTTTCTAGCAACCTCCTTTTACAGGTTGCCAAAACGCACCAGGACGCAACTTTTCGACGTTGCTAGTTCATCACCGCAACATCTTAGCGACGTTGTAGCAATCAAAATACCTACTGGCGACTTTCTAGCAACCTTCTTTTTTAGTTTGCATAGGTTTAATATTTGGGCGGACTGTAGTCCTCATTTGCCCTTTGTGACCAGATCCTGGTTAAAAAAATTACGCAGAGGGGCATTTCCACAAGAAGAAGCTTTATTTTTTTTAAATGGAAGGAAATCTACTCCTCGTCTTCCTCAAGCTCCCTTCGACACTGTGCCTGCAAATCATACAAGGAAAGATAATCTATGTTAAAGCAAGGGAAATATTAAATGCAAACTTGCAGTTTTCAGAAGGCTATCATTTTACAGAAATTTAAATTATGTGAGGAAGTGTTAAGCTGTAAAGCGGTAAAGTGTTAAGCTGTACCTGGGCTTTAATGTGGGCTGAGGGAGTGTGTTTTAGAGTCTCAGCTCTCAGGACCTCAACTGCCTTTTCTCCAAGCCCTGGTCTCCACTTTAAAACAGCCTCTGAAAACAGATAAAAGATATTATTTAACCCATTTAGACGGGGAAACGCGTTTGCCCAATGTTTTCTTGTCCTTTCGGAATATATGTTGGCAGACATCGTTGGGCTACAGTAGGCTAATTCAACGGATCAGCTGACAACTAGCTTGCTGGCTAATGGTATATATAGTTCGCCAAGGTAGCTTGGCTGCTTAATAGCGACAGCTTTCCCTACTTGCTTATCAGTTTATGAACATTAACATGAAGTATACCGTTATTTTTAATAAGGTTATTAAAAAAATAAAAGTGGTTACCTTTGGCTGGCTGGCAATGGCTGGCTCTGCTACGAGAAGGGAACAGCTAACGGTTATTGTTGCTAAGGCTACGTACCTTGCAAAAGGTCAACGCACCGGTCGCGAGATGGTCAGTGTCCATACAATGATACAATGATTTCACATGGTAACACTGTGCTGTCATGAAATGGAGCAAAAGCGTCGACTTTGCTTCCAAGTTTGTTACTGAATTCACTCAGAGGACATTACAATGTATTAACATAAAAGCATTTAAGACTCATCACAGGTGCCCACTGAATGTGCATGTGTATACGTTGTACAGAGCTACTGAAGTCAAATTCCTTGTATGCAAGTACACTTGGTACACTCTGGTTCTAAATATGTTTCTGAAGTCATGCATTTCATTTTGATGTAAAGCTTCAAGAAATATCTCCTGACTTCCTTGACCTAAAGAAGAAGTTAAAAGTTAACACACGGTTCATGCGGGTGCTTGACATCATTGAAACTTCATTTAACGTTGTGTTTTGAATTCCGGGTAAAGTGCTTGTAAATCCTTGTAATTGTTACCATATTCCTTGGCAGCCTGACTAAATAGGAGACTTATTAAATGAAGAGAAATAAAATAAGATTAAAAATTATGCCTATATACCTTACTCTGATGGGCTTTGCCCCATTTGTGACCGGATTGATGGTTGTTGTATACTATGTATTTTTTTGTGCACAGAGTTCAAGTTGTATGTCGCTGTTTTTTTTAAGTGTTGGAAATGTCCTGGTTATCATTACCTTTCATTGGGCCATTAAATTGACCGGCACTAGGCACTGTGCGCACTTGCGGTGCTCTGTGTGACCGAGTGAGCTTTCGGTTTTCAAATGGTCACCCTACCAGTAAAGGCCGTTGTGGCAAAGTCTTTACCCAATGGCAACGATGTGGTGACGTCGCGGCAACGAGTTTTTTGAGACCAACTGGCAACGTCATCAGGTGAGCAGTAAAGGACGTTGTGGCAACGTCTTTCGTGGTACCTAATGGCAACGTCGCACAGCAACCATGTTGCTATGTCGCGGCAACGTGTTCTCTCATATCAAATAGGTTACCATACCGCGACGTGGCAGAAACGTCACTGAGGCTACCAAATGGCAACTTCAAATGGTGACCACGACGCGACGTTGCGGCAACAGGTTTTGATTACGTTACGGCAACATCCTCCCAGCAACGTTGCAAAGACGTTGCGTATAAGTGGCCGTTACATTACGTCGCCATGACTAAATATCAACTTTGTAGCGACGTTGTAGAAACGTCTTGTGTTAGCTGGGATCTTTTGTGCTAGCTGCCTTCACGTCAGCTATCCGCAGTTTCACATTCAAATATAACGGTTTTCGCGTGACCTTAATGGCGTAACCATTGACTGTATATCGAACAGTGGGTAGTGTTGCAGATGTAAGCTTTATTCACGTTACATTCAGAAATATTGTGTATAACGTTATTCTCATGAATGAATGAGGCTCAAACAGGGTCTCTTCGTAAACTACAGTGAAATACAAACTGAAGAAGTAAATACTTGAGTTCTTAGAAATTTTCAGTTATCTCAAAGCACATTTTAAATGATTTTATTCATTCGTTAAGTTAAGTCTTTTCGGGAGACTGCGGCACATAATGGCTACAGGCTACATCTGGGCTAAAGGACGCTGTATGTCAGATCCACCTTCTGCGCGATACAACAATGTGTGGCGCCATGACGACCATTCCTGTTTCCGACTTCCGGTCGCCGTTGTAGCAACTATTGAACTGGACTGCTAGCGACATAGTAGGCAACATGAGTTCAGGCTCTACTTGTTCGGTTGTTGACTGCAGTAACAGCAGCAAAAAGATGAGAGACTTTATGGAAGCAAAGTGTTACACACACAGAGTAACAAGGAGAGAGTGCCTTTGTCCACTACTGTACTCTACATATCATGCCAGCCAGTAGGCGTCTGGAATGGCTTGTGGCACTGAGGCTAAAATATCCTCCAAAGAAGGTGTGCGTTTGCTCACATCACTTCGTAAATAAGCGACCAACGGATGAACACCCAAATCCCGAACTCTTCCTTTGGTTATGAGAGACCTGTGCAGAAGAAGAGGCGGACAATTGTTCTTGGGGAAACATCAGGTGAGTGAATATCAGTAACGTTACAGGAGCTAGCTAACCGGCTAGCGACAGTTTTCTGCTAACGTTAACGCTATCAACTCAACTGCAGCGTAGCATTCTAAGTGTTTGCTACTTACTGGCTGTTTACATTTTGAGCCTCGCTTACTTGTTACAAACATTATTGTATTGTTTTGCAGTCAAACGCATGGTCTAGTTAATAGTAATAATATAACGTTACTGGTGCAGTAGTGATGCTAGTAGCCTACAACATATAGAGTACTAACTTCTGTACTGTATTCATTCGGGATACATAAAGTATCTCTATCTATCCATCTAACAATGCGTGCTTATTGGTTTTCAAGTAACTTACAATTGCCACCAGCAATGTGTTGCATTGTTATCAACTATTTACTCTCCTCTTAAATGTCAGAAATGTCAACGAACCATTTTTTATGAATGAACCACTTTTATGAATAAACCACTTTTAAATGTCTTTTTGTTAACATCTGATGCAGCTCAATTGTAATACAACGTGGCATGGTGTAGAAGTTTGTGAACTTATCTGAGTGCAGTGTTTTACAGCAGTACCAGAGGAGGTGAGCCAGGAGGATGAAGTTCCTGAGGAATCTCACAGGACTGTGGCCACACAATGGGAAGACCCTTCTCTCTGGGATCCCAGTTATGCAAGAAGCCAGGGAGTGGATGCACCAATACAGAATCATGTGATGACGGATGCAGCCACACAATCTGGAGAATTCAGCCATTTAATGCTCCAGAGTGATGCTGATGCATACCTGTACACAGGGCTCCCACTAGACACATTCAACACTCTTGTGTCAACATTAGAAAGGTTTGGAAATGGGACTCTTTCTCTTTCAGTGTGTGATGAAATTCTTATGACAATCATGAAACTGAAATTAAACTGTGTGCTGGGAGACCTCAGTAGACAGTTCCATGTGTCACAGAGTGTTGCCAGTAGAATCATCACACACTGGATTGATAAAATGGAGGAAGGCCTGCGACCCCTTATTGTCTGGCTACCAAGAGAAACTATCAAGGCAACAATGCCGGCTTCATTTCAGAAGTTTTTTCCAAATTCCACCTGTGTCATTGACTGTAGTGAAAGTATGTTGCAGAAGCCCCAAAATCTTGACTCTAGAGGTGAGTCCTACAGCCATTATTATTCCCATAACACAATCAAGTACCTTGTTGGAATTGCCCCCTGTGGATTAATCATGTTTATATCATCTGCCTATGAAGGACGCGCCAGTGACAAGTACATCACCATGAACTCTGGTATCCAGGACTACTTAAGGCCTGGAGGTGAAGTCATGGCAGATTGAGGCTTTTTAATTCGGGACATTCTCTTTGAGAGAAGAGTAAACTTGGTTCTGCCTGCTTTCACCAGAGGTGGTGGTCAGTTAACGGTGGAACAGGTTACCAGCACACAAAGAATCGCAAATATTAAAATTCACATTGAGCGAGCTATTAGGCGATTAAAAGTTTACAAGATCTTGTCTCAGGTAGTACCATAAACATGTCACCAAAGATGGACAAAATCCTCTGCATCTGTGCTGCCTTAGCCAACTTAAGAGATGACCTCATTCGTTAATTGTCTTGTCATTGTCTTGACACGTTTACAAACACATTAGTATTGACTGCAGTGTTTACTCTCTGCCAGCTTATTGTATCCCTGTTGTTTTCCCTTTCTCTGTCAGCTGGGCCTGGTTGGCCCATGTCATTGCAGCAGCAGCAGCACCAACAACAGTAGTGCTTTAACTACCCCTGTGATTAAATTGTTTTGTAATGTACATTCATAACATTTAGGTAATTATTAATGTCATGCATACTTTAAATCAATAACATGTTTAATATATATGTTCATATTTCAACATGTGTACAGTATATTTGATTACAGTTGTGTAAATATTAGTGGAAATAACAGTGGAAATATTTTGTACATATTAGTGAATATTAGTGTTTTTTTTTAAATATTTCATATTTTTAACATTTAATCTTTTTTATCAATAAAACTTGTTATGACATTTTAGTGTCTGACCAGTCCTTTTCTAGGAATTCATTATGTTTGCATATGCACTATGCAGATTCAGTCGCTGACCAACGAACTCATTAACAAGCTGAGGCAACACTTTAGAGAAGTAAGATCTTTTCAGATGTGCTACCCTCTCCTGAACATAGAGCTCATCAAATGGTACAGAGAATGAAATAGTGTCATTTGGGCTCCAGATAAACAATTTGATCTTCCTAAGGCCGGTACAAAACATGCCCAGCTGCACCTGCATGTAGTATCCACGGACACCTGTTTTTGGAAGTTGTGGTACTCCATCTATTAGCTTCATATCACTGCCATTTTGGGTAAGCTGATACAAGAGGGTGGGATAGAGCTTGTTGGGGACTGGGCATTTTATTTCCAGTAGGAGAGAGGAGTCAATCACCCCATCTGGACTTGCGGAGAGCCATGGCTTTTGCTCATTAACAACAATCCCTCTGTGTGTAACGTTCATGCCCTGCTTTTTAAGAGTATTACAGGCAACCACCTCATTCTCCTTTTCGTAGTACGTGGCGTAGGTACCACAAAATGAGGGGTACATGTGCTCTCCCAGAAATTTATCAGGATTGGTGGATGCTTTGGATGGAACCTTTTTAGCAGAGCTGGCTGTTAATCTCAATTTGCTTGCGCTGTGCTACAGTTCTGAAGCACTCTGCTGTCTTGTCTCCAACTCCAACCTAGCCGCCTGTGTGTTGTTCACCTGTACAAACAACTCATAGAAGGCTTTGCGTGGCTCACATAGAATGTCAGAACAGTTGTGAGTCTGATGCGGTCCTACTAAGCGGGCATCAGCTGCAGTGTTTGCAAGGTTGGGTTGGGCAACAGGATTAACGCTGTAGCACTTGCCCAACAGACAGTTCTTTAGTAGGAACAGTGGTTGTGCTGGATCACTATCAACAAGCTCTTTAAACTCAGAATGAGACAGATACGGTGGGGTGGGAGGTAGAGGGTGTGCTTGCAAGACACTGTAGTTAAATTCGCTCCCTGCCCTGTGGTAGCTGAATCTGATGTCTCAGAGTGGTTTTGGCTCAAGTTTTCTGACTGTCCCTTCATTCCAACTGCGCTGAGCATCAGTACAAGAAAGCCCTGTTTTTCCAGTGATAACTGCATTCTCAATCTGTAATAACAACACAGCAAGGGAACCTATTTTGATGGCCAATGGATCATCTTATTCAGCACCTCAGAGTGGTACTCCGGAAAACACCATGCAGAATGACTCAGTTATGAAAATTTTATTTATAATTCGTACAGGGAAAATATATAGAACAACAATATATCCATACCTTCCACAGAACAGCTGCTGCATGACTGCACGATCTCCCTAAACCGGCAATACAGGAGCATCCCACTGTCTCCACTACTCCGCTTTGTTGTACCATAGCCCAAGCGCTATGTTTAGCCTGGCTAATGCTGTCGCTCCTCTCCACCTTCGCTTTCAAAAGCACGTAATTACCATGTGTGTGTACCAAAACACACCCCACTTTATTGCTGTGAAAATAACTGTATGCCTCAGAACTTCTCAGAAGTTCTTCACCATCAACACCCTCTGACAGGACAAAGTACATGATGATATCAACATAGCTGACTGCTGGCAATAGCCTCATATCATCCACTCATCTCGCTAGGTTAGAAGGATGCGGAATACGAATAAGCTGACCGTCAATTCCACGCTTATCGCTAACTAATTCATCGGTGGTGTGTAACCACCGTTTATGTGCCATCTTTAAGGCTTAATGGAGTTATAAGTGCTCTCACCACAGGCGTTAGCCGCTAGCCTCCATATAGCTTCAACGTAAACAAACATCGACCGGAAGTAGCAAACAGTACGTGTCCGCACACGTGTCCGTACGTGTCATCGTTTTTGGATACCGTCGTCTTAAATGAAGAAACTTGAACTGAGAAACCCGGAGCTTGGGCTGGCCGCTTACAAGTGCGACTATTGGACTGGTCGGTGGAAGCCTATTCCCCGGTAAGCTGCACAGTCAGGTTTAGTTGCATCCATCACCACGTACACCATTGATTCAGGATCACGTCCGAGTTAAGCACAGACACGCAGGGCAAGTTACAACCCACAGTCCTAGCGTGTAGGTAAGACCCCTAGACAACGCATTAGGTAAATGAGCTAGCTTTGTACCCTCTGTTTGTCTTCTTTTGTTATTTGCGGGAACTGTAGTGCTTGCGGCAAGTGCTCGTGTGCCGTAGGGTGGATTATCGGCGTATGTAACAATTGGGGGCTCGTCCGGGAGCTGTTTATTTATGTTCTGTGGCGTTCTGTGTTTAGAACTGTATAGGTGTTTGTGGAGATTAGTAATCTTAAAGCAGTTTGTGTAGCGAGCTGTTAATTAGTTTTGAATTTTGTATTTGTTTGTTGAATCGACTAGCCATTTGTGGGTTAGCCTTTGGTTTGTTTAAATGGCTGCTATCGTTTTCTTGTCCTTGTATGCAACTGTATCGCTCCACTTGAGCGGATCTAGTATTTTGTTGATGTTCGATAATTGCCTCTCGTAAGACTTTCTACAGCATGACTGGTTTGAGTGCTCCTGTTTAGTTTTAAGCACTTTTGGGTTTTTTGGGGCAGTTATGGCTATGTTTTGGATTCCATAGTGGGTTTTGGGCAGGTTTAGGGTTGATTTTGGTCTCCTTTGCTTATTATTTTGGCATTCCTATTTTGGGCCAAAATAGGGCCATGTGCCGTGCCAAAATTTTGCCAAATTGGCAAGCCAATTTAGGGCCAAATGTGGGCCATAAATATCTTGCTATCTGGGAATGAGATTTGTTTTGTAGGAAACTCATAAACATCTTATGGAATTACACTAGACATGCTACTGGTAGTATAATAATTTATTGAACGTTTAGAATATTTAAAATTAAAAAGAAGAATAAATAAATGTGGGTGAGTGTGTGGGAGTCCTCATTCGTCCAGGCTGCTGCTGCTGCTATTGCTTTCGTCACTGTCGCTGTCCGTGTCCACCACTAGTGGCTGTACAACATTTGGCTGCACACATCTCTGCATCTGTACACCTGGAATAAAGATCATCACAGTTAGACGTACAAATCGGTGGATACAGGTAATGTTTAGCTTTCTTATTTTCTAACTTAAGCTTGGCATATCGTAATGATGGCAATATTGCAGAATTTTCTCACACTACGTGGCTGCAGGTGGAATGCGCTAACTAGCTTGCTCAATCTTTGGCTGTGTTTGACAAGAGCAGTGACGAGCACTACTTCTTCTTCTTCTTGTTATTATTATTATTATTATTATCAGCAATAAAACTCTAAAAATCAGAGTAGAGCGAAGAGGGGAGACAACCTCCCTTACACAGCGTAGATGTAACAGATTAGCAATCTCTTGTGTTTTTACAGATCTGTGTTGTACAGTATTTGTCGATCAACCCAATTAATATGTGTGTTAATTAGGGGAATCCTGTATTTTTCCCTCTGTTTTAATTTGCAATCATATGTGTATTCCCACGTTGCCTGCTATTTTTGTTTACGTCTTTGTATGATTTATTATGTTAGGTATGTGTCATCTACTGTAGTGGTAGCTGTGAGCTGATACTGTCCTGTTAAATTGTTAACGATTCAGAGAAGTTGGTAGCCTACAACTTAAATGCATTCAAATGTAGTGAGTATTTTAAAGCTATGGTATGCTCACTCTATAACGTCACTGTTTATGCCTGAAAAGATTACCAAGATTGCAAAAAAGGTTTTTGATCAAAAGGCTTTGTGTGGCAGAATTGAATGTAGAATTGGTTTTGCTGTTCATACCTCCCTGCTGTATTTATACTCTCCTCTTCCTTACTCCACTCCTGTCCCCACTGCATTTGAGCCAGGTCTTTACAACTGCCTCGTAGTCGCTGGCAGAGATTTTATGGACGGCTGATGCACCTACTGTAAATAGATAAAAGTTGATTTTTAGGTCTTGGCAGTGCAATACAACTGTACAAAGTTCATCAGATGCACATTGACAAGATCCATACAGTACAAGGTTATTCAAAAAGAATGAATCGATTTCATAATTCATAGTTCAATATTTTACTAAGGAAAAGGGTCATTCTGTGTCAATTCACACACCCTCCCCAGGTACCCCTCTTCGATTTGCCTAATTTTCCATGTACAGGTACCTCTTGATGCAAACTGAAAGAATCCCTGCCCTGCTTCCTGCCTCTAACGGTTTTGGAGATGAGGCCCTCAAAAGTTTGGCTCCTCCACTCTGGCTCCTCCACTCTAGTCAGGTCATCCTCAGAATTCATAGGAAATCTGAATTCTTCAGAGATGTCATGGCTTTCTACCTGCCGGCGTCCGGTTAAGGCCAGGAGGAGCAAGTTGTTTTGCTTAACCAAGACCTTAAGCTCCTCCACGGCACGCAGGAGGGCGTCATCCCGTTCTACAAGACAGAAAAATGGCAAGACCTTCATGCTAAACTTAACATGCCTAAACAGATTTTCGGTATTGCCATAGAAGGCGAGATGTTTGTATACCAAATTGATTTTCCAGATTTGTGGAGATCTGGGCAGAGGTCTGGGCAAGAGTGGCGGAGGCATGGGCAACAACTGTAAGTATAGAATATATGTAAGTGTCTTACAGGACCATAGACAAAGATGAAGACAAAGTAATGACAGAATAAGGGACATTGACATGACATGCACATTTTGTGTTTGAGTGCATTACTTATTAATATTAATCATTGAAACCTATAGAATATGTTTATAGTTAATATATTTTAACAACAGTGGCATGAGCTGTGGTTGCACCACTTGATTTCTGCTACTAAAAATTTGCGCGTCATGTCAATGACGCATACACAAGTAGTGCCACATCGGCACATCCAGCCGAAGCAGCCAGTTTTATTCAATATTGCAATGGATTGTAGTGTACAGTGGGCTGCATAAATTTTCATACCACCTGAACATTTTGGCATTTTGCCATGTTACCCAAGAATATCAGAAAATGACACATGTAGGCCATTTAAAGGTTACTAAAGTTGGTGAAAATGACCTCTGTGAGGTATGTGGAGTTTCTGACTAACCAGTTTCTTCAATGGTACAAAAAAGAAAAACTGTGCTTTCTGTAACAAAATCATCTTCATGCATGAGGGTGCACCATCTCATGCTGCAATAGGTACCTGTATGTCATTCACTGCTATTGGCATAATAGAAGAGAAACTCATCCTTCCCTGACCACACTCTTGCTCAAAATCATAAGACCAGTTAAAAATTGTAAGAATTTGCATTTTGCACTTTTGGATCTTAACAAGGTTATAGCTAAATTCTGAAGTGAGCAACAATAACGGTGGACTCATTTCTCATTACTGATTCCACTCCTTTCCACTCTTAATTTTCTGTTTTGTTTTTTTTTCTTGTGTGTTTTTACTTGTGGTCTTAAAACTTTTGATGAGCTGATTAACAGCTTATTTTGGTTAAATTGTTGCTTTCAATAAATTGCCTTCCCAAATTCTTGCAATTTTTTAACTGGTCTTAAGATTTTGAGCAGGACGATGCTCAAGCCAAGGCATCCAAATAGCGCCTCTGGGTGGCTATTCTGACATCTTGCAAAGAAAGGCAAGCAGAAACTCTCCACACACTTTGTGTTGGTCTTTCATATAAACCCTCAAAGAAATATTTATGTTTAATGTTGAAAAGTTCAAGGGGTGTGAATACTTATGCAGCCAATAATGTTAAATTTTGGTGTTGGTTTGAAGTAAATTTGACAATTTTTCAGAGTTACTATATGGCCAAAAAAATGGGATTTGTGTTACAACAGTTTGGAATGCAGTGTTGTACCTGTGTCTACGTGCTGCAGAGTGTGGGGGGTGAACACAGGTGGCAGTTGGAGCAGGGGCTGTGGTTGGCGATGAAGCTGTGTATCTCTTTTCTTAGCCCTACATTGGAACAATAAAACAAAGTATAAACAACTGCACAATGTTAGAAAGAAGTGAACTTGCCTATCACAAAATGTCCCTATGTGAGAGAAAATGTGTGGCCATCAGTTATCAGACCTTATATGGTTTCTTCCCTCGTCTGCAGGAAGAATGTCCTTCAGTTTCGTGGAAGGCCTGCATTAGAAAAACAAAACCATAATCAATAATTGGATAGGGGCAAATCTTCAGCACATGCTATTTACTGCTGAGTGGTTACATTCACATTCTTTTACCCCTTTCATTTTCAGAAGTGAGGGAGCATCTATGTAAGGCTTTAGGAGGTTTCTTCCGGGCTGCTTCATAAGTGTCTGTATTGAAGAGAAGAATAAGGTGAGCGAAAGTTTGTTAAGCCAAATGAGAGAAAAGTAGTATAACCTACTTTTGTCCGTCTCACTGTATGTCTTGAGGACCTTTACAAAATACTCCCCCCAGGTCTTGTCTGACTCAGCTGTTTGAAGCACAGCTTTGCCCTTTCTGCGGCAAGGCACTACCTCCACCTCGTCTGATTCGGTGAAATGTACAATCGCATACATCTAAACAATTTAATCAGGTAAAACATTGAAAATATTGAAAATCAAGATGTAGATTTAGGAGTGAGATTGAACTGATAGCAACTAATTCAATTAACTTACATGTGATTAAGTGGAAATACTACAAGTTTTTGTTTGTATTCCAGTGCAACCATCTTAAAGTCAATATCTTTGCCTCTTATGGATGTGGTCTCTCTTGCCAGGTTCTCTGCCACAGCCGTCCCCAGTTCAGTGGAAGTGACAGAATGGCGGAAAAATGGACGCTGATCTAAGTATTGCCGCACCACCAAGCTTTCCAAATATGGCCTCCATTTTGAACTTGGCACCACCACACGATACAATGTTATTCCCGTCCTTTGTGGAGAGGGTGAATCTGTCAGAGGTGTATTGAGAGAGTAAGGTTCGACTAGGTGCATCACAAGATGGACTGACCATGTCGATGTTCGCTTTTTCAGTTAACTGTCTTACAATTTGCTGCAACGTCTGATTTGGCTTTCTGATTTGTTTTTTCAATTTAAACAGAAAATTTTCAAAGGGGAAAGCAGAAATGTGTGGCAGTGGGCCATATTTTCTTACATCACTTGCCAGGTGAATTAAACTGTGGACGTTGTACACAAGAAAGTCGCCATAGATTGCATGGAAATTTTGGACAAAGACTTTAAGGAGACTTTCTGCATAGTCACAGTACAGGTTGTGGAGACAGGGGGAACATAAAATAGTGATTGCGACGTGGAGCAAGAGAAAATGTTCATACATGTGCTTTGGTAATGTTTTCTTAAGAGCAGTTGGGCCAGTATGTAATAAAAAAGTACAAAATTCAGTGGTCTTCCACCGATCAACCTCTCGTAGGGAACTTCCCTTACACCCAAACTCCTTTGGCAGCCCCTTTCCCAGTTTAACTAGATGGTCCGAAATTATGTTGATGGCTTGATTCCCAATTCGTGTCGGAAGAGGACCTTTCTGGTACAGCCATATTAGTTTGCGCACCACTCCCAGGCAAACCAGGTGCATGAAGTCTAGAACAAACTGGGATACCAAGCCAACATTTAGCTTAACAAGAGCACTGTCACCCTCTTTGTGATGGTCATTGTTAGTTTTTTTCAGAAAGCTTTCGCCAGTTCTGAGAACAGAGTCTGTTTCGGGGTAGTTAAGTCTCTGGTTCTGCCAAGATCCCTTTTGCATACACCTTTCACAGCCGTAATATGAGTTGTGTGACTTGATGTTCTTAAGGAATGCCCTCGCGGGTGCATTACAGACGAAACGGGAAATTTCAATTTTGAATGTTTTTGACTGATACTCCAAGCCATCAGATGCAAACTTTCCCATCTCTGCCACAAAGTCAGAGAGAGGTACTCATTTGCATCTATAAATAATAAATTAATTATAAATGGAGTTCTGGTGGGGTCCTCTTCAATTATGCCCAGTGTAGGTCAAAATTGCTGGCTGCTACTTTTAAAAAGAGGCAGGCCATCAACATTGATTTGTAATTTGAGAGCCTGGTGTTCAGTTAGCCCGGTATGTTCCCGCATTCGGCCCAAGACCCCATTTGCCACACCAAAATAATGCATTTCCCCCCCGGCTTTTGATACCACCTCTGAATAAGTTTGGGTTGAAAGGAGGATGCGGCCATCTTTAGGGAGATTTGAATTGGGGAAGTGCTTGCGAAGCACGGAGAGCAGGCTAGAAATGTGTGAGATTGGTGTGTTGGTTGAAACTGCCCATGCCTTGAGGTCATGTCTGAAGTCCTTGTTGTCATCTGGAAATAAACTGTCCCCCTCCTCTGAACTACTACAGCTAGGCAGATCATCAAAATCAGTCATCCTCACCAGAGCAGGTGCTCACATCTGATGCCATAAACCAATCCTTTCTATCTCATCTACGTCACTCTGAGTTTCAAAACTTGCCGGGACGCTTCAGCGGTTTGCAACTGGTGGTGTCAACTCTGTGTCGGCAGCCGGGCAAAGGTGAGCGGGTCTGTGGGAGTGAAACGCTGCTAGCGCCGCATCCGTCCCTTTTTTAACATGCCGGCGCAACGACCTCTTGGATAAAATTCTTTTGCTTTCTGCCGTAAGAGGGTGAATAATTCCCTGATTATGATTCAAATTGGTAACTGTCGGCTTTTTGGCGACCTGCTAGTTGCTAGCTGGCTAGCTCTCCTATTGTTAGCGATATCTTATGTCTATACGGGTGCTGCTAACATTAGCCTCACTCACATTAGCTGACACTTAAGCCAAATTAGTACTACTTCAGGCGATTAGGTGTGTCTTACCTTGGGTAAGTGTAACCTTTTTCTTTTTTTATAGCAGTTGTAAAAAAAAACCTGCGGGCACTTCAAATGTCGTTAACAATAATGGTTATTTTTTGTATATGCTCGCGTGTTAGATATTATTTGTATATGCTCGCGTGCTAATGTTATTGTTGCGTATTATTTCAGTTTGGTCCTGTACTGAATTTCTTCTATAGATGTTGTTATTGTTGTTGTCTGAGAGAGAGAGAGAAATGAGTATCTGCCTCTCTCAAAATACATGGTAGCTTACATCAGGGGCCATGTGTAAAATGCCTGTGGTTTTATCTCTCCCCCTCTGTCTCTACTCCCTAGCTCCTGTCTGACACACTTACCTGATCTAAAGTTGACTGCAGGTGAACGTGTGGTATATCCTTGATCTAAAGCCTGATGTTCATGCAAAGAGCAGTGAAGCGCCTTCTGTGAAGCGCCATGAGACAATACTATTGTAAAAGGCGCTGTATAAATAAAACTGAATTGAATTGAATTGAAGGAACGCTTGTTGCAAAGTACTTGAATGGTAAACCTGTTTTACTGTTTTTGTTAAAACGTTACGCATGGAACTTCGTGTGTGTGTATAATATATATAATATATAATTCAATTCAATTCTTTATTTGTCTCAGATACAAATACATGGTCCATAGCAAAGTACAAAGGCAAGACAAAATAGTTAAAAAGAAACATCACAGTTTAAAAAAAATACCACTCCAAGTAGAGGGAGGGGCAGAAGACAAAACTAGACAAAAAAACAAGCGCAACCCATCAAACATATAAACTTTCTCTGCAATGCCTCCTAAGCTTAGAGGAGTACCTCACAGAGCTCTTACCTGGGTTCACCAGAGTACTCACTGCAGAACAAAATAAAGGGAACACCAAAACAAAGCAATGCAACTCCAAGTCGATCATACTTCTGTGAAATGTCCAGTTGGGAAGAATTGTGAATCCATTTTACCTACTGTTTTGCACATTAATAGGCAACAGGTAAAAATGAGTTGATTGACAGCGTCTCATGGTACCTCCAGGGGCAGGACACTGACAAAATCCAAATGTGACCAAAAGATCAGTCAGAAAGGATGAAAACAGAGAAATGGTCTATGGACACCATCTGCAGAATAACCCTTATTTTTATGGCGTGTCTTGGTAATTACCTCTCATTTCTACCTGTTGCCTGTTAATTTGCACAACAATAGGTAAAATGGATTCACAACCAGTATTGCTTCCCAACTGGACAGGCTGATTTCACAGAAGTATGATTGACTTGGAGTTGCATTGTGTTGTTTTGGTGTTCCCTTTATTTTTTTGAGCAGTGTATACACTGTGTGTGTATCTATATGTATAATTTATAATTTATTTTTGACTGTTGATGGTCATGCATTAATATTCATCTTTCATATTATTCTATGTTGTGTACTCATGTCTATGTCTGTTGTACTCAGGTGCACCCTGCAGAGTTTGTGTGGCCAGTACCAGAGTGGAAAGTCTTGGAATATCCACAATACATCCCAATTATAAGTAGAGTTCTGGTGGGGTCTTCTTCACAATTAAAACTTCAAATTTAATTCAAATTCAAATTTACAGTACTTTGTCTTTTTTCTTGCTATTGGAAAATCTTGCACATGGTGGGGAACATGGCATTTCTAATTTTCAGGGAACTGCTGTACCTACTGGTTTTAAGTAAGCTCATCAAGCTGTGTTTACTAAGGTTATAATAGTTTTGCATTTTTCATTATAGTTTAGTTTTAGTTAGTTTAGTTAGTCTATTATTGTAGTCTCATTTATGCTTGTTGGCCGCCGGGAAGTTATTTCTGTCTGAGTAGCTCCGGGAGTGCTACTACAAGAAGCTACTTTGGCAAGGTACTCGCTATTAGCATCCCTATGCGAGCTCCGTAAATGTACTTTGAGATTTGTGGGATTTTTCCCTCTGAGAACTGTTCCGCAAATCTTGTGACCTGCCTCTAACACAATGCACTTGCTTCTGTCCGTTTCGCTGTCGTACTCAAAAAAATCCCATATAGGGCTCTGCCGCTTTCTCCCAACTTTAGCCATTGTGCCATATATCGCGGTGAGCACATGTGTGCACAAGCCGACTGTAAACAGTAAGTGACGGAAAGGAAGTGCCGTACGCTGCCACCAACTCACGTAAAACCGCTAGCGTGATGGGTTGATTTGTTTTATATCAATCCAAAAGACTTGTAAAGATGTTGACAAAGACGAAAACGAAGGGAATTTTCTCTATAATTTCAGTTCGTTTTAGTTAGTTTTGTGAACACACAATACAGTTTCAGTTAGTTATCGTTTTTTTCTTTTAAATATCGTTTTTATTTATTTCAGTTAACGAAAATATTTTTTCAATTTTAGTTTTCGTTATTTCGTTCGTTTTCGTTAACTATAATAACCTTGGTGTTTACTTGCATCATTGCTTGTGTTACAATATGGTTCTCTGCTCTTCATTCAACTGATCCTAGCCAGGTCAAATTCAACCTCTCTATTTAATCCATTTCACTTGTAAACAGCCTAAGCAGCAGTGTTTGGGGGAAAGTGTCCCATTGTGTGGTGGGCCTACATAACCTGTGACCCTTTGACTACAAGTCCACTAAGAAACTACATAGAGCAGAGCTAACATATAGATAATTGAACACATTTCATACAGTAATTCAATGTTTTACACAATTCAACACCTATTCTAAACCCTGGCACAAAGTGTTCATAATTGTTTTGCCTCATATAACAATAAGAGTTCAATGTAGAGTGAAAATATGTACTATGTTAAAGCTTGATGTTGGGCCAATGATGGCCCGACAGTGGTTCAACTCTGGAAGTCCATGGGGAGGAAAATGTTTCAGGGATAACACATAAACAAACTATTCATCCAGGCATCTGTGTATTGATAGTTCCATCTGTATTTTGCCATCTGTTAAGCATTCTAATCTTACTTCCATTCTCCTGAGTGTACATTCTACTCCCACAATTATTTGTAGCCTGTCTGCACATAACCATTGCCCATAATCTTTATTCTGTAAATTCTGCACATTCTAAACACACTGGGGTTATACTGTAGCTGTAGTATGGTGAACTCAACTATCACCCTTGGTTTCCTAAATTGGGTCATCAAACACAATTGCCTACTGTGATCAAGCGGTGAACAGCTTGACGTTGGATTAACATTGGCATGACGGTGGTTGGATGTTGGATGTCAATATGGTATGAAATTTGTTTTAGTGTAGGAAATTAGTGTAAAACACTATTGGGGAGTATTTGTTCAGACATTGTGATTTATACGGGTTTTGTAAGGATGGTTGATGCAAATAAAAAGTAGTGCCTTGTTGATGATGTTGAACCAACGTTGAACCAACTGTGGATTTTTGACGTCGGCTTTTGGGGCGAATCCGACCTTAACCCAACGTCTGCGTTCGATAGATGTTGCGCGACTGACATTGGTGTGAGGGCGGCCCAACGTTGGAATTCCACCGCCGACCTTTCCAACCATTACCCAACCAATGCCAACGTTGGGCCAACGAGTGCTTGCTATCTGGGTTGTAGGTGTCTCGCCCATTTTGTATGAAAGCTTCAAAAATGGCGTCACAAGGGAAATGGCGTGTATGGTTTTGTTTTCATTGGCGGTTTTGTGGCCATTACAGTAGCAGTTAGGTATTCACATGTATCCTTTTTTTGTATAAAAATATTTTGCTATGGTGTTTGTAAAACGGGCCTACAGTCATAGAGTTTAGCGTGCGTGAGTTTCTTCAGGCATTTATCTCGTGAGCATTTAACACAGCTCACAAAATCCGACATTGTGCAGATTTTTGAATTCATCTAAATCGATTATACAGAAGACATGAAGAAAATTCAACTCATTGATTGTCTTGCTTTACACTTCGTTTTAAAGGATGAATGTACATCAGAGATCCGCCGAGAGAAAAAGAGAATATTTGAAGTAGAACAGCGAGAGCAAAGAGAAAGAGATCTACAATGCGAGTTGCAGTTGGTTAATGCCAAACTTGAACAAACGAAAAAAGAAAGTCAGGATCGTCAGCGGCAACGTGAACATGAGAGTAGATTTGATGTCTCTCGGTGTGTAAAAATAATGCCACGTTTCTGTTCTGACACACCTGACACCTTTTTTTAAGCTTTTGAGCATGTTGCGGTGGAAGGATCATGGCCTAGGGATGAATGGGTCACATTAATCCGCAGGGAGCTAACAGGGAAAGCCAAACAGGCATGTATTTCATTAGGTTTTGCTGACAGTCGTAATTATGAGACTGTTAAAAAGGCTGTGCTGCGGGCATATGATTTGGTGCCTGAGGCTTACAGGCAGCAGTTTAGGCATAGTAAACTGTCACCTGGACAGAGTTATATAGATTTTGCCAGACAGCAACTCGTATCGCTAGAGCAGTTTAAGATCAGTGTGCCTCGTCCCATTGAGGTTCATTTAAATGAACAACAGGTGACGGAGCAGCATAAGGCAGCTGAGATGGCTGATAATTATGTGTTGGTCGATCGTGAGCCTTGGAGGAGTAAGCCTCCAGTCATGACAAGAAATCCAGGTATAGATGGGAGGAAAGATATTGATAAGCCATGTCAGTCTCCATCTTACTCCTCTCTTAAATCAGTTTTGCCAGCTAAGCCTTCCCCACCTTTTGCCCAGTCGGCTGAAATAATATGCCACTACTGTAAGAAATCAGGGCATATGAAGTCTAGGTGCCGTTGGCTCGCTAGGAGAAATCAGTGGTGGCTATCAGCCTGTGTCCCTAGTGTCCACTGAGGGTAGGCATGTTCTCTCTTCAGAGCCTGAGCGGTCTCCTGTGTCTGTTAGTGTAGACTCTGATAAAAGTTTTGTATCTCAAAGTGTGATTACATTGGAAGAAGGGGAGAATGAAGTGCCTGACCATACTGCGAGACACAGGTGCCACTCAGTCTTTGATGGTGTCTAGTTTGTTTCCATTTTCTGATGATACTTCGTGTCAGGCTTCAGTTTTGTCGAAGGGGCTTGGGGGTGAATATGGCGCTGTTCCTCTCCATAGAGTATTTCTAAGGTCTAGCTTAGTTACTGGGTTGGTCACGGTGGGTGTAGTACCCTCTTTGTCCATCAATAGGTCTGCCCCCTCTACTGGCAAAGATTTTGCAGGCAGTCAGATCTTTGTAATCCCTGTTGTAAGTCCTGTGCTGTGTGAGTCCCCAGACACAATAGCTTTAGAAAAGGAATGCCCAGAAGCATTTCCAGCTTGTGTAGTCACCCGTTCTCAGTCTCATCAGGCAGCCAGGTCCCATGTATCTGATCTGCCGGTCGAGCTGGCAGACACCTTTACATCTTTAGATGGTCTGCCTGATGCCCAGAAGTATAACCGTGAGGCTCTTATTGCCGGACAGAAGGAAGATCCGGATTTGTCTGTTGTAAGGAATAGTGCAGCCAGTTTTGAAGAGAGCAGGGATATGGCTCAAGGATTTTATGTAAGGGATGACGTGTTGATGCGGAAGTGGAGGCCTTCAGATCGGCCTGCCACTAAAGTGTCTGTTGTTGACCAGGTGGTGTTGCCTAAGAGTTTCAGGGTCGAGGTGCTACGCTTAGTTCATGAGACCCCAATGGCTGGCCACCTAGGAATTAGGAAAACTCAGGCTAAAATCCTTTGACACTTCTATTGGCCTTATTTACACAGGGATGTGGTAGCTTTCTGTAGATCTTGTCACGTCTGCCAGGTAGTGGGAAAACCGGGCCATTCCATCAGCTCCACTGTGTCCTTTGCCTGTGGTTGAGGAGCTGTTCTCTAAGGTAATGATTGACTGTGTGGGCCCTTTACCTAAGACCAGGAAAGGGAATGAGTATCTGTTGACTACATTTGACGTTGCTATGCGGTTTCCAGAGGCTGTACCTCTGAGGAATATTAAAGCAAAGCCTGTACTTGACACTTTAATTAGTTTTTTTTCTCGTTTTGGTCTGCCGAAGTAGATACAGTCTGATAGGGGATCCAACTTTGTATCTGGTGTGTTCCAGGATGTGTTGTGTGAACTGGGAATAGAGCAAGTCACCTCTTCAGCATACCATCCTCAGTCTCAGGGGGCAATTGAATGATGCCATCAGACCTTAAAAACTGTTATTAAGGCTTATTCAGTTCAGCATTCAGGGGATTGGGATGTAGCTCTTCCACTCCTCTTCTTTGCCCTTAGAGATAGTGTGAGTGAGGCTACAGGTTTTACCCCCTTCGAACTTGTGTTTGGACATGAGCTCCGAGATCCCTTGAGGATAGTGAAGGAGAGTCTTGTTCAAGACTCCTGTGAAGAAAATGTTCTGCAATTTGTGGCGACATTTAGAGATCGTCTGGCAGCAGCTTGCCAGGTGGCTCATGTGAACCTAAAGGGGGCTCAGGATCACATGAAGACCCAATTTAAAGCATTTTATTATTTTATTAAGAAAGCATTTTATTATTACCAAAACATTAAAAGGAAGCTCCTCATTTTCTACTAAAGACACACTACAATCTCACAATCAAGCACTTAACTTCAGGGCATCAGAGATTGATGAAGACTACTGGCTCAAGTTGCAGCTGCTGATGGCCATAACACACTTAGCATGCCCACTCTCGTATGATCTCTGAAGCTAAGCAGTCTCTGGTCTGGTTAGTACTTGGATTAGAGACTGCCTAGGAATACCAGGGGCTGTAAGCGTTTTAGTTTTTGTCCAAAACAGTAAAATGTAGCTTTTCTACAAAAAATAAACAAAACTAAATGAATAATCAACTCTCACAATTAAGTTCTTCATTTCACGCCATTGGAGACTGATGAAGGTTACTGGCTCAAGCTACAACCACTTTCGACCATGCCACACTCGAAATGTTTAAGGTTTGGAAGTGTAGAATGGGCTCACATTTTTTCATATTTCCAAACATGTCAAAAATGGCTTTTTGGGCCTCTGAAGCTTTTTCACTGGAGTTGATGTATCTGACGTGTAGGATAAAATAAAGCCACCATAACCATAACAAGGGGCAAGACCAGTTGACCAAGTGTGTTATGGTTGTAAGCAGTTGCAATGTGAGGCAGTCATCTTCATCAATCTCAGATGACCTGAATTTAAGTACTTAGTTGTGAGATTGTATTGTCTCTTAGTAGAAAATGAAGAGCTTCTTTTCGGTAAAAATAAAAGGCTTTAAGGACATTTTTCTCCCTGGTGGTCTCCCATCCAAGTACAAACCAAGTCTAACCCTGCTTAGCTTAAATACATAGAGAACATTTTTTTTATTATAATCAATGTTAGGGAGGCCCAAAATAATTTTCTGTCATATGGTCCAAAATTTCTAGCGGCGCTGTTAATCCTATGCTACATCTATCCTATAGAAAAGACAACATTCCAACCCTTAAAGAGTTTCATAGACATACTTCCTTCTACCTCAATCAGGGTATGCATAGCCACGTTCCAACGTTCCATGTGCCCAATATCCTGAATTTTTCGTTGTAGGACCCCAACAAATGGGAACATGATGATGAGCGAACCAGACTGAGGTATTTCTTATTGTGACACTGACTGATTTCGAACAATCTGCCTTAAATCATACATTTTTAGAAACAGCATGAAGAGAACATCTGGTTTAATGTATGCATAGCCATGTTCCAGCTTTCCAAGTGCCCAATATCTTCAATTTCTCGTTTCAGGACCCCACCGACACTGCTGACGAGTGAACCACACTGAGGTATTTTTTACTGTGACACTGACTGATTTCCAAGTATCTGCCTTAAATCATAAATTTTTAGGAACAACATTAACATAAAATCTGGTTTAATATATGTATAGCCACGTTCCAACTCTCCAAGTGCCCAATATCTTAAATTTTTCGTTGCAGGACCCCACCGACACTGCTGACGAGTGAACCAGACTGAGGTATTTTTTGCTGTGACACTGACTGATTTCCAACAATCTGCATTAAATCATACATTTTTAGAAACAGCATGAAGAGAACATCTGGTTTAATGTATGTATAGCCACGTTCCAACTTTCCAAGTGCCCAATATGTTACATTTTTCGTTGCAGGACCCCACCGACACTGCTGACGAGTGAACCAGACTGAGGTATTTTTTGCTGTGACACTGACTGATTTCCAACAATCTGCCTTAAATCATACATTTTTAGAAACAGCATGAAGAGAACATCTGGTTTAATGCATGTATAGCCACGTTCCAAATTTCCAAGTGCCCAATATCTTAAATTTTTCGTTGCAGGACCCCACTGACACTGCTGAGAAGTGAACCAGACTGAGGTATTTTTTACTTTGACACTGACTGATTTCCAACAATCTGCCTTAAATCATACATTTTTAGAAACAGCATGAAGATAACATCTGGTTTAATATATGTATAGCGACGTTCCAACTCTCCAAGTGCCCAATATCTTCAATTTTTCGTTTCAGGACCCCACCGACACTGCTGACAAGTGAACCAGACTGAGGTATTTTTTGCTGTGACACTGACTGATTTCCAACAATCTGCCTTAAATCATACATTTTTAGAAACAGCATGAAGAGAACATCTGGTTTAATATATGTATAGCCACGTTCCAACTCTCCAAGTGCCCAATATCTTCAATTTTTCGTTTCAGGACCCCACCGACACTGCTGACGAGTGAACCAGACTGAGGTATTTTCTTACTGTGACACTGACTGATTTCCAAAAATCTGCCTTAAATCATACATTTTTAGAAACAGCATGAAGAGAACATCTGGTTTAATGTAGTCATAACTACGTTCCAACTTGCCATGTGCGCAATATCCTGAAGTTTTCATTGCAGGATCCCATCGAAATTGATGACGAGTGAACCAGACTGAGGTATTTCTTAATGTGACACTGACTGATTTCTAACAATCTGCCTTAAATCATACATTTTTAGAAAGCGCATGAAGAGAACATCTGGTTTAATGAATGCATAGTCACTTTCTAGCTTTCCATGTGCCCAATATCCTGAATTTTTAGTTGCAAATCCCACCAAAACTGATGCCGAGCACACCATATTGAGGTAGTTTTTACTGAGACTTTGAAGGCAGATTGTTGGAAATCAGTCAATCATACATTTTTAGAAAGAGCATGAAGAGAACATCTGCTTTAATGTATGCATAGCTACGTTCCAACTTTCCATGACCCCAATATCCTGAATTTTTCATTGCAGGACCCCACCAAAACTTATGGTGAGCGAACCAGGCGGAGGTATTTGTTATTGTGACACTGACTGATTTCCAACAATCTGCCTTAAATCATACATTTTTAGAAACAGCATTAAGAGAATGTCTGGCTTAATGTATGCATAGCCATGTTCCAACTTTTCATTTGCCCAATATCCTGAATTTTTCATTGCAGGACCCCACCCAAACTGATGACGAGCGAACCAGACTGAGGAATTTTTTTGGTATGACTTTGAGTGATTTCCTACAATCTGCCTTAAATGATACATTTTTTAAAAAGAGCATGAAGAGAACATCTGGTTTAATGTATGGCATGCGAACCAGATTAAGGTATTGTAGTGATTGATAGGAAATGTCCTGAGCCGTAATGATGGCTGTGATATTAGTGCACTAGTTCTATTAACCAGTCTGCGCAGTGAATTCCTGTATCAGAACGAGAGCAACTACGAAGTAAATCACTACGCACCTTGACTTTGTCTCCGTTTGTATTCATTTTCCCCACAAATATAACATTGGCGACAAGGAAATAAAGTAAGGAATCCACGACAGTAACAACTACTGAAGGTTACCTGTGAATGAAATTCATCCAAATTGCAGCAGTTCGCCTGTTTTCAAGTTTGAAAGAAACCGAAAACAGCTAACCTGTGTTCTCGCTGCTTTGTTTGGAAGCGCAAGGGAGCCATCTTTTGGTGAGTGAAAGAATTGAAATGAAGAGTAGTCTTTCACAAAGAAATAGACTGTAAGTGCAAAACGGAGTTTAACACAGAGTCAATTGAAGAGTTCTACTGGAAGGGGGAAATTGTAAAGTGAAAGAAAATGCCAATGATAGGAAGAGTGCCTGAATTTGACAATAAGAAAGAGGATTTTGATTCCTATTTGGAACGTTTTGAAAGATGGCTGTCTGCACACGAAATTCCAGCAGGAAAAAAAAGTGGATGTGTTTTGTGAGTGTGCTAGGTGCCACTGACTATGGACTATATGACATATGACGACATTACAAGTGCCCTGTCTCTGCATTTCAAGCTAAAACCTATTCTTATTGCAGAGCGCTTCAGGTTTTACAAAAGACAGCAAAAGCCAGATGAAACAATGACTGAACACATTCTTGCGCTGAAGAAATTAGCCAGCACTTGTGAGTTTGGCCAATTTTTGAATGATGCACTGAGAGATCAGTTTGTCTGCGGTCTCTCAGGGGAAGAATATCACAAGCGACTTTTATCAGTAAAGGATCTTACTTTCACAAAGGCCTGTGATATGGCACTTGCCCTTGAGTTGGCAATGAAAGACACTAAGTAATTGAGGGAGCGTGTGGAGAAACCAAAAGGAGAAGTCAATAAGGTCTCCAATGCTGTAAGTGAAAAGTGGAATAACAAAAAGACAAACAATTCACATCAAAGCCACAAAGGGGAGCCAAGAACTAAACAGCATTCCATCAGAGGAAAAAAGCAACAATGCAATCACCAGCCAAATGAATGCTTCTACCGCACTGAAACATGCCACGGCTGTGGAAAAGTTGGACATCTCAAAAGAGTCTGTAGGAAAATAAAACAAAGTGATAAAGCTCAAATGGTAACTGCTAATGGTGAAACTGATGACTCGGATGACTGCCAAGATGATGAACTGGACCTGTACACAGTGTACACTGCTCAAGGAAACAAAGATGGCATTTTTGCTGAATTACAGTTGATGTGAGAGCCAGTTAAAATGCAAGTGGATAATGGAGCATCAGTGTCCTTAATCCCACAGTGTCCCTTTGAGGAGCACCTGAAAAGCTGTCCTCTGCAGCCCGCAGCCATTTGTCTGTCAGCATACACTGGTGACACAATATCAGTGTTGGGAAATATCCAAAAACCAGTGAAACATTAGGGATGGGAGTGGAAGCTGCCTCTCATTGTCGTAAAGGGAAATAAACTGCCATTACTGGGAAGAAATTGGCTGCGGAAGATAAAGCTGAACTGGGGAAGAATATTCAGCCTTGACAACAAAGGAGATGAACACCTCTCACTGCAGGGAGTCATAGAAAAGCACAAAGAGCTGTTCAAAGAAGGCTATTGAAAGATTAAGGATTTTAAAGCAACCATAAGAGTACAAAGTGACGCCAAGCCAAGACTAGTGCCCTACGCACTGAGAGAATCAGTGGAGAAAGAGCTAGAACCCCTTCAGAGGAATGGCATTGTCACTCAAGTGGAAAGGAGTGAGTGGGCTGTGCCTATTGTCGTAGTACCTAAGAAAGACAAAGCGGTGAGATTGTGTGGTGACTATAAAGTGACTGTCAATCTATGCATACTGCCAGAAGACTATTGTCACGCCCAGCTTTGCTGTGGCTTGTTGGGTTTTTCCACCTCTACACCTGTAGGGGGAGCTGTGACTTGGATGTGGACAATCTGAGGGCTGATGGGGTGGCGTTTAAAAGGAGGCCTTCCCGTCTGCTCTCGCTCTCTCACCTCGGGCTCATTCGTCTTGTGCCGACCATTTGGTCAGGCCGACGGCAGCTCCGGCTCCTTACTTTACATCTGCACTACACCTTTTCCATTACTGATATGCACACGACACCTTTCTTGGTTAGCACACTACTGACATGCTTTATTTTGTAAAATAAACATTTATTGTTTAAGCTTGCAAATCGGCGTGGCCTCCCTTCATGTCTTAACCATTTTACGAGCCAGTGGTTCTGACACTATCCTCTTCCCAATGCTGAGGATCTGTTTGCTACTCTGGCTGGCGGGACAGTGTTCAGTAAGATCGACCTGTCTTTTGCCTACCACCAACTGCAGTTAGACCCAGAGTCAGAGCAGTACCTTACCATAAACACACAGAAGGGCCTTCAGATACCACCGTCTTGCCTACAGTGTCTCTACAGCTCCAGCAGTGTTTCAACACACCATCGACCAGATACCGCATGGAATGGACAAGGTCGTGTGCTTTATGGATGACATACTGGTGTCAGTAACGACGAAGGAAGAACACCTGAAAATATTGGATCAAGTGATGACAAGATTGGAATGGGCTGAGAATCAAACAATCAAAGTGTGCATTCCTCCAGGACTCAGTGGAGAAGCACAGGGGCTTCACCCAACAGCAAATAAAGTGGGTGCCATAGCGAACGCACCAGCCCTCCAGAATGTGACCGAGCTAAAATCCTTCTTGGGGCTGCTTAACTACTATGGAAAGTTTGTGACAAACCTGTCCACAGTGCTTCACCCACTTCACCAATTGCTACAAGCCGACACACTATGGAAGTGGTCTCCACAATGTGAGGACGCATTCAAGGGATGCAAGCAGCATCTCCTAAGCAGTAAATGCCTCACACATTATGATCCAGAGAAACGTCTCTGACTTGCCTGTGATGCCAGTCCATATGGTGTTGGAGCCATAATTTCTCATGTACTACCCTCAGGTGAAGAGCAACTAATTGCTTTTGCATCAAGGACTCTCTCACCAAGCTAGCAAAATTATGCTCAAATCAAAAAAGAGGCATTAAGCATAATATTTGGGGTCAAAAAGTTCCATAAGTATCTGTATGGGAGAAGGTTTTTGCTGTTAACAGATCACAAACCACTGTTGACAATCCTTGGCCCTAAATCTGCGGTACCTACTCTGGCTGCTCTCCGCGTGCAACGCTGGGCTTTGATCCTTTTAGCCTATGATTACGACATCCAGTATAGAAGATCCTGTGACCATGCCAATGCAGATGTATTGTCGCGTCTCCCATGCAGGGGTGACACGGGAGCGCTGATGAAAGTGGAGTGTTCTGTGTCACATGTGGATGACTTACCTGTGTCAGCGACTGACGTTGCCACAGAGACAAGACACGATCCAATCCTCTCCAATGTTCTTGATCTTACATTGTCAGGATGGCCAAAGTTTGTGCCCATCCCAGATCTGAAACCTTTCCATGTGAGGAAGGACGAGTTGTCTACAGACCAGGGATGTGTTCTCTGGGGCTCAAGGGTCATAATACCACCCAAGTATAGACAGAGACTCCTGTCAGATCTGCATGATGGACATCCAGGAATAACATGGATGAAGGCTTTAGCCAGAAGCTTCCTGTGGTGGCCTGGGATAGATCAAGCGATAGAGAGTTACATAGGTCAGTGCGCTGCATGTGAGATCACTCCGAACAGACCTGCAGTAGCACCCCTCCATTCTTGGTCATGGGCTACTTCACCATGGGAAAGAGTGCATGTTGACTTCGCCAAAATCAACAAGCAGCACTACCTACTGGTAGTAGATGTTTACTCAAAATGGTTACAGGTACTGCCCATCAATCAGACATCAGCTGAGAAGACTGCACAACTTCTCCGGAACCTCTTTGCATCACATGGATTACCAAAGGTGCTTGTGTCAGACAATGGCCCTCCATTTCCAACAACGGAGTCCGCCACATTCTGTCACCACCCTACCACCCTGCATCCAATGGTGCAGTAGAGCGAGCTGTACAATCTTTCAAGAAAACATGGACTAGACTTGAAGCTCAGTCAGTGTCACCACAGCAACGGCTTGCTCGGTTTCTGTTTAAGTACAGACACACTCCTCACAAAGTCACCGAACGCACTCCAGCTGAAAAGTTTCTAAAAAGACAGCCACACACTCGTCTGTCACTAGTTAAGCCTGACATGTCTGCAGTAGTGGCCAAGCATCAGTAGTACAGCAGAAGAAGACTCATGACAAGCGTGTAAAGTTACTCCGGACATTCAGTCTTGGCGAGAGGGTGTTAGTTCGAGACTTCAGACATCCCAAGAAGCTGTGGATACCAGGAACAATTCTGAAGCAAAGAGGACCTCTGACCTATGATGTTCAAGTTGGTCATTGTCAAGTCAAGGTACATGTGGATCATCTGCATGCATCCAAAGTTTCAAGCTGGCCGAGCAGAAAGGATAGTGAAGATTTCATGGACTATGCAGTAGATCCTGAGGAACAACAAGAAGACATAGAGCAACAAGATGCTGCTGCTTGTCCACCTCAAATTGTTTCACCAGCATGCTGCCATCCTGAAAGACAGCGTACCGCTCCAAAAAGATTCAGTCTCTAAGTATTATGTAGAGATCATTAGTTAATTAAGCAAGTTCAGAGTTCAGAATATTTCCTGTAATGTTATGCAGACACCTAGGGTAAGTGAATGTTAGAAATCTGAGCACTGCATTGACTGTTATAGCAGGCTGTTTGTTTAGTCATTAGGGTTAATCTAGAAGGGAGGAGTGTAGTGATTGATAGGAAATGTCCTGAACCGTAATGATGGCATAGCCACGTTCCAACTTTCTATGTGCCCAATATCCTGAATTTTTGTTGCAGGACCCCACCAAAACTGATGACGTGCAAACCAGACTGAGGTATTTTTTGCTGTGAATATGACTGATTTCAAACAATCTGCCATAAATCATACATTTTTAGAAAGAGCATTTTGTACAATTACAATTGTACATTTTGTACAATTACAGCGTCCCCTATGGAACAAATTGGTAATTCCTATGTTTTTTGTCAGAGGTCATTGTGATGATCGTACCCAGTGGTGCCAAAAGCTTCTAGTTGTTCACATCCTACTAGTGCTACATGCCTACTAAGATTCATGTCCCCTAGCGTTTCAGTGTCCAGGCAATCGTTGATGGAAAGGGAAAAAAAGGGAAAAAAATTGACAAAACCAATATGACCGCTTCACTAGCTTTTATGGGCTGCTGCATCCCAGCATCCCCCTCCCTCTGCATACTTGGAGATATACCTACAACTAGTCAATCATCTCCTACCGACTTCCTGTTAGCAAGTCGCATTCAAGTTGCAAGGCTTTTAATTGTGTTGTAGCTTGAATATTAATCCTCTTTTTGTAAGTCGCCAAGGAAGGAAGATTGAATGAGACAGTTTGGGCAGTTTAATGATGAGAACATGATGAGAATGCAGGTTGGCACTGTTATAGCCAATGTCTTGCATTGTCTAACCAGCACACTGTGGACTCCTAGCAGCACTGGGCCCTCTTCCATGAACTGTCCTTTATCCTTTCTTGCTCACTCTACATCTTATCAAATATGAATACAACTCAAACAGCTACTGTGAACAGGAATGTTCAAGGTTGTAGGCATTTGGTCAGCATGTCTCATTCTTTTTTCCACTGACAGCACTCAGTGAACAACAGCATAACCTTGAACAACAGGGCTATGGATTGATTCACATCAGATTTCATCTTTGAATTTGCTTTAATATAACTCCCATTACACAGCTTTAATATCACTCAGTCTTGACTCTGCTTTAGCATAACTCAAATGACTCTGCTTTATTGTAATTCCTATAACTCTTTGTTAATATAACTCCCATGACTCAGCTTTACACAATATCACAACATTTTGAACAGTTTAGCACTAGAACTATTTTTATATAGGCACTGTGTGTTCTCTGTGAGCTCATGTTCAGTATAATAATTAAAATTTCATTATTGTAAAAGATGCAAACTCATTACATTTTTTAGAAGACAGAACCTCTTGAAGTGAAGAGGTTTTGTGCTGGACAGATCAAATAAAATCAAAACAAATTTGTCAGCAAAAATGTTTACAAGCTATTTTTATTAAAACATTTTCTTCAGTATTGTTGATTGAAATGATTTTAATTTATTTGATTTACCATATTCTTAAAGAATAAAAACTTCATTTACTCAAAACCAATTAAAAATAGAACTCCCATTCACACAGCAATCTGTGCCTTCGCGGTGCATATGCGGTCCAGACACATTTTTTGTCCATTTTCGTTTAGAATGCATGTTAACTCATTAGGCAATGCACACTGCACGCATGTTCATGAGGCTTCTGTGTGGCAGCACCGCACAGCTACCACACTGTTGTTTTGAAGTAGAAACAAGTTCTATTTTTTCATGCGTGCTACATGCGTTATAACACATACACGCGTTATATCCATAGACTTAAAAGGAGAGCCTAGGCAGACCGTTTCTGGTGTGAATACTACACCTGCACCTTGAATGGACAGCAATAGATACAGACTGTGAACATGTGATTTCTATGTGAATGAGAAACATAACTCATTTATAGAATTTTTAAAACAATAATGTGAATTCCAGGTGATACAAGTCAAACTGAAGCTCATATTAATAACAAATGATAGATAAAAACTAAACACTAAAAACTGTTTTTGCCAATTAACTCTTATCCCTTTCTGTTTCATTTAAGTAAGTTTTGAAAGGTCATTTGCAACTCAGTGTACAAAACAAGATAGATATAGTTTATAGAAGATATAGTTTCCCTAGTGGAGTAATATCTGTTGCAGTAACAAAATATCAGTGGAGTAATACACACATTATATGCAGTATATGTGGTAGCGTAGCGGTTAAGGAACCTGACTAGCATGCAGGTAGCTTGAAAAGTTGTGGGTTCAAATCCCCCACCGTTGTGCCCTTGAGCAAAGCACTTAACCCTAGGTTGCTCTAGGGGAGACTGGCCCTGAACAATTGATAGTTGACAAAAATGTAAGTCGCTTTGGATAAAAGCGTCTGCTAAATGTATAAATGTAAATGTAATGTAACACATTACATAATACTAGTAAAGCAGAAAAAAAAGGTATGCACATCCATAATTATATTTTGTACTGGCACCTCTACCCTGAGTAGCTCCATGAAGCTAATAAATGGGGACCAATTCAAAACAGTTTCAGGGTACAGATAATGAATTGTGTGCTGTTTCACCAAGTGAGGTGTAAATGGGGGTGCTGCTGAAGAGTGGCCATTAGCTGCTCCACTGTAGGTTCCTGCACATGCTCTCTGTGGGATTGAGGAGAGACAAAAGACTTAACATTAATTTGTTAAACACTTCTATTGAAAAATTTAACTCATCTACATGTAAAATGTCCACTGTACAGCATCATCCATGGTTACCGTTAAAGTTGAGCAAAAATACGTAAATGATTGACTGGCGATGTATCAATTTGCCATTCTTGTGCCTGTGTTCTTGTGAGTGTGTTGCATCCCACCAAGATGAATACATAGTGATCATCGCATAATAATCAAAGAAATTTGCAATCTACCATGACATCAGAGGGTATGCGACGTGGACACATAAAAGATGTCAGATGTGGTAGCAAATTTCCTTGATTACTATGCTGGATTGAGCGCATAGTTCCATGATATATATCAGCCTAGAAAATCACCGCATTTAATTTTCCATCAGTACACTTTGCAACTACAGAAATGTGAAGTCTTAATTAGAAAAATATCAGAATTCTTAGTCACTTTTCAGCAAGATGCTAATAGGTGAGATGCAAATAGTCTAATCTGAGTTATGAATGCTAAAACTATAAATACAGCACCCTCCATAATTATTGGCATCCCTGGTAATAATGTGGGAAAAAAATCTTTTATTTATGTAGAGAATAATCACAGCTCAAAGGGAAAGAAATTTATCTGGAGAAAACACAATTCATCAAAAAGAAATAAATAGCTTTCACAAAAAATCCTTGAAAATATTATATAAATATGAATAATATAAATTAATATTTTTCCAACTGATATTCTACTTCTTAAAGTTAACCAAAGAGTATGTTGAATTTCAAGTAGTATTCCATGACTTCAAGATAAAATAAAAAATGAAATAAAACAGGTCAAATGTCCTCATCATTTTTCAACATACGAAAGACAAGGGAATACACATTTTAAATGTAATCCAAAAAATGTGCTCACTTCTGTAAGATAGATAATTGGTATAAAAAATGGTACCTGCTCGAAAATGTCCCATTCACAGATAGAAATTCTCAAAAAGTCGACCGAAACTACTTGCCTGGATAATGACCAATATTTATCTTGACCCCATGCGTAGTGAGTAGGGTGGTAATAGCGGCTAAAAATTCTCACAAGGACCACTGTTGGAGACTTTGGAGGATCTGTTGGAGGATCTTGGGATAATCAAGTCTTAAAAAAATAACAGAAGTGACCCCCCTGTTTGTAGATCTATTTAAAATGCATAACTTGAAAAAGCTTTCTTGTCATTGTCCTGTCACAGATTTAGGACTCGACATACTAAATGCTAGTGAGACTTTACCTAGAATCATGTTTTATGGTCAGATGGGAGGAAAAAATTTTGTTTCTTTCGTGCATTTAAATGTTGGCCCATGGTAATTTTGGCTGAATAACTGATGCCATATAGATGTCATGGCAATGTGTAAACAATCTCCCTGAGACATCTACTCAATGGAATCCTTCTCCATTGGTCTAGCGGTTAGACACGTGTGCTGTCTGAGTCGGAATTACAAGCTAATGAAAGCTTCATTGTTCCCCATTAATCTATATGAACTCTCTATGCTTATATATATTTTTTATTTATATTAGCAGCTGGCAAGCTGATGGCCCAGCAAACATGCCCTTTGAGGGGTCCATGTGGGTGTTTTTCTGAGAGAGTGGGCTAGGGTCAGCCCACACCAAACCTAAATGGGTCCATTGCAGGTTTGCCCTGATTAGGCCCATGTCTTTGGGCTTACCACAGGCTCTCTGTGGGCAGAACCACACCTGCAGCTAACCCTTAGACTCTTGAGGTCTAAGCCCATTCAGTGCAGGCCAGTGCGGGCCTTGTGTGGGGCCTGTACTTTGCTGATGAGCAACATCGCGTGGGCTCGAAAGGGGCCTGTGCAGGCTTGCTTTCTCCATCTCCAAGGAGTACATTAAAGTTGACCACGTGTCCAAAAGCACAAAATCACAATTACCTCACTTCCTGTGGGGCGTAGCTACAACATATCAAAAATCCTGTCACAGATTACCATCAGCAACATCTTGGCATCATGTATATCAAATTTCACTTCAATCTGACAAACCGTCTCGGACAAGTGCGTTGAAATTCACCACATGTCCGATCGCACAAAATCCCAATTACCTCACTTCCTGTTGGGCGTAGCTACAACATATCAAAAATCCTTTCACAGATTACCATCAGCAACATCTTGGCATCATGCATACCAAATTTCACATCAATCTGACAAACCGTCTCCGAAGAGTATGTTAAAATTTACCACGTGTCCAAACGCAGAAAATCCCAATTACCTCACTTCCTGTTGGCCATGGCTAGGCTATACCAGGCAAACACATCGGGTGTCGGGACGTCAATATCTATTAACCTGTGAAGTTTCAGATTTTTCATTCAATGCACTGTGACTTTATGACACACTTCCTGTTTATTTGGCAAGATATTAAAAAACATAAAAATTCATTAATTCGCCATTTCAACATATTACAACATATCAAAAAATCCCTTTGCAATTTAACATCTGCAACATCTTGGCATCGTGTATACCAAATTTCACATCAATCTGACAAACCATCTACGACGAGTATGTTAAAAATGACCATGTGTCTTATCACACAAAATGGCAATATCCCCAACTGTTTGGCGTGGCTAATATACAAAATTTGTTCATCTTGGGGAGCCTGACACATCTGCCAAATTTGGTGTTTGTAGCTGAAACTATATGCTGACCACGAACCTCAACGACATTAGGGGGCGCTATAGAGTGTGTGGGCCACGCCCGGTTCCAAAGCCTATATGGGTGAGTAGCGTGCGCAATGACTGACGTGTGTGCCAAATCTCATAAGTTATCGCCCATGGGAACCACCCGAAATAAGGCCAAACGACGCCTTAATAATAATAATAATAATAATAATAATAATAATAGTAATTAAACCCGCAAGCGTCAGTGATGGGCCCTCAGACATGTGGTTCCACAACCCGTGACATCACCACGCAACAATACATGTGACAATATGTCACATGTCATGGCGGTGGTAGCGTAGCAGTTAAGGAACCTGGCTAGCGTGCAAGTAGCCTGAAAAAAGTTGTAGGTTCAAATCCCAGTTGCCACCATTGTGTGCTTGCCTTGAGTAAGGCACTTAACCCTAAGTTGCTCTTGGGGATGACTGGCCCTGAACAACTGATAGTTGACAAAATGTAAGTTGGCAAAATGTAAGTCGCTTTGGATAAAAGTGTCTGCTAAATGTGTAAATGTAAATGTCATACATTCATCTCATGTACAAGTAGGGTCCTGAGTCCACGTACCAAGTTTGATTGCGAAATGGCATCACAGTATGTCAAACTGTTGCTGAGCTATGGCTTTTGACCAGTGCTAGAGTGTTGAAATAGATCATACAGAGTTGTCAGAACAGGGTCCTGATTCCACCTACCAAGTTTGGTTGTGATACGTCAAACCATTGAGATATGACCATTAACCAGTGGGGCAAAAATGGATTTAACCAAATTCACGTTAGAATTTAGCTCTGAACGATTTCTTGTATAGGGGGAAGAATCACATGTAACATGAAGTATGTGGTTTACCCACTTAAATGTCTCTGCAACTTCTGTTATGTCAGCAAGACAAAACAGGTGTTAAAAACTAGAATATGCATGCATAACATTTACATTTATGCATTTAGCAGACGCTTTTATCCAAAGCTAGCACGCTAGCCCCGTTCCTTAACCACTACGCCACCACTGCCCCACATAAGTGCTCCATATGCAACCATGACGGAAAATAATCTGTGGCTAGACATTTTAACCTGGTCAAACATAATACTATTGATTTAAAATCTATGAGTATTGAAGTTTACTACTGCAGAGGAAGGCTTGCTGGATACACTCCCTGGGCACTCTCAATCCTAATGGGATGAATAAGGAAATTATATTGTCGTGTTTTCTGTAATATGCGTTATATGGAAATGTTTGGAATGTGTATGACTCTGTTGTGTGTGCTTTTTTATGTTTTGTATGTTGGTTTTCAGCAAATTGTAGTTTAACAGTTTACCGGACATATGGTAGCCTAATTGTTATTATTTCATGTATAGAATCTGTTGATTGTATATATTGGCACTGGGTCTCCCCCTTTTGGAGAGCACTGGGCACCTGTGGGGTCAAAGGGGATGATCAAGTTTATTTAAACATAAATATTTGTGGGTCATAGGTGAAATCTAACACTGAAGAAGGGTGACAGCCTGAAACGTTTGTGAGGCGATTAAGTCAACTAAACTGCTGAGTGCTTGCTTTATTTGTCAAACTATTTGGCATTCTAACCTTTTTGATAATTCTATACAGCCCTCTGACATTTAGTTTCATCTAAAAAGGGGTAATGTACTCTCTGTAAATTATATTATCAACCTTACTTCAGGTGGCATATCTTTCTGTAGTGGAGAAGAAAACATGGCTCTAAGCGCCGAGCAGGCTCCGTCATCTACAACTGTCTACAGTTGCCCTCAGGGAATGTTTCCTAAGTCTGTATCTGTGTGCGGATATATAAGTCTGTGTATGTGTTTAAGATACTGGACACCTTAATTTCCTTCTGGATTAATAAAGTTTCAATCTATCTACCTATCTATCATATCTCATGTGCTTGATCTTGTCAAGATTTTGACAACAGCATCCTTTTTTCACCTATGATTATCACTAAGGTTAGAAAGTTCCTATCCTTTGAGGATACGGAAAAATTAATACATGCATTTGTTACCTCTTGGCTTGATTATTGTAATGCTCTGTTCTCTAGGTGTAGTAATACCTGTATTGACAACCTACAGCTAGTACAAAATGCCACGGCATGAACACTCACTTGGACTACAAAATATGAACATATCTTTCCTGTCCTTGCTTCCTTACACTGGCTCCCTATTAAAATCGATTTTAAAATACTCAGTGGCCTTGCTCCAACAGATATTAAAAGACTTACTTATCCCTTACTACCCTGCAAGAACACTAAGATTGCAAAATGCTGGTCTCCTTGTAATCCCGAGATTATCAAAATCTACGATAGTAGGAAGAGATTTTTGCTACTGTGCGCTTTTCTTGTGGAAGTCAAACTCAAAGCCTCAAAACCTTCCTCTTTACTGCTGCAAATATTTAGGGATTGTGCACGGTAATTCATCACTCCTCATGGGCCTTGGGAAGGTCTGCCTCTGCTGTTGCCCCCAGCTGTGAGTCATAGCGGCCACAGACCATCCCTGCAGTGGTGTTGGGTTGCCATGCTCCATATTTTACTTATGCTGCTATAGCATAGTGCCGCCAAAAACCTCTCATGTGTTATGCCATACAACTCTCTCTGACTCTCTCCTCTCTCTCTTATACATATATATCCATATACAACACATATGATCAGTGAAGTGTGAGACTGGCCTTACTTATTTGCTTCCTCCGTCCTCTTTCCCCACAACCATCTCTGCTGAGTGTCATCTCTGCCTCCCACTGACTGACTCCTGTCACCAACTTTCTGAATGGACTGCGGCCAACTTCACCGAGGGCCCATGCCAAGATTGACTCTCCTTCCTAGAAGCCCCCCCCCCCCCCCCCCCCAGACCCCTATGCCAGGACTGACTCTTCTTCTACAACTGACCCCTCCTCATAATGGCATGGTGGAAATGGGCCCTTCCAATATCACCCCATGATAGATCTCACTCCCTGACTTTAACATTATGTATGGCTTCTACTACTCTGTCCTGCCAACTTTTTAAAACCTTTTTACTTTTAGGTGTTGAGTGCAGAGACAAATTATGCTATTGGCTCTACATCTGCAGAGGGCTTGAAGGGACCTAGTTTCAAGATGGTGACAACCAGACAACTACCTCAAGGTGTTCACAAAATGTTCATCTAGGAGCGCCTCTTTGACTTAGAAGTCATTTGTTTGAGGCGCACTTTGGATGGGCAACTTCAGATGGGCAACTTCAGATGGAAACACAGAGAGAACCTCAGGGTACTGTCTGCATAAATAATGTTTTTAAATGTTAGGGCCTTCATAACACTACCAATGAAGTGTGGGGCTACTTTGAGCCTTGTTAATGATTGAAAAATAGTGGTTTCCTTTTACCTATTCCTCTTAGCATTAGCATTGTGATCCTTTTGGAAGCACTGATTAAAAGCAGGCTATAGAATGCACCGGATTAGTGTAATTTTGCTCCCCAACGAACATTCAAACTGGTGTCGGGATGCTGTCATGGTCTGTAAACACTGTTCACCACTGCTAGAGACTATGATCATCAAGTGCAGACCATTCTACCTGGCGAGGGAATTCACAGCGATACTACTTGTTGCTGTTTATATCCCTCCTAGCTCCAACAATAACAACAGAAGTGAGGCACTAAATGAACTGTATCAGCACGTGAGTGAGCAGCAAACTGCCTATCCAGATGCTTTTCTCGTTCTGGCGGGCGATTTCAACCATGCAGACCCAAAGTCTGTGTTTCCCAAATTACAGAAACACATCAACTTTCCCACAAGGGAAAACAACATCTTGAACAATGTTTTTACTACCCAGAGGGGAGACTTACTAAGCCCTCCCCCTCCCCCACCTTGGCGCCTCTGGTCACATCACTGTTATACTAATGCCAGCATACAGGCCACTTGTCAAAGTCATCAAACCAGTTCAGAAGCAGGTACGTGTATGGCCAGAGGGGTCCTCAGAGGCACTGCAAGACTGCTTCTCCACCACAGACTGGGAAATATTCAGGCTGCCACCCACAACAACAACACATATCTACAGGAATACACAGAGACTGTCACTGCTTACATCTCAAAGTGCATTGACGATGTCACAGACACCAGAACCATCACTGTTCAGGGCAACCAGAAGCCATGGCTCACAGGGGTGGTCTACAGGCTGCTAAGGATAAGGAATGCTGCCTTCAGAGCCAGGGACGAGGTGAGCCTAAGGACAGCAAGGGCAAAGCTGTCACGGGGCATCAGAGAGGCCAAGAGGTAGTACTCCAGAAAGATTGCACAGCACTGCTGTGGAGAGTAAGCAGCACCAAGTTCCTGGGTGTACACATCTCTGAGGACCTCTCCTGGTCAAAGAACACTGCATCACTGACCAGTAAAGCCCAACAGCGACTCTGCTTCCTCCATAAGCTGATGAGAGCCAAAGCCCCAGCTCCCATTATGAGCACCTTCTACAGAGGCACTATAGAGAGCATCCTCACCAGCTTCATCACTGTGGTATGGCACCTGTACCGTGTCCTGCCGGAAAAAGCTACACCGAGTAGTGAGAGCAACTGAGAGAATTGTGGGTGTCTCTCTCCCTTCCCTGCAGGACATTTACTACACCCGCCTCACTCGCAAAGCCCTCTGCATTGCGGGTGATCCAACCCACCCATCCAACAGCCTCTTCAGTCTGCTGCCATCAGGAAGGAGACTGAGGAGCCTCCGGGCCAGAACCAGCAGACTGAAAGACAGCTTCATCCATCAAGCTGTCAGGATGCTGAACTCTCTCCCTGCCCTCCCTGCTCCTCTCCCCCTGACCCCCACACACACCACTTCCCTCTCCCGCTGCCCTTCGTGTAAGTGTCCCAGTCCAGGGAAACTTACCTAAGGCACATCTTAGGTCTGACCCCCACACACACCACTTCCCTCTCCTGCTGCTCTTAGTGTAAGTGTCCCAGTCCAAGGAAACTTACCTAAGGCACATCTTAGGTCTTAGGTCCTAGACCCACCACTCCCCTCTCCTGCTGTTCTTAGTGTAAGTGTCCCAGTCCAGGGAAACTTACCTAAGGAACATCTCTCCCCTCCCAGGAATTCATTTGACATCTCTCTCCTATGGAGTTCCTCTATTACTGCTCCACATTAATTGGATGTACAGTAATTGAATGTACACTTCTTTTTGCACTACAACAATTGACACTGCTGCTTAAATGACACCATTTGAGCGTTATTACGCTACACACTGTGGATTGGGTATTTCACTAATTTGTATTATATACAAGCCTATTTGTACTTTTTGCTATGTGTATATTGTTAAGCTTTGTCACTATATTTATTGTCATTATATTGATATTGTTTATAAGATGTTTAACGTTCACTGTGGGCCTAGGGAGTGCTGTAATTTCAAATCCTATGTGTGCAACCTGTACATATGGCTTTTGACAATAAAGCTGACCTCTGACTTTGACTTTGAACTCAGTACCCAAAAAGGTTTTCTAGGTGACCCTTTATGTTCATATATTGATTATAAGGCCAATCTGTACATGCCATATCTTGTTATTTGTTTCAAGACAGTCAAGATCATCATGTTGTAATGCTCACATATGTTAGAAAATTGACCAAGCCTGACCATGGGTTGACCAACTTTTGTGTTGATCTAGATCTGACCCGTTCATATTGTCAAGGTAAATTATGATTTGCCAAAGAAAAGCCTAAAGTTTTCTATATGGCTGGAAAGTGCACATGACATGACTGACCTGAACATTAGTTGGACTGAGGTCTGATAGGCTGTCCTCTCCACATCCACAACAGTGAATGCATGGCTGTGATCCCAGCGGTAGGTGAAATTCTGTGAAAGACAATTGCAAAAGTCAGTATCCATACTGTCAGGTCCGCATCGGACCTGGTCATGGCCACGTCCCCTCACTCAACGCCACGGTCTCACAGCTCATCTCCTCGTTTGCACTCACCTCCTCAAGCACGATCACCTTCACCTGAGTTCTAATTGGTGTCACCTGGTCTCCACTCTACTTAAGCCTCCCTCCTGCTTCACTTGGTGTCTGGTCTCGTCGCTGTTACCTTGTTTCCTGCGTGCTCGTGTGCTTCCTTCGTCTCCCGTGATCTCCCGTATCACCGCTCGCGTAAGCCTAGACTCCCCAGTTAATATTGTCCCTCTCCGTTTATCTAGATCTTGAAATTAGTACTGTTGTGTTTAACTCCTTAAACTCCTGTGTGTTAGTTTTGTCCCTAGCCTCTGTGCGTTGTTCTTTTCCGTTTCTCCGTTATAGTAACGGACGCGACTTTTGTTACTCCTTTGTTCTTTGTTTCAATAAAGACTCTTGAGTTTATCTACTGCCTCCGCCTGTCTGAGTCTGACACATACATAATGACAAATAATTTTCCTGAATGGTAACACTTTAATAACTACTTAGGCCAGGTTGACTGAAACACAGGGCGAATAAAACAGCTATTTACTCGAAAACCAAGCACGTCTGACATGTCAAATTTTGCCAATATGTTCAGCACATAAGACTTACCAACCCAGGGAAAGCTCATGTCATGACGTCATACCATTCCAATGTTATCCTCGCAAACCTGTTTTTTAGTCCTGATAGTAAAATCTTATGTGCGGTAATTTTTTTTGTGATCACAGGTTGTGTTTATTGTTTCATGCAATAATACTATGACCATACAACAGAAGAATTAGTACTTAAATATGTCCTCGAAAGTGTGCAATGTCAAGGTTTTGAGGTTTAGAAGCAAAATAAGTTCATGTGTTAGTAGTTGCTGGCAGGAACGTATACGTCTCAATGCATAAAAGCGGGCACATACAGCACCAAATTAACAAATGTTTTCCAATATATATCAAATGCTTTAAATTGATAACATATGTTTAATGAATAAAATGTGTTTTATCACGACCAACTGTTTGTGACCAAAAGAAAGAAACCTCCATGGTGTGCTTGGATAAAGGTCAACTGTGTTTTGATCATTGATCCAGTTTTGTTTCAAAATAAATAAATAAAGTAAATTATAAGAAATAAACCGTAAAGTAAATTAAATAGTCATCCATCCCATGTAAAAGAAGAAAGGTGAGTTTAAACACTGGTAACTAAAAGAGTACACATGTGAGTTGTTGATCACATGATAATTTTTTTTTGTATCCATTACATCATTTTTAAGAAAGATGTTTAACTGAAAAATGTTTCAATCAACCTGGCTGTCAGGCACAGATGGGGCAGAGGCAGGATTAAACAAAGGAGATCTAGAAGGCAAACACAACAGCACTGACTGGAAAACTGACACTGAGTATAACAATACCGACTGGGAAGTCTAGACACGCGGGGCGAACAACACAGGAGAATCCGGGAGATCGCGGGAGACGGAGGAAACACGACTGACTCGGGGGTAATCCACGGTAACATTGACGAGGCCAGACACCAGGTGAAGCAGGGGGGAGGCTTAAGTAGAGTGGAGACCAGGTGACACCAATTAATACTCAGGGGAAGGTGATCGTGCACGGGGAAGTGACTGCGAACTGGGAGAGAGATTGAGAGTCTGTGGAGTTGAGTGAGGGGGCGTGGCCGTGACCAGATCTGATGCAGACCTGACACTGGCTCTCCCCATTTATTATGCATTCTCATCTTTTAGTTAATGCTTTGTTTATCATTTGTTAAGAAATGGTTTAATATTATTCCTTATCAGTAAATGATTTATAAACATATTAGTAAATGTTTTATTTTTAGTGAATGAGGATTTCTAAATAATACTTATAATTTAGTAATACTTGATAAATTATTTATTAACATTTGTAATTCAAGATATTTTTCCATTATCAGGTTGTTGCTAAGGGCTTTACAAGAGTTTTTACTGGAAATGGGTATCGAGAACCGGTGTTATATTGTTACTGACTCATGCCTTGTTGGTAACAATGTATCACTAAGCAGCAAACAGTGCTGTTATTAGTATTTTATGTAATTGTGTCATTATACTGCGTCTGCAATATCATGCCCTTTCACTTATTTGTGTGAAGGAGGAGTGATCTGCTTAATGTCAAAAACAATGACATGCTTCTAATTGTCTGAATCTGATTTTGAAAACCGCAGAGCTGGGGACATGGCAGGCAGCACACTAAAACAAGGAAGATAGTCTGGCATTCAAAAGTGTGTCTTCATCAGAGATTATGTGACCTCTCACTTCACCTTGGTAAAATATCTGAAAACACTGCAAAACATGCAGCAACACTGTGGCTTGTGAAGAAAGAAACACAAGCAATCTAATGAAACATCTCAAATTTCTCGCTGTACTGTATATCCTCACATGAAGTTTTGACTGCTTCATGCACGCACCTCAACTACAAACATAGTGATTCCCATACACTGACTTGTCACCACATAATAACTTATTGCAGGCTAACTTTACATAACAACCACCTATGGATTGACTACCATGTAATGTTATGGGATGATATTTTGGAACTATTATGATGCTTAGCTAAAACCATGGACAATGTAGTCTATCATGTAGTCTATCATGATTACTACTGATTGCATGACCCCTGGCAGTTGGGTTAGCCCCTTGAGTCTGTTTAAATATAAATAAAATTGAATTGAATTGAATTGAATATTCCTCAATCAATCAACCTGTTCATCCATCTCCTTGCTTTACACTACATACATATCACACATGGTATACATGCAAGTAAGAGTACCTTAACATCTTAAATATAACAGGCAACACAGTTACCGTAACACTGATAAGAGCGCTATTCATAATGATACTTAACACCCCCAGTGACATTTATCACATTAGATTACATGAAAACAAAAATAACAGAATGAGACATCCTCATTATCTCAAAGCAATAAACATTCTTCACAGACCTAAATGCTGAACATGTCTCTTGAAAACCTTTTCAACTTCAGCTTAGTAGCTGGCTTTGTCAGAACAATTGTCAGAACAATCATTTGCTCAGAAGGACAATATTCCAAAATAAACTTTCCATTGTTCACATTTTCCCCGATTAAGTGATATTTAATATCAATGTGTTTGCACTGCTGTCTGTTAACTGGATTTGGCTAGTGCTATGGCACCTTGGTTGTCTTCATACACCTTGTTTGTGCATACTGGTTTGAGTCTATACCCCTGAGTAGTTGTTCTAAGTAAATGCATTCCTGTATGGCTGATGCTAAGGACATGTACTCAGCCTCACAAGTGGATAACACTACTGTTGGTTGTTTTCTTGTTTTCAGTGGGCTTCCCTCATTTAGACTGACACAGTACCCTAATGTACTTAGTCAGCGTCAATGTAGACCCTTAGACCTAGTTTTTCCGTGTCATTTCTCCTGAAGTATAAAGCTTGTTCTGGTGTACCTTCAAGGTACCTGAACACACGATTTACTGTGTTCCAGTGTTCAACTGTTGGCTCATATCTGGTTGGGTACATGTGGACAAGTTATTTAAACTTCATACTGCCCCCCTGTGCTTTTTAATTTTTTTTTCTGCATCTTCTATGTATTCAAGTTTTATTTCACATGGAGTTTTTTTAGACTTGCAATCCTGCATTCCAAATCGATTCCTCACATATCTCTCTTGTGACATTTTGACTACACCATCTGCTTGATCAAAATCTAATCCCAAGAAATATCTCAGCTTTCCCATGTCTCATTTTGAATGTCTCAGTAAGCATCCTCTACATTCTGTAGCACACTCTCATTGTTAGCTGATATGATCAGATCATCAACCCATATTATCAGGATTACTTTCTCATTGTGCTTTTCTCTCGTATATACACAGGTATCAGCTGAGTTCTGTACAAAATCATTCTCAATTAAACATGTATGCCACATAGCATTCCAATTTCTCCCAAATTGTTTTAGACAATAGAGAGATTTTTGTAACTTGTAAACTGTTTTTCACCAGGTTTTGACTTTTTCCTCATAACCCTTAGGTTGCTCCATGTAGATTTCACTGTAAATTGGAGCATGCAAATAAGTTGTCTTAACATTCATCTGGTGTAAGACCTGCACTGCCTTTTGCATGACCACTCTAACACTTCATATCAGCCGTGGGTGAGAATGTCTCATAGTCAGTGCCTGGTTTCTGCCTTTTGCAAAACAACTTGCCTTATATTTGTCAGACCCATCAATTTCAGTCTTCAGTGCATAAACCCATCTGCCCCCAACTGTCTGTTTGCCTGGTGGCCACTGAGCAAGGCTAAAGGTCCTATTGTACTTCAGAGATTGCATCTCATCATTCTTGGCATTCCTCCACTGCCTTGCATTGGTTGATACACTGGCATCCTGGTAAGTTTGAGATATATCACACACACAAAAGTCCATACATGTGTGCAGTTTGTCCCCCCTATCCTCTGTCTCAAAATCTGCAGGTCTCATTTTAATTCTCAGTGGGTTCCTTCTGTTCACAGTCTCTCTGACTTCACCTGGCTGAGTGTACTCAGACATTTTCATCAACAACATTCTCTTCACTGTTGTCAACCCTAGTGTGTACATCCCCATATACTGTGTGTGACTCAGATTTTTGTGTTTCCCTTTCTTTGGTTGTTTTCAACTTGTGCTTTTGGAACCTCTCTGTGTCAGGATAGTATACAAGATTGGCTATAATAAAAACAGCCCAGCGTATGAAAACACCTTGCTCACATCTAGAGTCCAATTTGCTTTTCTCTTGCTTGTTTGTGATACACATTGACCTGAATTTCTGTCATTTGGTTATGTTTGGTACATCGACTGAATCTGTACGTTTTCTCTGTACTCCCATTGTAGCACCTTTTAACGATTTTGCATAAAACTGGAGTTTCAATTCTAAAGTTTCAATTTTATTTTTTTATTTTACTGAGGTGCCTGGTGACCACCAAAGTTACCACCACAGAAAGTGTTTAGTCTTTCGTTGTTTAGTTCATATCAAAATAACATTAAGTCTAACTCAAAATCATGACAAGGGACTCAAACAAAAGAAAGAACTCCTTTTCACAGTGAATCCCAAATCAAACAAAATATCTCCTTTCCCAGTCCTCAGTGGCAAGAAACAGGCACCAACAAGCACACAAAATCAACATCTCATTAGGTTTTTGCACCAATTGTCTTCTACAACATTAACATCAGAGTTAGTTTTGGCACTCACGGCCCTCCATAAATGTCCGCACCATCGTTTTGATGTTAAACATTTATCATAACAAGAGTTCAATTCACAGCCATGTATGACTCAGTTCAGTATGCAGTCCCCCTTTTAACCTCAAACAAAAATTAAACGCATGAGAATATGACAAAGACACTTTAGTGTTCAGTCAGAGAGAGATAGAGGACTATATCTATCACGTCCTCATTTTTTACTACAGAGTCATTTACATTTATGTATACCTTTATTAATGAGGGCATACACCAACAGTAGTGGGTGCCAATTTATCTTTCACCTGTACATTTACTGACACTGCAATTCATAATTAATTCAAAGGTGATTAGTGATTAGCAGGCAAGGCATTATGGGTGGGCCTAACAGTCCAAGACCCACCTACATTTAGCCAAGCCCATCCTTAAACTTTTAGGTGGGTAAAAAGTAAATAAATTATGTGTTTTAACACTGCACTGTTACCAGTCTCGTGGCTACCTTAATGGATATGGCCAGGACAGTTATTGTGATCCTTAGCTAAAACCATAGACAACTTGTAGTCTATCATGGTTACTACTGATTGCAATTGTCCTGCATGACCCCTGGCAGTTGGGTTAGGCCCTTGAGTCGTGGATGGCAAGGTTTCCTCCTAGAGTAACTAAACATAGGGGAGTTTTTCCTTGCCCCTGTTGCTCGTGGGTGCTCCTTCTGTAAAGTGCCATGAAACAATACTGTTGTAAAAGGCACTGCATAAATAAAACTGAATTGAATTGACAGTGCAGGGAAAGTTAAGGACAGAATACTTCAATTGGCTACAGTTTCTGTGTTGAAAACACAAAAGGTGGGTACAGAGGGTACTGTAGCACCCCTTAAAATAAGGAAGAACACATAGAACTCTATTTTGACGGTCTAAGCACATACCGTAAATTCCTAAATTACGGCCAGGCTTATTTTCTTCAGCTGCACCAGACACAGGCTTTTATTTTGGGTAGGCAGGGCTTTATTTCTAGATGTAGGCTATCCTTTGGTGAATATAGCGTTGGCATGTTCTTTGTATAGTGTGCCTGCTCAGCCTTTCGAATGTTTTCTTAGTTACAACAAAAACAGGCTTTTCTGTACTGACTACATTAATATTTTAATGCATACTTTGCTGAAGTGTTATGTGTGAAGTGTTAAGTGTTATGACCAGCTGGTTTGCTGTTGAAACAGATAGTCTATTTAAAACTTTTTAAAGCCAGAATACCTGTGCACAAATGCATGAAAACCCAATGTCTATTTTCATCACTGGGAATACCAAACAATTGTGGGAATTCTGTTGATAAAATGAGACCTACTTCTTTATTTTATGCTTCAGCAAATTATCCTGCAGCTCATTAGATGACCAGCAAAGGTATTTCAAGGTAAGCTTAGCGATCGCTATTTGGGGAGAAGTCAAAACGATAACCAATGACAGTAGCATTAATAGTCAAAGAATCGTTTTCTGGACAATATACCATGTAGAGAGTCACCTTGCTAGGAAGATTAACTTTATTGTTGACAGGTGTTTTTTTTCAGGAGGAAAACAATTTATATGACTCTTCCGAGTTTGGAAACACTGTGATAGGAAAAGACAAAGATGCATTACACATGGCTCTGCTCAAAGGCTGCACTGTCAGCAGGACATACCACTTTGGACAACATCAGACATGCATAATGCACATAACAAAGTGCTGTAATTAGAATGTACAGAATATTTAATTTATTATGTTAAAGTGGTATAAATGTAACTAAGTAAATTAGTTTAATTTGTATAGCACATTTAAAACCAAAGTGCTTCACAGTATAAGAAAAAGAAAGAAAAATAAATAAATAAATGTAGGCTATATAATGCTTCACTAGAATGCAAAGCAATATATTGAGAATGCAAAATTTCTAACCAAGGATTGATTGATTGATTGATTGATTTTTACCCTGGCCCAGTCACATGGTTCAAAAGGTTTGGTCACCTTAATTAACCATAGGTGTGTTTTGAGTGTAACATTAAATAAACCAATGAGAGTGCCATCTTCCATTTCCTTAAGAGCCAGTAGCGTAACATCTTTGGCTTCTTGGTATTTTAACGGTGGCTTTGCCAAGTAGCGCAACAACACTTTCACTCTACAGGCATGGATACAATTAAAAGATATTTCAAAAATCATGCAACGTATGAAAATATAACCAAGTTAAAGAGGCCCTATGCAACTATTTTAGCTTAACTTACCATATTTTAGCATCATTGTCATTGTGGTGGTTCTGTAACACTTTATGGGACAATTGGTGACTGTTTTGACTCCCCCTAACTTATCTAGGTAGAGATAGCGAAAAAGCAAGATTCGGCTGGCGAGCCTCTGAATCTCATGGAAGTCTCAGGTCTCGCTTTATGGCACTACACACAAACATGCTCCCAAATAGGCACTGGCTAGCTATAAACACAACATAGTGAAAAAGGCTCAAACATTCATCACAACACAGCCAAAGAAAAAGAAACAGAGAAAAACAATATCGGAGGAACAGAGAAAGAGGAAACAGCAGTGTTGTGAAACATATTCCGAAGCTGTAGGGGGAGCTCTATAGAGAAAAAGGCGAGCACAAACCTGGGTCAAACTAAGAAAACAGCAAAGGAATGGCTGATCCTGCATAGGGAGGCTTTAAGGGCTATTCTATCAGTAAATTGAACAAGACCTGTGTTATTGAGTCAACAATAAAATGAATACCCAAAAATGTGACTGCACATTAGTAGGCTATATTATCCTGACAAAAGGGGTGTTACGATCGAATTCAAGATCATGGTTTGTGTTTCTCCTAATTTGATTACTATACATCCACTTATAGAGAAGAAAGCAGGCTAATATTTCCTTCATTTCAGCCATCTCATTCAGCTAATTTATAGTGTGTTATTCAGTAAACAATTCAGAGATTCCTTACTAGAAGGCAATTAGATGCAAGGTAAGATCTAGGTTGGACTCTCACTCAGCTCCACATAACTTTTTCACATATTAATCATTTTGGTTTTTTACATGTTTGAATGATTGAGCACTGCATGCATGGATATTGTGGCGGCTAGCCTACTACATCTGCGAGGTTGAACTCAACGGTTGATAATGTACTGATAATAGCAGGGCTAAATAGAAGAGCTACAGCTTCCATCAAGGTGTGTGTGGGTATGTGTGTGGATTTGTACTAGATGTGCATTTTAACAGAAACCTGTATTAGGTTAGCTCTACAACCAAGAACAGTGAATGCTCAAGTTTTATGTAATTATCATTCATATCCTACCATACTATGGCGTTGTGTTGGTGTTATGGACGCGGAATTGGCACAATGTATTTTATGAGCTGTAGGATCACAATTCACAACACACTCTACTGCTGTATTAGTACAGTACCAACCAATACATTTTAAACTGCTTCCATTTGAACTACACACACTCTTCATGCTACTGTCTTTTATGTCTATTTATTACTCTATTATCTTTATACGTATTTATTATTTTAATCACTCCAACTGTGTGCATTTCTATTGTGTAGTGTTATTGTCATGGTTGCACTCTGTGCTGGTAACTTCCCACCACACTATACCCATTCAATCATTTGCCATGCCCACCTTGCACTCTCTCAATCACCACACCTGTTTCTATTTACTCGTCATTGCCTTCACCTCCTTGTTACCTGCCACAGTATATTAACCCACAGTTTCCAGTCAGTCTTCGTCAGATCGTCTTCAAGTTCATGGTGATTCAGCTCTACAACATTGTTTCTCTGACTTCCTGTTATCAGCCCGGACCAACCTGGGTACCCCTGCTCTTCTATCCCAGTAATCTGGACCTGCCACCTGTTTCTCTACCTGAGTTTTGCCCATGTGTTTCCAGCCCTGCCACCTCCACGAGGGAGTACCTGTGGTTCCTATTGATGCCTGGTCTCTGGTGTGTGGATAATCCAGCTCCCAGTGTGATATACAGAGCCACAGCCCGCCTCCTGTTTCCTCCCCAGGTTTGAGAGCGCATCATCGGAGCCGTCCCTGATCCACCTCTCAATCCTCCAGTCAGTCGCTGTCTTACATTGATCAGTGTCTCTTTAATCTTGTTCAGCGAACATTTCTGTGCTGTTCAGTAACTATCGCTCTCCACAGGTTTTCTTGCTCCAAATTCCAGCGACTGTCCCCTCTGCTCTGTCCCCCTCCTCGTCTGGGTCTCCCCGTTGGCTCATCCAATTCCCACTGCGCCCGGGAGTCCCGCATCTCACCTCTGACTCCACCGCCTGTCCGGTCCACTTTTCCCCATTCCCCATTCCCCATTTGTGTTTGCAAAGTGTTGCTCTTGGGTCGTCTGTACTGCACCACTACAGTTATGTCCTGATGTATTTGTGGTGTTTTGCTTTGTTTTGTCTTGTATCTGAGTGCAGTGTTGTAAGTTGCCCTGACAGCAGTCTAATTGCCAAACTTGTGCCTGATGCTTAATTGGGTGCCTCGCAGTATATAAGGGGCACTGTTCCCTTTGTCAACGCTGCTACACTGCGCAGTTCATTTTGACAGCTTATTTGGCTGCTGTCAGGAGAGTGCCAAATTAAATTATGTTGTACTTGACAATGACAAACTTTGTTTGTATTTCCAGCCATCAGAATATTGATGTCAAGTTTGATTTATTTACTCTAACCCTGACTTGATCTGCAAGTAATTTGGATGTATTTCTATTTGGCCCTCCAGATAATGTCTAATGTCCATCATAACTGGCCCACTGGTATTTTGCATGCACCATTAATACTACAAGGAACACAATGCACTGCCACTGCGCTTGCATTACGTCAATAGGCCCACAAGAGAATATGCTTTGAATGCTATTCAAAATAAATCTTATTGCAATAGGGACAGAAATATAGAAAAAATACTTGAATCGGGTATTGGGAAAATTAGCTGATCTATGGGCAAATCTGTGTCCTAAACTCAATGGCAGCAACAACCCTGCAACACTACTCTGCGCTCAGCTGGCTTGCAATGGCGTGGTAGAAGCATATCATTTAGGCGCAGATGTAAGACACACAGATTTTCTGTAGCTATTATAAGTGCTATTAATAAAATTATAAAGTTAAGATCATTTACTTAAGTTTTAATGAAAAACCTGCAAATATAATCTAAGATAGAATAATAATATAATATAATCAATATAACCTGAATGGTTCCTGTTAGCGAACTTAATTCATGTTGAGTCTGCTTGTCAGCAATGTAGCAGCCTAAGGTTAGTCACCAAAATGACAACAAAATTACATATTGCAAGTCAATGAAGATTCTACTTAAGTAGAAATTAAAATGTATTTAAACTGCATAAAAACAAAGTTCGTTTGCATAAAAGCTTGCATAAAAAGAAATTTTGTTTCACCAAAGTCCTGTAGTGTTTTCAAGTGATAGGTGCCTAATTAGGCTTAGGAAAATAAAATGTATATACACTGGCACACACCTGTTTAGTTTGTAATTATATTTTAAATAACCATTTATTATATTTATGTCTATGTTATTTCCTTCTGTTTTGTCTTGGCTTGGAAAATAATTCCCAGTTAACAGTAGGGCAATAAAAGCTGAGGATGATGCCTAGCTCCTAATTCAATGGGGATATCGGATTAGTACTGGGTATTGACCAATATGTTAAACCCATGTATCGGAATCAGTATCAGAACTAAAAAATTCAGATCGGTGCATCTCTAGCAATAATAGAATAGCTAATAGGCCCAAGCTTTAGGCCACCTTCAGTTTCATGTTTAAAACCTAAGTTCATAATAAATATTGAATATGTCTGGCCTTTGATTTGGACCCAGTTTTTTTTTTTTTTTTTGGCCCACTGTGTATTTTAGCTTGACTCCCCTGCATTATGAGCACAGTGGGGCAGTTTTTCCACCAAGTTTAATAAGAGCTGATATTTCGCTGTCCTGGGAATCGTTGACAGAATTTACCTACAAGATAAACAACCAATTTTGCCATTTTTGGTCTCTCAATAAGTGGTGCTTCACCACACAAGTGTATGTGGGCTTGTTGGATGACGCTTTTGGATACCTTCATACCTCTATAATTTAAAAACTGTTTTCGAGTTATTCCGAGTTTAACTGTTTTTGTGTTATTAATTTTTTGCTTGGCCAGATAGTGGTGCTGTGCTAGGCGTATAAATTAGACATGTGAATATGATCACAATCATGATATCCAATAATTGGTAAAGTTTCAAATCAATCCGTCAAAGCAGAAAATTTCTGTCACTTTTTCTTGCTTGGCCAGATGGTGGCACTACATCAGGCAGGCACATTGGGTGTCTAGATATCATCATAGTCATAATATCTATTAACCTGAGAAATTTCAGATCATTCATTCGATGCAGCGTGATTTTATTACATTTCCTGTTTATGTGGCGAGATATTAAAATCATAAAAATTTATTATTTCACAATTTCAACAGATTACAGCATATCAAATATTCCTTTGCAAATCAACATCAGCTACATCTTGACATCAGGCTAAATTTCACAATTACGCATGAGTCAGTGACAAACCGTCTCCGATGAGAATGTTAAAATTGACTATATGTCCAAACACACGCAATCCTAATTACCTCACTTCCTTTTGCCGTGGCTAATGCTATGTACATATGAAAGTTGTTTGTCTTAAGGGGGCCCCATACACCTACCACATTTGGTGTGTATAGCTTAAACTATATGCCTATCATGGGAATTTTTGGCACATTTCCTGCTTTGCCAAGTGATGCTATACCAGGCAGGCACATTGGGTTCCTGGATATCATCATAATCATAATATCTATTAACTTGTGAAGTTTCAGACTATTCATTCAATGCACTGTGCCTTTATGACACATTTCATGTTTATGTGGAGAGATTTTAAGCTGCTTCCACATTGCCCCGACAAACTCCAACAAACACCAACAAACTCCAACAAACGGCAACAGTTTGGTCAGTGTGGACCATCAGTCTGTATTTGTCTGTTCTTGTCGGATGGAGTTGGAAGAGTTCGACATGTACAGTCGGGTCTGGTGGAGTTGTAGAATGTCTGCCCACTGAACCAACGAACTACAACATTCTGAGAGCTCGTTCCCTTGACTACTAACTAATATTCGCGAGTGTCAGGCTGCCTATTTGTAGGTTATGCTACATGTTTGAAATGGCTGGCTTCTGGACACAACAACATGAGGAACAGCTCCTTGATCTGTGGGAAGACAAACCACAGCTATATAACATAACAAGTCAAGCATATGCAAACCGCGATAGCAAGTTGAGAGCCATCAAGTTCATCGCGGAGAGCCTGGGGACCTCTGGTGATTTGCCTAACCTGTTAACGTTAGCTATTGGCCTCCAGGATAAAGCAGTTCACTATCTGAAAGATTTGGTGATGATTTGGATTTGGTTATGAGATAGGTTATGAATCAGTAGGAATAGATCCAGATATGGATTGATTATTTTAGTGTTGATTGAAGTGAAATGTGACTTGTAATCTCTAGGGTAGGTTAGCGTCAACTGTAACGCTATCTGATTTGCAACAATGTTTCCAATCCTTCCTTGAGCGTCCGTCAATGTTGCAGATGTAGCGGAATCTGCAGCGTTGGGCAGTAGCTTCACTAGGCTACATCTAGTGAAGCTACTAGTTTAACTACAATTTTGAGTAGTGTGGCTGTAGTGAAGCTGTTTCCTGAATCCCTAGATTTTTATTAGGCTATCTTAGCTATTATTTTGGCCATATAGTGTGATGGTTTTCCCTGAAGCTACATTTCCAGTGCATCAGCCCACAGCAGCAAATGTTCCATCTAAGATCCATTGAAGATCAGGTCTTTGCAATAATGTGATGCATTTGTTGCATGAGTGGTGCCATAATTATAGGCTAAACAAAAAGTCCACAATGTATATCAAAACCAGTTGTGTGTCTTCTATTAGTCACGTGTGCACATTGCAGTAAATTTAAATAGTCGGAGAAGTGACACTCTCATTAGCGTCACCTTTTGGTTTCAATGTGAGTGGTTGTAGTAGCATGTCAATAAAGGCATGGACAAGTGGTTTATCCAATCATATGAAAGGATTTTTTTATTAAGGCCCTGCCAAAGTTTCCAAAGGAGAAATCCTAGATGAATGTGTGGAGCTAGGCAGAACGAAATTCATATGGCGAGAGTCAGGTTACTACTTCACTGCCTGTCTAATGAATAATGAGTGTCATGTTTTACATTGAATTAGGCTACTGAAATTAATAAACTTTTCCAGAACATGCAAACTTTTTGACACATTCCTGTATATAATATAATATAATATAATAATAAATCACATTTATAATGTGGAATTGAAACTCTCTTACTAATCTGAATGTATTCTTGTTACAGAGACTGCAGTAAAAACAAACGCTAGAGAGTAACTCCTCAAAAGCTTGAGGTGCAAAGCGTGCAAAGTTGGCAAAAGCTGGTGCTTCATACCGAAGCTCTTTACATAAATTGGGATAGGCCCCTTGTCTTTCACGACGCAAAATCCAAGGTTTACACCACAATCTCCTCCTGGTTCACCTTGATTGCTGTCTCTGCTTTATACGTACAGCAGCTTTACAGGCCAGGTAGACCAAAATTACCTGGGCCACATTCAGTATGCTCTCAGTCTCAACATCCATGTTACTAGGTGGTGAAAGTCAGTCTTGTCAGTTGCAGTCTGGTCAGTGTGGACTGGCAGTTGGTTTTGTGAACATTCTAAAGACTGCCAACTGACAAATCCTGACAGCTTCCAACTTTAGAATGTTGGAGTTAGTTGGGGTTTGTTGGGGCAGTGTGGAAGCAGCCTTAAAACAATTAATTAATTTGTCATTTCAACAGATTACAACAAACCAAAAATCCATTCACATCAGCACCGTATCAGCCCGAATATAAGACAATATTTTTGTCCTGTAAATACTTCTGAAAACAGGGGGCTCATCTTATATTTCCAGACTAGACAAAAATAGTGCCAAAAAATGCAACTTGTAAAGACAATGCTGAGCAAACGTCTGTGTTTTTCGACATGCCAACACCTGTTACTCTTGCAAAGAAAGTTGGAAATCAGTCACTGTGTGGTGGAAATGAGAGAAGCGAATCACTGCTATGTTTGAGTGTCTCGCAGTCAGGGCCAACTCACCACACAAGGATGTAGCCTCTATGCAGACCTCTATGGAAAATGCATATGGTTTTCTGCCTTGTAGATAGCCTACAGTGTATTATTTGCACTTTTATGGAAAATTCATCATTCATATGGTAGCCTACTATTCATTCATTTTAAATGTGACAAATTTATCCACATTAATTAACTTCTTCTCATCTCATGCTTTGCTTTTAAAATGTTTCTCAATTAGTTTTCACCAGCATTTTCAAATAAAATAATTTACTATACAAAGCAAAATTTGGTCTACGCTTCGCTGCTTGGCCACCAAAGAAAAAATTAAAACACAATGGGTTCCAGCAGCCTTGCTGATTGGTCCCCAATAATAATAATTATCCTTTGAAAAACAATCGCACCAACCAGTGCTGGGGCCCTAAAAATGGTAAGAAAGGGAATTCAAGCAACACCTATATGACATAATGATATTATAATAATAATAATAATAGATAAAAGTATCATTTTTTTAAAAATACATAAAAGCTCGCAATATTTTAGCATGGCCTTGCCTTCCTACACACTTCCATTTGATTATCCTATGCTTGTCTGGATTTGATCCCATTGAGCTGTTTGTCTCCTGGGGGCATTTTTACCCCATCCAATCAACAAACAATGGGGGGAGTTGTAAACAAGGGCTGATCTAATCTTTTTCAATTTCAATGCCTCCTGCTGACTCAGACTCTGCACTTAGAATTCTTGATTCCACAAGTCAGGTTTTAATGAGGGTGTTTCTTAACATCAAACCAGGCAGCATAATAAACAACTTAAGGAGAGGCAAGGCAAAAGGAGTCCTTGAGCACACAGGAGAATAATAGAGAAAGCACAGAAGATCCATGGAAAAAACAGACAAACTGCAAGACAGCACTAGGAGAGCAGGTTTCACAGTCCGAACATCTAGTCCACAATCCACGAGGCCAGACACAGACTGGCAAGTGGAGGAGAACTTTCTAGGAGGGTTGATTGGTTTAGATGAGTGGTTTCAGGTGAGTGGAGTTAATAGGCAGGGGACTGTGATCAGAGCCATGTGACTGGGGAATGAGGCGGAGGGAGAGCCCAGTGACACCTAGTGTGACACCTGCAAGCAATCTTCTCTCATTACCGAATGGCCAGACCTTTGTATGAAACGAGGTGTCATACGAGGTTTATGACCAGGTTAGTAATATTTAGGAAGAAAAAAGGTGATATACTACATAGTAGTTATCATAGTACCATTATTAGTGGTATTTACACTCTGACCCTATTTGGCTCGTGACCTTTTCAATTCTTACTTATAGGCCCATTCAATTTTACATCATTCTTTGTTAATGTTTTTGTACTGTCAATCACTTTAGGATAAAAGCATCAACAAAGTACAAATAAATATAAAAATAAACATAGTTTCATGTGTGCCTCTGTGGCTGTTCTAATTCTATTCTATTCTATTTAAAGCGAGACACTGCAGGTGAATAGGTTACAATTTTTTAACTTACTGATATCACCATGAAACTTCACCAGTTGATTACTTACATAAATATAAGACAAAAATGTATTGCAAGTTTTCTGTAATTTCATGTTTAATTATGCTAATAAGGCTATATCTCATTAAATATGCGCTAATTCTGGCATATTTCAAAATGAAAAATCTGAACATTGGAAAAAGCCAGGTTCAAAATTCTTTTTTCAATTTGTTAACATAATAAATGAAAAAAGATTTACAGAGGGGATTATGGATACCTCATTTTGCTATCCAGGAAATCAGATAATACTGCCAATACCAATACCCATTGGCGGACAGGACAATATTAGCTTTCGAGACCCTGAGCATATCATCAGTCCTCATTGTTGTCACCACCCTGTCCTGTCTATCTCTGTTTCCTCCCGTTTCCTCCTGTCTCTGCCGTTGACTCCAATCACGTTCTCTCATTTCCTTGTTCTCCGCTAATCACTGGTTTAAGCTTCCCTGCTCCTCGCGCCTCCTGCCGAGGGCGCGCTCTCGGAGCACACTCTCACTCCCCCTTTCCCCAGTCCGTAAATAAAGACTATTTGCAACTTGACGCTATGGTGGTCCATCCTGTCTGTTTCATGACAATTGTACTCAAAATCAGAAGTGTGCTATGAAGCCACAATTTATCAATAACTGCCAGCATGGCAGAGATATCCTTATTAGAAGCTAGTGTAGAGCTGCTGCTTCAACCCTACTTTTCCCTTCAAATACTATCGTTGGGCACTGGGCTCATAACAGAGTTATGCCATTCATTTGCATTCTGAGTGTCTCCATGCTGCATGCATTGGAGCAGGCTGTCACTACATATGCAGGGAAAAACAGGGATAAACTTCTGTCCTATGACAAATATTTTCTTACATGAACGTTATGGCTCTCTGGCCTTTCATTACTCTCCTGTGTTTTCCTGTACAAACACTAGGAGGGAGTGCACAAAATGTGCAAGGGGTTGTCATCGTTAGACATGTGGTGGAGGAGGCCTACCCATATTTCTGCCTTCATCTGATCCAATGAGCCTTGGTTGTTGAGAATAGCTCCCCTGTAATCATTTTGCAAAGCTTTACATTTATTAGCAGTCAGCTGCCCATGACCTTTGCCCCCTAATTAATGCTGAGCAGATAGTTTCCAAATGCTGTACCCAAGTGCTTGAGAGGATGATTGATGATGAACATTCAGGCTTCACTATTTAATGACTAGGGTATGGGTTGAGAGTAACCATCTATTTGAACACATACTTTTGTCCAAAATGACTTACAACACAGAACAAAATTAGAACTGAGCACTTGTCTGTGTTGTGCACATGCAAACGTGCCTGTATGTGCTTAACTATAGGTTCAGCTTTTTCTTTTGTTTTGTAACCTCAAAATAAACAAAAACACTTTTACCTACTTTTTCTCCTGAGAGGATAGCATGCTATTTTTTTATTCTGCATTATTTTCATATCCACCATTGCCCTTTTCTAAAAAATATATATGTGGTAAAATTAAAACAAAAACTGAAGTTGACTTAAGTTGAAAATACGGACCTATAAATTACTGGCTGATCTATCCATCTGAAAAGTTGTGCTAGGATCAGCTGGCTGATTGGAAATTGGAAAGAAATATGTAGACCACTTCTACTTTCTGGACCTCTGAATGCAATGCAAGACAATGCCAGTTATGATAAGCTACTCTTAATTATTGCAGACTTTCCATAGCTGTCATTTTCTTGACATGTTTCTGATGAATTTTAAGATGAACATCAGGAGTCCCCAACACCTTGCTGATTTTTTTGACTGCCGCTTTAAATTACACAAATTCTAACATGCGTGCATCAACTATCTCTTGGACATGCATGGATGTGTGCACACTGTTGCAGTACTTGTCACCCTCATACATATGTCACTCCACTCCACTCAAACTTTACAAACCTGTTATTCTCTGAATCAATGCTAAATTGCAGTCCGTATCTAGCACAATTTGGACAAAAAGCCCACTGATTATTTAATTGAAATGTTTTTCCTAATGACAGTTTACACTTTTCAAATAAACTTCATCCTCTGTTTTATTGTTTTGTTTTGCTTCAGATTGTCTTTAGAGTCTGTAATAGTCTCTGGAAGATTGAAATGGCCATGCTGCAGCAGGCATGCTAACTAGGAAGCGTGAGGGTATACCACGTGATGCATTCGAACCAATTGCCTTGTTGGAATTCAAGCCCAGACAATGAGATTTCAAAAGACTCCTGTAAGACTCCTGTAAACTTCCAAAATTGGTGGTTGATTGGTGGTTGATGTGGAACTATCCATATTTGGATTACAGAATGTGACGCAGAAGAATCTCTGCTTTAAAACGACACCACATTTGCCATATGTCAGAGACCGCTAGCGATAAGACACGGAACATTAGAATGCTAACTTTAGGTGAATCTTTGGTAAAATTCACAGGCACAAGTCATCCAAGTTTCATAAAATAAACACCTAAATGTGTAATGTCCTTAATAGCAGTGTTAAAGATTACATGTTAAGGATACAAACTAGCCCATAAACTCAAATTTGACAAGCACATGAAAAATAAATATTTTCACCTGCTGTGTCTCGCCTTAATATCAGAAAGGAAAAAAAATATAAGCCTGGCTGTTAGCCTGGTGTCCAGCCATGGTAACTTATGTGTTATTTCTTTGTGAAACCAAGGCTAAATTCATCCAGGATGACCCGTAAAAAAAACCCCGCTTAATCCCCTATCTCGGTTTTGTGAAACACTTGGTGGCTGTAAAACTTTTTGTAAACCCTGTCAAACTCATTGAACTGAGAGTAGTCTTTGAAGTCTTCGATTTAGTCACATAACCCCAAAGATTCATAAACATTAACAAAATATTGTTTTCTTTTAATATTGCATCATTTACCTCCAGTATAAGGGCGATGAACAGGTTAACCCACATTACAGAGGAGATTAACCACCAAGAGACAAAGTAAACCTTGGACCATCTGAAAAGAAGACAAAAGGTATTACATATGTGGTTTAGTAGAACCAGATGTGTAGACTTAATGGAGTGAATCAATCAATAACTCTGTGGTTTGAGGTCATGAGTGCTGCCGATTCTCTGTTAAGTCTTTGTTGTATGACATTCTCTTGCTCTATTTCCTACCAACAGCATTTGGTGACCTCAGACATCAATACTATGGATTGATTCACACTGAATTTGTACTTGTAATATGTTGGGGATATACAATGCTATTTGTTAGCTTACTCTGTGGTATATCGAGTGTAGGCATCTGTGAACACGTGCCAGTTATTCACGACCATGATATTGTACAGCAGGACCAGAGAGGACTAACAAAAAAAAACTGTGGTGAGATACATTTCATGCTAGAAGGTTCTGACAGTTGACAGAAATAAAGCATGCACTTATCAAGTGCCACAAAGTAGCTAAGCAAAACTCAAAGAACTTACTGCAAAGTCATCAAAGTTGTTGGCCCAGTATTCCAGTTGTTCATATGTACCACATTGAATGCTGAAGTTAGCTGACACAATTTCCATGCTTGAATTGAAGGTGCTAGAAGGTAAGCATAATATTATCCCTAGCTCAAAACAAATATGGCAGATTTGCAACCTTTAATCTTTAATGTCATGATAAAAGGGTAAGTAGGGATATTAGGTGTTGACTTGTACACTAAGAAGGACACTTAGGAGGGTTTCTTCTTCTTGAATTAGTTGATATTTTCAGTATTGTAAACCCTCACCTAACCAGTATTCTAATGCAACTCCCATCATAGATCCTATATGTTGGTCCATGTAGAAAATAAGTAGATAAATTAATTAAACACTTGCAGTGGCGTTGAGCTGCCATGCACAACACTGCTGTTATGCTGCGATAGCCTAGTACAACTCTCTCTCATTCTCTCTCTCTCTCTGTTTTCTCTTTGCATACATGCACATATGACACATATGATCTGTGATGTGTGAATCACAGATCATAAGGCTGGCCATACTCATTTGCTTCCTCTGCCCACATACTCGCACTCACCTCATTCCCTGACTTTAACATATGTCTAGCTGCTACTATGCAGTCCAGCCAGACCAGCAGTTGCATGATGAAGACAGAGAGGACAGAGTTAAACAGTGGAACAGTGGATCTGTGGTCTTAAGTGCCAGGTTGTATGCTTAAAGCTTGAGAAAGGGACAGTTGGTGCACCTGGCCTGAACAACTGGCACAAGATTCTAATTCTCAATGGCCCCATTGTGGTGTCAAGCCCAATGTTAAGTCTATGGGAGAGATAGTTTTAATGAATAGTTTAAAAGGTATTAATAAATTATAATTAATAGAATAGAGTTTGAATGAAGCTTCTACAATGAGCAGTTAAAGCCGCTTTAAGCACTGTTAGAAAAAAAAATACTTTGAATACTTTGACTTTGAAGAGCAGCACAGTGCATTTTCATGCACTGTAACTAGAAAATGTAATTCCATGTAATTGTGAGTGCATTAAAATGCATTCTGCAGTTGTTTGATGTGGACTTATGCAAATAGTTGCATTACAATATTGGTAGCTAGGTTGTTACTAGGGTAGTCATGGTAGTGGCTATAGTAACTGGAGTGGTTGCTATGCTAGATGTAAACTTAGACATGTTGGTTGCTAAGTTGTAACTGTGGAAATGGTTGCTAGGGCACTTGAAGTGGTTGCTAGGCTTTTGCTAGGGTTGTTGTGGTGGTTTCTACGATGGTTGCTAGGTTGCAACTGTGGAAGTGGTTGCTACCAATGGGCATATTTCAGTGGTTGCTATCCTGGTTGCTAAGTACTTGGTAGTTTACTATAGATGGCTGGAGACATAGCTGATGACAACTGACAGTTTGAATAGCAGAACAGTTAAATAGCTCAAAAACTTAAATAGTTAAATTTTTAAATAGTAAATAATTGTAGTGAAGACTTATTTTGAAACAGTTGTAGGCAGAGCACAATTGGCTGGAGGCATAGTTAATGACAGCTGATAGTTGGGATGGCTGAAAAGTTAAATAGTTGAATAGTTTAAATTGCTAAATTATTTAACAATGAATAAATGTAGTGAGGACTTTTATTTTGAACTGCTGCAAGCAGAGAAAACAGTTAATGGGAGTCATGATTTGTTGATGACAGCTGTTTGGAATGGTTGAACAGTTAAATAGTTGAATAGTTTAAGTGGTTAAATTATTTACTAGTGAATTATTGTAGTGAAGACTTTTTAAATTTTGAAACAATTGTAGGCAAAGAAAACAGTTGGCAGGAGTCATAGTTGATGACAACTGACAGTAGGAATGGTTGAACAGTTAAAAAGTTGAATGTTTTAAATAATTTAATTATTTAATAGTGAATCATTGTAGTAAGAACTTTTATTTTGAAACAGCTCCAGAGGAAACAATTGGTGATAGCTGACAGTTGGAACAGTTAAATAGTTGAATAGTTTAAATAGTTAAACTGTTTGACAGTGAGTTGTGGTCAGAGGAAACAGTTGAACAAGATCTGTGTCCTTATATTACAAAGTATCCTTTCTAAGACCTATGCAATGTAGTTTGAATGAAGTTTCATTGTTAAACGGTTGAAGCTGCATTAAACGCAGAAAATTTGTTGGAAAAATAAGAGGAAGAAGCAGAAGAATAAGAAGACTTTGGATACAAAGTCAAACAAAACAAGGTATGAGATGTGAGAAGAACACTTAATATGGGTGAAAAGCAGTGATGGGAAAATATATATCACTGAGTTGCTAAATTAAGTTTAAGGTTGACTGTAAAAAGCAGCACTCAGTCTACAAGGATGAGAATACTAAATGAAACAGTACCAGCAGACAGGAGGAGGTTCTTGACTACCAGCCAGAGGGCAGTCTCTGCACTAGGGTGTGAACGAGAACCAGATTGAAAGAGTCCATCCAGATTGTTATCAGTAAGAAATGTTGTGTTGTGTATCAGTGAAGTTGAGAGGCAACCACTTGTTTCAACACTTTAGCTAGAAAGAGGAGGTTGGACATGGGATGATTGTTGGAGAGAGAGAATGGATCAGAATCTGGTTTCTTTATAATGGGGGTAACTGCAGCAGTTAGAAATTTAGGAAAGCCTGGCATTGTTCAGCTGGCTTGGGGCAGTCTGATGCAGGAGGTTTAAGGTGTTCACCAACAGTCCTGAATCAATCAACCAACCAATCAATCAATAAATCAATTAATTTGTCAGTAGTCACAGAGCATTTGAATAAATTCTTGAACACTGGGATTACAGACCTTTTAAACTAGCTACTGTATGTTCTTCGTCAGTGTTTATAAGCAGAGTGTTAAGGTTATTTGCAACAATATGTGGTTATCCTCTGTGATTGTGTGTACTTATGTCAGAGACAGTAAAGTACCTGTTATGGGCAGGTGGAGAAATAGCCCCTTTGAACAACCAAATCCCAAGAACAGCATAGATATAGTAAACTACCTACAATAGAAAAGAGAAGAAACCATTAAACATGCAAATTTCAACAGTTTGGGATTACAGAGATGATATTGGACTCATGTACACGGTACTTCAGAAATTTATGTTCAACTCCATAATCCATTATTGACAGAATACTAGTTTACAGCTTCTTCACTATGATTCTTGTGAAGTTTGGGTCACTGTCTTCTTTTTGAATAAAACCAAAGGTTGTTCATAGTCAGTGCTGATTGTCATAGATGCTATGGAGAAATCACCCAGATTCCCCAACCTTAAATATATACACTGCAGAAAGAATAATCCACACTATTGTTTATTCAAATAGAAAAAGATATTGCAAGCATGTAATAGCTCTGTAGGTCGTATAGTTTCAAACAGCTTAAGACAGGTTACTGCAGAATTACTTAACTATACCTAATGCCACACTTGCACATATGTCTAGACTTTTTTCAAAACCAAAACCAAAGTTAATGCCCACTAGTTTCCTTGTCACACTTTTTCTATTCTGAAAAGTCAGCCAATCAAAATTTGCTAATTGTGAATGTGGTTCTGCTCTGACCAGTGTCCAGCACTGTGTTTTGCACTGTATCTTCACTTCAACTCAATCAAACCTATCAATACCAAAATACATTTACACTCTTCTGTTTGAAATAACACAGGTTATGTGTAAAGAAAAAGGCTACAATGTCAAAAGCGTGAATTCTTGTAACTCAGCCCCTCATGTCATACATACCTCGTAAGCTATTTGTGATTTGTGAAAAGCGATCAGTGCATCATTAAGGATGTGTATTGTTTGGATTATATTGGTACCGATACCAATACCAGTACTGCTCATTGATACTCTTATTGATAATTCACCCTGTAGTGAAGAATGAGGACACAATAGATATAGATCTCTCTCTATACACAGCCTACAGCATAATCGTGAAATCCCCCTCCAAAAAAAATCTATCTCAAAAATGATCACTATTCATGTCATGTCAATTACATAAGAATGATATCTTTCAGAAAGGTTAACAGAAAAAATAGTGCATGGGCATGGCATTTGTAATTCAAAGTTTAATTTTATATAAGGCCTTTATTATCTAGCTACACTTGTGAGCAAAGAAAAGGAAACAGTTTCTCTTGACTTCATAGTTCAATAATTTTTTCAAAATTAAGTCATGTTTTTATGAAAGAGAACAAGCTTTCAAATGATACTTACATCATTATATACCTATAATCTTTGTCAACATGGAAGATAATGGCATGTAAAATCCAGTTGACAATCCAATAGGAAATCTACTGGTATAAGCTGGTCTGAAATGGTCTGAACTGGTTCAAACTGGTCCCGAGTGTTTTTTCTTCTGCTAGTTTGTCCAGTTAAAAACACCATTTGAAACCATTTACGATCCATTAGAAACATCACAGCTACTGGGCTGGGGCTGCTTACCAGTTCAGTCTTGTTCAAACCAGTAGGATGTAACTGGTGTCTGCCATTTTTGGCCTCTATTTAAAAAGAGAAGCTTATTAAACCACCTAAATTATATATTTTCTAAAACCTTTATCATCCAGATTTGAATAAACTTGCATTTGGATGCCAACTCTTCCTCCATACCATGCACAATACATAGACCTCTATTGTATGTGGGTGACCCATTTGATCATTACAGGCTGGCCCATTCCAACTGTGTATTCTATAAAAGTGAAAACAGCTAAAACATCCTATCCAACTATATTTTCACATCTAGATAGCCTATACATAAAAATTGGCTGAACTGTTAAACTCTCATCAGCTGAGAGTGGAAGTTGAAATAATTTGGAAAGTGGAAATATGGTGGTGAAGGAAATACTTTTTTTCTTCCTTTCGTGCTGCAAGAAACTTTCATTTTATAGATGAAATGATTTGATGATGACAGAGACAGTTGTCTGTTAAGGTATATGTCTGCAAAAATTCTACACGTGACTGATGCTCACACAGAGTGTCTTTCTCTTGCTGCCTCATCTCATTGTCACTAACTTGTGCTGCTTCTGCCACTTGTTCTGACCACTCAGAAATGAAATTTACGCGATCACATGACTTATGGGAATTTTTATATTACTTGCGCCCGTCTGGGAGACTTGGGATGTCTGCCATAAACTACTCATTTCACAGTGTAAAAGGACAAACCATTACTGTACTTGCTTGGATGCATGGTTCACAGTAATAGTCAAGGCAATTATTAGGCTATAAGTTTTCTTCAATTTCACATGATAATGCTCACCAGTGGCCAGTCCATACACACAATCACCAACAACAGAGTTCCATAGCAACGTTTGTGTGAGCTTTGGCGCATTTACAGTAAGCTCTTATTAGCCGAGGAGGCTGTAATTGGAATACGGGACTGGAGCTGTCCCTGACAGGATGTATAAAATAAAATAAAAAATAACAATCAGCTAGTAAGCTACATAGCCTACTGTGACGGTTGGATGACTTTAATGTACTGCTAACTTAAATGTAAAATTTTGTGTGAGACTGCAAAAATGAAGGCAACCAGGCTATAATTGGCTACTTCATGAAGAATTAAATTACAACCACACAAGGAAATGAGAAATTCACGAATCGACTCAAAGAGGCTCACCTAGAGTGACCAGATTTCTGGCGGATTTCTGATACTCAGCGGAGAAGATGTCAGTTTTTTACTCTTTGCAGTGATAAAAGGGGGACAGTTTTTTGCAGTTTGCCCATTATAGCTTAGGAAGTGCATATTCAGTGTGTGTGTGTGTTTGGGGGAGGGGGGTGTCTCACTGGTTGTCAGTGGCTGGGGGTACTTAGATCAATTCCAGGGCGTGCACAAAATATCTGTGAAAGGGTTCTTAGCTCTCACCAGCATAAAGATAAACTTCAGATAGAGACGTGGAAACTATTACCAATACAACCAAATTGCCACTACATTGTGATGTACCATGTAATATGTGTTCACAGTTTACTTAGCAATAATTATCCAAAAAGCATAATTGTTATAGCAAGCTGTCAGTGCTGCAGAGGGTACTTGATAGGATATAGAGTGTCTCAGGGAATAAAAGTAGTTAAAGGTTAAAAGTTAAAGCAGTTAAAAGTTTGGGAACCACTGGCCTAGGCTATGGCCTATCAACCACAACTGGGAATAGTAAAAGCCATTGACTGATAAACTTATTGTAGGCCAGCTGCAGCATAGGTCAGTATGTTAGACTAATTGATGAGGATCTTGTGTGCCGGAATGCAAAATGCATCTAAAAAGCACCCAAACACATTAGATGCAATGGAAATAAATGGTCTTTGGAGCTTGCAATTAAAAAAAAAATGAGGTAGGCCTATCAAGTGTAAATACATAATATAAAAAAGATAGACATCATATTTTGACCAAATAAATTATATAAGGCAAAGCTCTAGTTTTAGATTTAGATCTAAGCTTAAAAGTTATGTATAACTTATTTGAAAAACACAACAAAAAATACAATGTTAAGGCCACCACACACCAGCAGCGACGCGACGGCGATTTTATCGCCGGCAATGGCTAAATGAAATAGAACACATTGATTTGAATGAGTCCGCACACACAGCAAGTGGAACGACAGAGCGACCGTCGCCGTCGCCGAGGTCCTATCGCTCCGTTTCTATTTTTGCCGGCGATTTGTATTATGACGTATGGCCGTAGGATGTGGATTTGGGTTGGGGCAGAGCCAGATGGCTATGCTCAGAACTGGGATTGCTGAAGACGGGTGCCTCAATAGATAAAGATTTTATGTAAAAATGTATGACAACAACATACAATTCTACATCAATTAGGCTATGCACATACATCAGTGCAGGACAGTTTCTGCTCTAACCCATCAGCGTCAACAAATCGGCGCACACTTAAAAAGTGTCGACCAAATGTCGCGACTCCGTTTCATACACGTTCATTTGATAATTGGATCCTTTTCTACAGCAAAGAAAAATATTCACATTTTTTAGACCATCGTGAACTTATTCATATTTTAGAGTATATGGAAGTGTTTAAACCATTTACAACCTCTTTTGACAGCATGAAGACTTAAAACCTTAGCATATAGCCAAACTACCAAATGTTTGATGTTACACTGTGTTATATTTATTAGAAACAAATGGCAAATTTCGATTAATTCGATGTACTTTGTACTGTAAACGAGCCACCAAAATCATCTGGCAAACACGCAGCGAACAGTCAACCGTGCTTGCCAAGGGCAAAAACAAACGCACAACTGGCACGTCTTGTATGGTGATCCAAAATATTCAATAAGCTACATCAGCGTCTACCTGTCTACTGTACGCTACCTCTGTTTACCATCATAGAGTTAACAAAAGTAAACAGAAGTTATAGCTTTCCATTAATGTTATCTGGTTTAGGGATATATGCAAACAGGATGTTTGGTCACCCTAGTCAGTGGGAAACACTTGGACCTGTCATTGTCAAGTGCTGTCTATCTTAACGGGCACTCGATGTGTCTTAACTTTCACCAACTGTCTACAGCATTGATGTACTTCCTTACACTGCTTGGGAAAACCAAATAAACTGACTGTGTAATTATTTAACCATGTCTATTGTATATTAAATTGTCTAATGTATATTTAATGTATATTAAATTTTGGGCCGTTTAAGTAGAACATCTTCACGAGAACATCCTCATGGGAGCACGCTAGCTAGTCATATTCCAATACTAACCGTTTTTTCATAGCCTACCTAATACAATGGAGGAAACAATTATAAGCCTAATTGAGGGATTCCCTTTATAACTTTCAGGATCCAAATTATAGGGACCTTCTGAAAAAAGAAAAGGCCTGGAGAGCAGTAGCAGAAGCTGCGAATTCAACTGGTAAAGTTGTTTACATAATTTAGCATTGCCGTGGCGGTATCTATAACTAGCATGTAGCTGTAGCTTGACGTTAGTTAAGTTACACCGTAGTGTATACATCCATTCTAGTCTGTACTGTAAACATTTGAAAATGAGTCTTGCCTTGTAAATCATTATCAGCAACTTTCGTAAAGAGTCAATGGTGGTATGTGTGGCCTTGTATATCACGGGTTAAATCCTATGGTTAAATCCAGGCAGTGGCGATTAAGACAGGCTCATTCCGTTTGGCACAAAAAAGGTCTGAAACCCCTCCCCGCCCAAACACCATAACCACGAAATTTTACGACAGTAGGTATGCATAATTTAAATAGGTGATAGGCTCATTCAGAATATACTGTCATTGGAAACCAAACATGTATATGTTATTATTATAACATAAATTTAAATTCTACCAAGGTCCAAACTGTTTTGAGATTGGATTTGTAATTCAAAACAGAAAACATACTTCTTCTATTACCAACTTGAATAATCTACTGAAATAGATAACTTACTGTTTGGGTACATATGTTGTTCTATGTTAGCACACATAGTGAAGCCATAGACAGAGCACAGAGTATCAAACAGAGGTTAATTTTATTGTCATCAGTTCATAAAAAGAAGATGGTGTGGCAGGCAGACAGGTGATGGTGTGGCAGGGCAGACAGGCGATGGTGTGGCCTTCAGACAGGCGATGGTGTGGCCTTCAGACAGGCAGTGGTGTGGCCTTCAGACAGGCAGTGGTGTGGCCTTCAGACAGGCGATGGTGTGGCAGGGCAGACAGGCAATGGTGTGGCAGGGCAGACAGGCAATGGTGTGGCCTTCAGACAGGCGGTGGTGTGGCCTTCAGACAGGCGATGGTGTGGCAGGGCAGACAGGTGATGATGTGGCCTTCAGACAGGCGATGATGTGGCCTTCAGACAGGCGATGGTGTGGCCTTCAGACAGGCGGTGGTGTGGCCTTCAGACAGGCGATGGTGTGGCAGGGCAGACAGGCAGTGGTGTGGCAGGGCAGACAGGTGATGATGTGGCCTTCAGACAGGCGATGGTGTGGCCTTCAGACAAGTGATGGTGTGGCCTTCAGACAGGCGATGGTGTGGCCTTCAGACAGGCGATGGTGTGGCCTTCAGACAGGCGATGGTGTGGCCTTCAGACAGGCGATGGTGTGGCCTTCGGACAGATTTTATTACACAGTACTACACATCATCCTGACTGGTGATCCTCCCTGCTTCTGAGCAGAAGTACTGGCGCAGTTTCTCCCTCACTTCATATGCTACCTGTGTGCAGCGGTTTCCCCCCATACCCTGCTGACTGAAAGGTGCCTTGGGGTTGTCTCCTGTCACGCATCCATGGCCTGTCATCATCAGGGTGGTCCTGAATCAGAAAATTGTGTAAAATACACATTGTGAGAATGATGTTATTTATTTTTTTGGGGTGCAATTGAATGCGCCTGTACAAAACTCTCCATCATGAAGACAGAATACCAAAGGCATTCTCCACCACAGTCCTTGCCAGTGACAATCGATAGTTAAAAATCCTCTTCTGCCTCTCAAGGTTGTGGCCTGGGTATGGCCTCATTAAATATCTTTTCAAAGGGAAAGCAGCATCCCCTATTAGAACATGTGGCACTGGACCCAACTCTTCAAAGTTGGGCAGTGGCCTGTCTTCTGGCACACCAAGCATCTGTAGCTCCATCCCCCTTGCCAGAGCAGACTTTCTGTACACTCCCCCGTGACTTATGCGCCCATACTCCCCAACATGAACCACGCGGAAACGATAGTCTGCATCCACTACTGCCAACAGAACAACAGAAAATGTTTTTTTATAATTAAAATACAGGCTTCCAGAGTTTGGTGGGGCCTGAATGCAAACATGTTTCCCATCGATTGCACCAATACAATTTGGGAAACTCCACCTGCTTTTAAACCTGTCTGCCATCTCCAGCCAATCCTCAGTTGTAGGCACAGGTATATGTAATGCCAGAAGCTGTCTCACCACCGCCTGGCAGGTCTCCTCCACACACAACACCACCGTTGACTCGCCCATTCTATAGCTGAAGGCCAGACTTGAGAACGAGTCGCCTGTTGCCAAAAACCTAAAAAAAAAAAAAAAAAAAAAAAAAGAGAAAAACATAACTTGTAGGCACTGACCTATATCTCTTTGTACAGTTGAGGAAGTGCAAAAAAAAATGGAAAAACCTGCGAACCACATTTGGGAGAAAAAAAAAAGAGAGCAATTTGCCAAGTGGGTCAGGAGGAGGATACCAAAAGCAATGGCGCTACATGGACACAATGTCCTTTCTAACTCCCTTTACACAGGAACAGGGGTGAGCACAGCTTTTTTCCACACTGCTACACCTGCAGCAGAATCAACATAAGTTTGGTATATGTGGATTGTAAAATTGTCTGAATCAGCAGGGCTAGGCACATATGGTGTGTAACTATGAGGTTGTAAGTTTTTTGTTTTTTTTTTCAATTTATTTAGCCAAGTACATTTAGTTTTTAATGTAGTGTTTCAGTCTTATATTATTAACATTACTATGCATCTTAACTTTGTAGTGGTGTATCAAACCTGCCAGAATATGAGGCAACAGTAGAAGAGGTGGAAGAGGAGAATGAGGCAGTAACACCAAAAGTTACAAAGAGAAAAAAGGAGGATGATATTGACAAGCAACTGCTTGCAATACTAAGCGCACCAGCTAAAAAAAAGGAGCAGTCTCCAGCAGAATTATTCCTGCTCAGCCAGGTCCCCATCCTGGAGAGCCTTAACCCCAGGCTGCAAAGCAGAGCCCAACTGAGAATAATTCAGGTTTTGGAGGACCTGGCTGAGCAGCAAGAAAAGGCTGATAGGCCTGCACCTCTTAATCCATCTCATAAAAACTCAATGTGTTGGGACTATCAAACACAAAAAGTACCGCACCCGCATTGGGACTGTTTTAACCAAATGGTTACATCTCAAACACCATATCCTCCTCCATGCAACACACCACACGATGACATTGATATTATAAATTGAACATGACACCATCACGCTACATATACTAGTCTAAATAAATTAGTTGCCTTTATTCTTTTAACTATATCGTTCATATTATTATATATAATAAAATGTATGAGTTTACCTTAATGTGACTGCTAGCCTTTGTTTCGCCTCTATTGGCTTCCGGTAAGCTGTTGTGTGTTTGGTGAGGTCTGGTCCAAGCACAAGGAGAAGGCGTTCCATCTGATCAGATGTCATCCTAAAGTACCGCTGGTGCCTATCTCTGTCCAGCTGAAGCTCCCTGACAAGGTTATGGTAGTCCCCCTGCTTCTGCCTTTGTAAATTGAGTGGATGAACCCACAACCGACCATGTCTTCTTCTTCGTCGGTGCAGTAAAAGCAGCAAGGCTGCAGTTTTTGTTGGGTCTTGTGAAATCTCATCTGAGAAAGCAGATATTAAAAATACCGGTTATAGTGTCTTTCTTTTTCATTGTAGACCAAAACACATTATATTACACAAACGTAACTTCTTCTGATCAAAGGGCCAGACATCGTTGGATACTGCTAATTACTTTTTAATCATACATTTTACGCTCCTGCTACAGGTATATGCAACTTTGTAACCTGTAAGAGCATACTGTAGCCTAGTTGATAGACGTTGACATTAGGATCTATCATGGGGCAAATTGATCTTGAACACACTATACAAAGCTAAGGCACAGCATGCTACAGTAAGTTTACACGAGTAGGCTGTTAGGCAAATTAGTTCTCTTTGTTCATTCTTTCACCGATAAAGTTACCGACAAAGCTATTGTATTGCTGCAGATGCACTTGTCTGTAGCTATTAGCTATTAATGTAAACAATGTAAACAAACTATAAAACTACTCACCCATTTCACAAAGATCCACGATGAAAAATGCTGCGTGTGTAGGTTATGGTCGTTCACTTACAAAAATAAGACGGTTAATAAACATATTATTTTTAAATAAAAAAAATACAGCGCGTCGAATCGCAAGTGGTGTGTGTTAATAAAGCGATGCGACGTGACCGGAGAATTCCATCGTCAAATTCGACCGTCGCGTCGCTCCTGGTGTGTGGTGGCCTTTAAATATTACAGTGGTAAAATTTGCCAGGCTGATCACTGCCACATTTAATGTCCAGCTGTGCAAGAATTATGAAACAAAACTTGGTATTTACCACATTATAATTTAAATAGGGATTTTATCTTAATGAAAATAAAACCTCAGTTGCCAATCCTAGGCTTAGCGTAATGTGAAATTTAATTTGAATTGCGATCGTGACAGTAACAACTCTTGTTATAGAGCAAAAAACTTCAAAACAAGCTAATTGGTCTTGGGCTAAATGTTCCATCAATACAGGAGCAAAATAAATTAATAATGTAGGCTATATCAGCAAATTAAATCCCAAGCTATCTCCACAGGGAAAAAATTGTGTGGGCTGCAAGTAAATGATGGTTATCGGCTGCAGTGGAAGACGCAAAAAGGGATGAAGGGATGCATTCCTCGGGCATAGCCTCCTTCGTAGCTTTCTTTCTATCAGATTTACTGACTGTCATATGACCATCACATATCTTTCTTAATTATAAATGATTATACAAATTATTAGGATTTGTGACAAGTCATCTTTATAGATTAGTCTACTTTGTTGGCCTACAACTAAGGTATTTGTCTTATATTTTGTTGCGCTATAAGCCTACTTCTTTTACTGTGGATTTGTTGTCAAAAGGTCTGTGCCTTGCTCCTCCTGACACTTTTCTCTGATTCAGAACTGACAGTGACTTGTGACAGGAAAGATCATTTATTCAGAATGGAATGCATCTTAAAGCAACTAAGCATTATGTTTGTTAAGCTACTAAAAAAGTTGTTGTTGTTCTCTTGAGGTTGATGATGCCACAGAGTCACTCTGTTCTACGCTGAGGTCCTGCTTGGATCGCATGTGCCCTCTGTCTACCAGACCTGCTCGATCCACTCAGTCGCACATGTGGCTTAATAGCTCACTTTGTTCAATGCGCACCAACCTCAGAGCAGCTGAGAGGAAATGGCACAAATCTAAGAATTTGGCTGATCTAACACAATTCCAGGAACTGCTGTCATCCTTCTCATCCAGTGTCATTTCTGCGAAAAAGGCTTTCTACCATGACAAGATCATCTACTATGACAAGATCATCAAAGATGTTCATTGAACTCCACTGGCCGCTCGCATCAAATTCGAATTCATGGTGGCTTACAGGGTGATTGATGGTTTTGCTCCCATCGACCTGAATACTCTCTTAAAGCCCTAGGTCACACGCCGACCACTTCGCTCCTCCAAGGAACGTTATCTATCATGGCCAACACCTCGCGCAGGTCAATCCAGACCCTTCTGATGTGTTGTTCCAAGCTGGTGGAATGCCCTTCCAAGCGCTACCAAATCAACAGATACCCTCTCCACCATCAAGAAACTCTTGAAGACCCAGCTCTTCCAATAATATTTCCAGGCTTGAATTCTGAATACCAGGAATGCACCTCTTATACTTAATCTCTCTTTGTACTGCACTTTTATTACACTATTGCACTTTCAACTTTAAAATACTGCAGATTTTATGTTAGCAATATGCACTCTTTGATAGTTTTTTTTCATTGTGTTGTAGCTTGATTGTTATCCTCTTTTGTAAGTCGCTTTGGATAAAAGCATCTGCTAAATGCAAAAATGTAATGTAAATGTAATGTGTGTTTCCCCGTACTAATGTGCGTAAGTTTGGACTGGCTGGGTGAAAATCGGGACATTTTCAGGGACAAATCCAGCCGGAGACAGGTCTTCAAAAATGGGGACTGTCCTCAGAAATAGGGGATTTCTGGTCACTGTAACCTAGATGACAGCGTTGCTGTCTGGAATAGGTGTAGTGGTGACTGGTGAGTTAGGATAATGGCTGTAGCTGAAGTTAGCTGATGGTTGTAGCTAAAATTGTCTGCATGTATGCATGACAGCAAGCAAGTTCTAATAAAAGCATAGTTTTGTACTTACTTTCTGTTGTTAACTGACATAGGTGAAAGGACAACTAGTTGTCCACATTAGGTTCTTTGTCACCTTCACCAATGACTAACATCTTCAGCTGGCAAGGACGCTAGTGAATGAGCTAAGTTATCCTGTCCCCTCCTCCTGTGTGCAAATTTGTGTTTTGATTTGTGTTGATTGATTTGGACCTTCACACATTGACATGAAGGATGGTAGCCGATGTTAGTTTTTGAGAAATGCATCTGGCTATGTTGTGGTCTTCACGCAGCATTTTTTGACGTATACCAAGTTGACAATGGACCTAGGACAGTTTAAACAACATAAATAACTGAAAGCATTGCCCTCAGAAATGAGTAAAGCTCCATCTATATTGTGTTAGGTATTGCTACTAGCACCTAACTGACCTGCAGCCAAAATGAACCTCTGTTTTCGACCACGGTGGTATAAGGAGCTTTTTTTGTGGGCATTACAGGGTGTTAACCCCTTGGTCACACAGGCGACAAAAACATAGATGCATGGTGACGAGCTAGCAATCTTTTTCAATGATAGCCAGCAACGGTGACGATTTGGCCACACATCACCAGATGGGCGGGAAAAAAACAGAAAAGCTGTATATTATATGATAATATTGGGTGACAAATCCAGGCGACAGCCAATCCGAGTGAAGGCACGCGTGACGAGGGGCTTTAAAACAAAAATCAAATCAAAAAATTAAAAAATGGCAGTGCTAATGCAACAATCACTATTTATGTTTTAAACTAAAAAGTTTGGGATTAATGACTTAGTGTTTTGTAAAACAAGATGAGAAATGTTGACTGTTAAATCTGAAAATATACTAGCCACCTACCCAGTCTAGCCAGTCTACCAGTCACCTACTTGTGTTAGCAAGTTAGCAACCAACTACCAACAAATCACTCACTGTTTATGAGCTAGCAACACCTTCTCAGCCACAAGTGTTGCTTGCTCACCTAGTCACCGTTACATGAGACTACAGTTTAACCAGACTTGCTGTCTGTAATCTGTGCCTACATGCTACGCTACAAACGATGCTAACGTTATGTGCAAATGGTGCATTTAATTTATGGCTGTAAAATCCCTCTGCTGTAAGTTAACAACATTGGACAACTAGTTCGCTGTGTTTGTAGTAAAGCTAATATCCCTTGACATGTAGCTCATTTGTGTTTTCTAACAAACTTCTACTTGTGCTATATACAAAATATATACCCCTCAGTAGCACTAACAAACTATGAAACCACAGCTAGCTTACACTGACATGATTACAACTTCTCAACAAAAGCATTTTTAAATGGCATAAGGTTTTAATTTCAGCATGGTTCAGTCATAATGTGAAAGTGAAGGTGTTATACTGTTAAACTATGTAGAAATAAGAAATTTGACCATTTTACTGCATCCACTTTATATCTCGACATAGCTTGGGTTGGCCTGCTGTGACAAGCTGCTGTGACAAGCGACTGCTTTTCCTATGGAGAGTCACATTCAGGCAGTGTGATATGATGCTAGCCAAATTAAATTGCTTTAGTCAGTGATACTGTATTACTTATGACAACAATCCCTGCATGTAGATGACGGGGATGTTCTTTGAAGATTTCTTATTCTTATTAGAGTGAAAATGCACTCTACTGTTATCCATAGGCTTCTTATTATTATTGTTACAGTGCATTGCATTGTAAATCCAGTTCTTAGGTGTTTTCATTCTTCAACGTGTTTGTGCACAATAATTAAATAACTGTTTTACCTAGAAACTTCATCCTAACTTTATCACGTAGGTCTCAGAATTTCTAGGTGTGCTATCCGTTTTTGACCTCTCCACCGTTTTTTTTTTTAAATATCTGTGATAAATGAGTGAAAAAGTCCCACTGAAAATGAATGATGGAACTTTAGAATTACCCAAGAATTCTATTTCCCATCGTTGTCTCCCTAGCTACCTACTCCTCTCAAATTCCACAGTCCTTTCTACAGTCTGTACCGATCAAACTATGAAACCAATTTGCTGAAACATTTTTAGAAGTTATTAGTTTTATCAGCCTTTTAGTACAATAAACAATAATTTGGCAACTGTCAACAGTATACAACTACCAACTTTTCCTAGCAACCGCCTAGCAACCACCTCAACTGTAACCAGCCCTAGCAACAAAAAACAAACAAAAGTTCCCTTGTTACTTCCTGACAAAATCTCAAGTACCCTTGCTACTTCCTGACAACCACTTGCATGACCCTGCAACAAACATAGGAGCCAACATCATTAACCATCAATGTCACTGGTGGAGTAATATTCTGTCTCCAACTATCTCTACCAATTAAACTACTACAACATTTGTATCAATTATTAGTTGTTTAATAGCCTTGAAATACAACAAACAACAATAGACAACCTTATGTCATTGCAGGAACAATATGACACAGCCACATGCAGCATCCAACCATCTCCACCAATTTAACCTCAACTGAAACATTTTTATTAATCAGAAGTTTAACAGCTGCCTCCAACAATCCCCAACAAATTGTCGATTGTAATTAATAAACAACAAACAGCCACTGACTGCGTCTTACAATCTACCTGTCCTACCATTTCTCCCAATGAATTAATACTGCCAAATAATGCTTTCTAATAGGAGCTTAGGCAAATAATGTACATTATTAACAGCATGTGCGTGAGCTTCTATTCACAGCCATCTCTACTCTATGTTGACTATAAAATTCTTCAATTTTAGGAATTGCCCAAATGTAATTTTGTGCTATTGCAACCACTTCAACAATGATGACCTAGCAACCAACATGACAACTAACATGAATCCACTAGTGACTAGAATAGCAACCACCATGACTACTTTGGCAACCAAGCAACCTAATAACCTCAAGATTTTTCCTATTTCCAGATATTTGTGCACAAAAATTGCACATTGAAAAAATTCTTCTTAATATTTGCATGTACTGTGTAATTCCTGGGAATTGCAAGTCTAACTATTATTTGTTTTATTTTTAGTACAGCACTTTAGTCAACTGTCGTTGTGTTTAAAGTTCTTAATAAATAAATTATATCAGAATACAACTGGATTCTCTTTCAAACTTCTTTCTAATAAGGAGATATCATAAGGAAAAAAGTAAATGTTATATAATTGCATTTACTCACCACAAGGATTCCAGCAAAAGCCCGTAGATTTTTCACCAAGTCAACTAAAGTACTTGCAACCAGAGTCATTAACTGTAAACAAACATTTTGTGATGGTATTAATAAATAACTGATACTGACACTGATAAAAAAGTCCAGGGCATCATATAACAGTAAGTAATAAACATATTTTTGTGGTCTCATAGGAAGGGAAACGCAGCACAATGTTCACTTTGTTGACAATGTTCCTGACATGTACTTTTTGTTCTGGTTCTAGTCCAATGTCAATCTGAGGTCATCATTGGCTTTGTTGTTTCATCAGAGTGTTTTAAAAATTCTATCTAGACCAATATTAGGGTACTTGGTCTAGTTAGAATTCCTGGTGGTGTAGTCAGACAATACAATACTGATCATGCCACACAAGCATCTTGGCAGGGCCACCAAAAATATACACCTCTGGTAAACCTCTATATTGTACAACTGGGTGGGAATTTGGTTTCAGTATGCCGCACTGGAATTTGTAACACCAAATTTATGTTTGTTATATACTGTATATACAAAGGCCATCCTTGCCATGGAAAACAGCCAAAACTGATATTAATATATGTTACCTCTTCTGACGGATTTGTGTAGGTAACTACATTGCTTTAACATTCCATTTGCATAATTTAAGAAGTTGCTGTTATGTAATTTAAAAGTCTGTGAGTTCCATAGATATATCACATCCATAACAAATTTGAGGTTAAGTTTACGCTACTCAAAAAGTGTTGAGGCAACAACGTTATGGCATGTTCATATCAATATAACACATAATGTACAAATTGTCCCTGTTCTTTTGTTTTAAATGCTTAAATGATGTGTTAGAACTGCATTCAGTTACATCCACAAAACCTATGCAAAACAGTTGAAATTTAGGTAACACTTTATATTAGCACACACAGATCCGCCATTAACAAGCTGCTTATTAACATGCAAATTAATAACGTACTAGTCATTTGTTAGTCATTACACATCACTTATTGATACCATATTCTGCATGAGCTTATTTTACCCATAGTAGACCAGTAACTAAGAAATTCGCGAATATTACTTCCTAATTACAGCTTATTCATAGTAAGTAAGTTAGTTGTTGTATATGAATTATGATATTAATATGCTTTGCTCAGTAAGGGGCTTATAAGGTGCTAGTACAACAGGAAAAGGTTCTCTCAGGAACAATTATTCTCAATCAAAAAAATGTAATTAGGACTTATTTGGACAAGATTAGAACTTGTAGCTTTGGGTTTGTTCCTATGAATAGAGCATCTTTTCACATCACTGAAGGAGAATAACTGCTCCTGCCCCACACTAACAAAAGCATATTAAAATCATAATTCATATGCAACAACTAACTTACTATCTGCGAATAAACAGTAATTAGGAGTTAATACTGGAAGAACAGAGTTAACAGTCTGTTATGGGTAGAATACAGTAATGCAGAATAAGGTATTACTAAGTGATTTTTAGTGACTAACAAATGGCTAGTATGTTATTAATCTGCATGTTAATAAGCAGCTTGTTAATGCCGGATCTGTGTGTGCTAATATAAAGTTACAGAAATTTAACATTACATGATGCAAGTTTCCCTTTGACATTCAGTGAAATGAAGGCCAGGTCACAAATCACAATCATGGGTAAACATTTTCTCATTTTCACATTTGAATGCAAATCTTCAACATTAACATCTTGAATGAGAATAAAATTCCCAGTATCTATGCAGAGGTGTGGTGGAAATTTTCTATTTTGATGATGACCTCTATTATAAAGAATGTCACAGGCACTTTAAAAACACTGGTGCAGAACAACTTCATTCAGCTTTCATTCATTAAACTTGCATAAAATGGCAATAACAATAGCTCACACAGAATTCACGAGCTCACCAAATGCAAACAAAAATTATAAGTCTATGTCTCAACCCATACAGTAAACAGGCTATGGCAGTAAAAATTTGAAGGAACTTTCATAGCAATATCATTTTTTATGACTGAAATGCAGAACTGCATGATCAAAAGAATGTTTTTCCAAGAAAGGAATACTTTCAAACAAAATTACAGTTCTTTTTATCTATTTGATGCAAAATGTAATGCTCAATGTAATCCTCTGAGAGTATTGTTTTAATTAAAATGTCTGACTGCGGTAGTTGTTATTTTGTGTGCAGGTTCACAGTTGATCCATGCATAACAACAGGAGAGATATTACAATTTCTATACATGTTTAGGCAAGGCAAGGCAAGTTTATTTATATAGCGCATTTCATACACAAAAGAATTTCAATGTGCTGTATAATAATAAAAGCAAAATACAGTTGATAAAAGAAAGTAAAAACACACAATAAAATTAATAAAGGTTAATTAATAAAGGGACTAAGATAAAAGTACAGAGTATAAAAAGGAAAATAATTGAATCATTGATGAAAGCATCTGAGAACAGTTTGGTTTAAATTCTAGATTTGAAGCTGCCAGCAGTAGGGAGCATTCCTGATGTGTTAAGGAAGCTGTTTCCAAAGCTGAACTGCATAGCAGCTGAAAGCTGCTTCACCACACTTTGTTTTGACAGAAGGTTTTACCAGGAAATGTTTCTCCTATGACCTGAGAGGCCTATGTGGTGTGTATTGCTGAAACATGTCAGATAGCTAATTAGGTCCTGTCCCATTAAGCGATTTAAACTCCTAGCGATTGGACTCCTCTCACCTTCCCCTCCTGAGTGGACTACAACCAACACTACGGGAGGCCCATGTCAGGACCGACTCCCCATCACAGAGGACCTTCCTGGACGCCGATGCTGGGCCCGACTCCCCTTCCTGAGGCTTTGTGATTGACCCCCCCCTCACAATGGCGCTGTCATATGGACCCTTACTGTTACCCCCATGAACCATCTCACTCCTTTAAATTTGTCATTATGCCTGGCCGCTGCTACATTGTCCTGCTATAATTCCTGATAACCTATAGACTGACTACCATGTAATGTAAAAGTGGGATAATACTCAATTATGAACTATTATGAACCTTAGCTAAAATCATAGGCAACTTATAGTCTGTCATGGTTACTACTGATTATAATTTTTCTCCATGACCCCTGGCAGTTGGGTTAGCCCCTTGAGTCGTGGATCTGCCCAAGGTTTCTTCCTAGATTAACTGAACATAAGGGAGTTTTTCCTTGCCCCTGTTGCTCTTGGGTGCTCCTTCTGTGAAGCGCCACAAGACAATACTATTGTAAAAGGTGCTGTATAAATAAAACTGAATTGAATTAAACACTAGCAGCAATGCTTTAAAGTCAATTCTGTAACTTACAGGTAGCCAATGCAGGGACTTCAGAGTTGGGGTAATGTGGTCAGTTCTTTTTGTTCTTGTAAGAACCCTAGAAGCTGCATTTTGGAGCAGTTGAAGATGTTTGATGGTCTTTTCCTTAATCTTTTTGACATTAGACCTCTAAAGTGCTGACTTAGTGATGGCTTTCATGTGACGGGATTTTGATCACTGGCGATGATGACCCCAAGATTCCCCAAGGTCTCTTTTGGTTTTAGCCCCTTTGTGTTGAGGACAGTGGCAATCCTGAGTCTTTCCTCCTTTTTTCCAAATATAATTACTTCAGTTTTGTCTGTGTTAAGTTAAAGGACATTGTGTGACATGATGACAGTTGGTTGGTGTTTAGGTACAGATTAATTGTTGATGAGCATGACTGGATCAATCTGTGCAGCTTTGGCTTGCTTATCTTGGTTAGGTTCTGTCTGTGTCATTACAGATTGTTTATCAGGGAATTGACCAATAGTCGGCAGATAGAAGGTTGCATGGTGGAGGCAATAGTGGTTGACTAAAACTTTCACCCTTAACCAGCTGAGTTTTGTATCATTTGGTCTGAAGAATCCTCTGCAATTCAAAAAAGGTTGAAATTGTTTATGAAGTTTATTCCAAAGGAAAAACATGCCTTTGCCAGCCATGTGTTTAGACTGACTAGTCGAGAGAATGCAAAACTTTCCTGTGCTGGAAGTGGGCTACTGATAAAGGTTTGTATCCCAAACAAATTTAGGGCAAAGAAAAGTTCCCCCTAAATCATGTTTTCTTTGAAAATGTAATTCGCTCCAACATGCTGAATGATTCATTCGATAGTCCTATGTTCTGACACTGTCCCTGAAAGCCTCTTTGTTGTTTCAGAGATAAATGCATTTGGAAGGCAGCATACAATCATCCTTTCTCCTTTTAAATTCCTCACAGTGGAGTCACCAAGAACAAGGGGTGTAGGATGAACAGGGGTTGAGTGTTGCCTCTCACCTTGGCCCGCTGCTTTTTTCTTATGGTTTGGTCTCTATCTATGGTGAACCTGCTCTCTGGAAGGTTCCACCTCCAGATCTCTGAGGCATTCAAATCTGTTCTGAAGCCTTATGGGCTGTGGGTTTAGGGTAGGGTTGATAAATTAAATATAACAAATACAATTAAACATGTTCAGTTGATCAACTTATCAAAAATGTGTGAGAGAAATCAATGCATCTCTTTCATGAGCTCGAGCAAACTCGCTGTGGGGTGACACTTTCAGACCTCATCAACACTGATTTTCTTGAAACTTGGCATGAATCCATGGCAATCCAGAAATCCATGAAACTGAAATTTCACATATTCAATATTCAAGAAGATAAAAATATCTAAAGGTTATGGAAATGTGGGGGAACTATAGCTTTTGTTATATTTTCTTTAACACAAGTTACACAGAAATCAATGCAAAGCTCTTTTTGAACACTATATTTTATTTATACAATCCATAAAATGGAGGTTAACCTGAATTGATTAATAAAAAATGAATAGCTTAAAAATATTATTTTGGTAACACTTTATCTGAAGGGGTCTACATAAGAGTGGCACGAGCCATGTTTAAGACATGAATTAAGTGTCATTCAGTTTTTGTACTGTCTGCATCCAAAAGTCTGCATTTCAAAAACCAAATGACACTTAATGACAACAGTCCTAAACATGATTTAAGTGTCATTAATGTTTATGATACGTGTCATGTCATGTTTATAACAGGCTTGTGTCACCCCTACGTAGACCCCTTCAAATAAAATGTTATCTATATTTTTTTTTTAAATTAACAATTTTTATTTTTTTTGCTCGGATATGCCCACGACTTCTAGACAACTTTCAGATTCATGTGAATTTTGGCATATGTGATGCAGAGATATTGCTGATGTTAAATTGTGAGGGGATTTTTCTTATGTTGTACTATGTTTGTTAGGTTTCATGTCCCTCCTGGACACTAGTGGCCGCCATAGCTCCTTGGTGGATCTGCTTGTTTCGAAAGCGTGTTTGTGTTCCATGTGCTTTTGTTTTCAGTTTCTGTGTGCTCGTCATGTCTCCACCCCTTTTCCTTATTTGGATTTCCTGTCCTCGTCTCGTCATTATTGAATCTTGTTTTCCTCTTTGTGCCACACCTGTTCCTTGTTTGCCCTTGTGTGCCTGTCCACTATTTAAGCTCTGCTTTTTGTTTGTTTGGCGCTAAGTCTTTGTGAGCTTCTCAAGTCACTGGTTGCTTTGCCCTCATGAAGAATTGTCCTCTAAGACGCTTAGCCTTTTTGAGTTCCTATAGTTCCAGTCTGTTTTTTTGTGCTTTTTGTGTTCAAGAACTTTTGCGTTGCCAAGCCTTTTGTGTCCATTTTTGGATCTTCTGAGCTTTTGAAGACTTTTGTGGATATTAAACCTTTTGTCACCGAACCCCTGCACCCGAGTCAAATTTCTACTCACTGGGACTGTGGCTTAGTGGTTAGGCCTCCAGCCTGAAAAAAACAGCGACCCAGGTTCAATCCCCGAGGCGCCTGTAACAATGTTGAATTAGGAGATGTCAATTTCTAATATCTCAATGCCATAATATACTGTGTTAATGTGTAATTGCTCAAAATTAGTCCAGAAAACCTCCAGAGAAACCTACCCAGTGCTCAAGTCGATGTAATACTGTGGTAATCAACAGTGTCAAAGGCTGTATTGAGGTCCAATAACACCAGGACAGATTTTTATGCCTGCATCATAAGCAGGGGAGAATGTAGTTTCATATTCTGGCCGGTTCCATTCAATATTGTGCACACAGCATGCAGAAAAAATTTCATCATACATTGATTTATACTATTAGTTGTAGAACACTCATCATGGCTTATTTGAACCATTTGAACCATTCCCAATACATGACTTTTTTGAAAACTCCAGGATATACTGATCATGATCATGTTAAATGGCTACATAAGCCAATGAGTTAGTATTATTTAAAAGCCTACTAAGATGCTTACACAGGGGTGCCCAACCTTTTCCGGCTTGTGAGAAAAGGTTGACATCCATCTGTATGTTGAGAAGTCTGCATTAAGTGTACAGAACATTTACACTTTGACTGAGCTGATGACATCTAGGAGCATACTGGACGAAAGCATAGACAAAAAGTTGGTGATAGAAAAGGCATTTAGGCACAGGAGTTTCACATTGCCTGAGTCTCACATTCAGTGCACTCTGATGGCAGATCTGATTTTTCTTGTTGGTACTATGCACCGTCTCTGAATGTTTTAGGGGTGCGGAATATCAGGCCGCACCAGCCTACTTTCAGCCCTGCAAATGAGACATCTAGGTTAAGGGGGTTTAAAATTGCTGTTTTGATAGGAAATATGCCAGTGTGATGTCCAGATTATCCAAAGTACACCAGCTGGACAGATTTGAAAAAGATGATAGGCAGAGGGTCCAGTTTGGATGTGGAAAAACTGAAATTTTGTAGTTTTTTGAGAGGGGAAAAATCAAGCTGAACTCACCTGTCTGTGATTGTTAGTTTAAGAGTCATTTAATTTAACAATTTTACCATAATTTTGGTAAAGCAGCACTGGTGTTTTAACTATCAGTGGCACCATGTAAAATAACCACTGAAACATTCATTGTTGAGGCTGATACAATGCAACCCTCTATCATTTTTTGTAAAATGTCAGCTTATATCTTGGTTTACCTTTATGTCAGAGATGATCCTCAGAAAACGAAAAACAATAAGCATGTTGATCAGACGAACCATCTCCCACAGAGACATGATGCCTTGTTTTTCTTTCCTACAGAAGAACAAATCTGTCAACAAATACATCATAATAAACCTCCGCAGTGCATCACTGAGTCCATCATGACATTACATAGGGTTTTGGAATCTCCCCTTTTAAACTTTGATTATTCACCCTATTCGCCTTATGTTATCCTCTCAAAGAGAAAACCTTGATTGACAAAGGGGTCAAAAATGGGTGGGATTTTGATGATGCACTGAGGAGGCCTATGGAGCACATTAGTGATTTACTGTTTTAGAAGTAAAACTTACCGGCGGAAAAAAGGAAGCTTGTATGTGGCAAAAATTGAAATCTGGAGAATCTAACACATGACAGAAAAATCTCTTAAATTTTCACTGTAGCATGAAGACAAAGATGAAAATAATTTTTAATGATTAAAATTGCATATTATATACCCAGACTGTAGCTATACCCAAAGACCATATTCATACCAAGAGTAAAATGGTGAGCATCCCATCAAAGATATTAATTCTGTAGGACAGATAACCTCTCCAACCAAGAGCAAAAGTTTTTACTGACATCTCCAAAAGGTACAATAAAATAAAAACACAGTTGATGACCTGCAAAGCAAGATTATATTGTTAAATAAGTGCCAAAACATAGCTATCCTAAATATCAAAATAATAAACAAAATAATATCAATTGGGTGTGTCAATACCTCTAAATAGTCATCACGTTCTGTAACTGTTTTTTCAGAGTCCAGAACTAAAACAGTCTGTGAAGGAATGGAAATACATCACAAGAGTGGAGGAACTACAAAAGGCAAATAATAATTAAAATGATACAGACTTAACAGAAAAAACTATTGAGATGCTTGGTATTACGTCTACAGGGAGTTCAGTGACATCCAATTGTAAATCTGTATTTGGTCTCTCCTGACAGCTTGTAAGGAACAATCCACTCCTGATGTGAACAAATTTGACTTGTCCACTGCTGCCTGTATTTCATCATTTGGGGTGAACATCAGATGGAGAGTCAGGCGTTCTTGTCCAATTTAAGTGCCTGACCTTACAGATATACTTCTGAATGAATAGACAAAAAATTCCACACAAAGTCTTCACACTGATCCCAACTAGATTTGCACATAATTTGGGTGTCATACTTGGACTTTCCTATTCTGAACATATTGCTGCAGGCACTAAGTCAAACATTCCACAATATCAAGAAGATAAAGACTTTATCTCACACCGCATTTAGCTCAGTTACTTATTCAGGCTAGGGTCTTTTCAAAACAGGATTATTGCAACACACTTTTGTGTAAGGGGGGGAGTGGCTACAATGGATAGAAAGCTACTCTGCTACATTTACAACGATACAAGGAAATTTTATTGCCACATGCATATGGTAACTGAGTGTAAAAATTGCAGTGAAATTGTGCCTGTTTCTCAGGCTATTTGTGCATGATGGGGAAGGGGGGCACAGGATAAAGTGCATATAGTACATAAGGGGCATAGGGGAGGTGGATTACAATACTCCCACACTTTAAAAACAAGGTGCACCCAAGAGCAACTGGGGCAAGGGAAAACTCCAAAAACTCATCAGGAAGAAACCTTGGCTTAAGGGACCATCCCAGAACTGCCAGGGGTCATGCAGGAAGAGGGAGTCTCTGTGTGTGTGTGGAGGGGGGGTATTCCTGAGGATGTCCATAAGTGGTGTCTGGGGTGAAGTGGGGGGGTGGCAGTTACAGTGTGTATGGGGACAAGGGGGAGTTATGGTGAAGGCAGGGGTGGACGCAGTGTGCTGTTTGTATGTAGGGGTGGGAGGGGCTTGCTCATAAGGAGCAGTGGGGTGGAGGGGGGAAGTGTGCTGTGTATATGAGAGAGGGGCTTACTGGTGATGCAGTGGGGTGGAGGGTGGGAGGGGGTAGTGTGCTGTATATGTGGGGAAAGGGCTACTGGTGATGCAGTGGGGGAAGGGGGCAGTGTGCTGTATAGGTGGGAGGGCAAAAAGGCAGGGTAAACAAGGTTTTTAGGTTGATGAGGGGGTCTAGAGATATGTTGTGTGGAGACATAATAGTAATATCTTTACTACTTTTTTGTCCAAACACCACCAAACTTGGTAGTACAATCACCTGTGCCATTAGCAAGACCCATACCAAATTTGAGGTCAGTCAGTGAGTGGTTCCAGAGTTTTTGTGTGGAACAGGACAGCCAGGCACACAAATGCATAGACAAATGTTTCTTACATTTATAGATAGAAGCGTCTGCCAAAAACCTATAAACCTAAACACTATAAAAATCTTCTGGAAATATTTTTTTACCATTAGAGTGGCTGTTACAACTGCAAAGGAAGGACCAACAAATGAATACCTATGGATTTTAAGTTGGATGTCACTGAAGTTCCTGTGGGTGTATTAGGGGGTATCCACAAGGAATGGATCCACACACTTAAAATCCTTTTTTCTTTTCTTTTTTTGGCACAGAATTATGTTTCATTTAGTGGACCAATAAAAAATAATTGAAAAGTACTTCTATGGCAAAAAAAGTAAACAGAAAAAAGGATTTTAAGTGTGCAGGCTGATTCCTAGTGGGCTTACTGGTCAGCTTTTGTCCTGCACTTGGGCTTGGGATGTGAACAACTCTTTCTTTGTAACTGCAATAACAGGCATCCTCATACTTTTGCCTATAGAGTGCATAGGCTATCATGATAAACGAAAACTAAATATTAACTGAATAGCCTGCAAAATACAAATATATCTTCATTCATTCACATGTATAACATCTAATATATATGATAGCACAAAAATGAACTTCATCATATTCTTCTGTATTGAAGTACCTGTAATCTTTGTTGAAACATTCATATGATTAAAATGATTAAAAGTGAGTTTAACAACAATAGGTTCAACTCACACATATGCAGATGACATTAGCCAGAGCCAAGGCATTACCCAACACAGTGACAGAATAGTGACTGAGTATACTTTGCAGCCGTTGTAAGTACAGCTGATTGTACTCTGGCTTCGGAGGGTGCTGCACAGAGGGTATGGAAAAAAATTAGCGTTGAATTTATATCAAAATTAATGTCACTAATACAGCTCTCTGTCCATGTCATACCTATTCTTCTCTATATAATATCTCACAATTTCTTAACTCCTGTGACAAATCACATATCAAAATAAACAGGAAATCCTACTAATTCCAAAGGCTTTTCCCTGTATGATTAGTGGTTCCCGAGTAATCCAGTCTTGAAATCTTATAAAATTTATGCATTGTCTGCAAACAATGCAAACTGAAACAAATTCCTTTATTTAGCAGCCAGACTAGCAATAGAGATTATTTTAATGCAGACATGTGACTCTTGTACCCCCATTCTTCTCTGTGCAATAAAATATAAATAAAATATGAAAATTAATAAAATATTCTGTCAGTAAACATATTTTTGCAAATTGGAAAGTCATACAGTATCCCACTATCATAATTCTTATATTGCCAGGTTCCAGACAACCACCTATATCCAAATGTGAAAAAATATTTGTTCTGGTATGCTTCTAAGGCTGAGATATCTGCAAAGATGTAACACTTGAAACCAAAAATATTTTTTCTTGATTCTACGGCTAATGTAAGCCACATGTAAATAGTATCACATCAAACACTGCTAAATTTGGACAGCCTAGACTATCCTGAAAAAGACAAGATGTAACATGTGTAAATGGAATATATCATGATATAAGATAAGTAAAGATAGTGAAATTACCATAGCTAATATTCCCTCCGTCTACCTCACACTCAGTTTTTTTTATGTACAATAATCTCACAGTCCCTTTAATCCAATATGGCTAACCATATATTAGAATGAACAGGGGGTTCAACAGATTGAAACGGTGTATTGCCTTCATCTGTATAATTAGCCGTTCCTGAGTAATTGGTGTTAAGATGGTGGTGCAAGCAAATAAAATTTCTGCATTGTCTTTAATGCAACAGTGGGAGACTAACTCATTACACTGAAATAGGCAAACGTAGGACGTGAGAGGTAGTCAAGACAAGCTGCTGTTAGTTGTCAGAAAATGATCAAATCATGGGGTTAAGATTTCACTAGCCTACATGGTCCCATAGTTGTCTGGAGTCTGAACAAGATGTTGGGGATGATCACAGTGGTAGTGAAATGTTACGAGTAATATTCTGATTGAGCTGTTTTCCCATCTCTAATCAGATTTAAAGTGTCCATGCAAACATGACTATAAGGAACAATGTCCTTCAGGTCTGTGTCCTATCAACACTCATTCTTCTTGATGTGTTTGAAATCTATGAAGATCACGGTTATACAGCAATAATACAATACAACAATAATAGAAACAAATGGAATGCTATTTGTCTCTTCATTGATACCTGTAGGGTCTATGGGGAATTTATTTAAAAGTACTCTCTTTCGTGGTCTGCATTATTTCTTTGCTCTCTGACTAGCCAGCTGATGAAGGAGAGAGGTTTAAATGGTTAAAGTTTGGGATCCTGGTTTTCCTCGATCTGTTGTGAGAAATGTGCTACATGCCTTTGTTTTTCTCACTGATCTGCTGAATAGTTTAAAAATTGTAGAGAACCTAAATGCCTAAATCTTGGCCTAGTTTATCATAACAATAATGAAATATAGCTACAAGCAGCAATGAACAGGGTCCAAGCCCTAAGGATTTCTGTTAATTATGTGATATTAAGCTTCATGTTTGGCCATGACATATATGCCAGTATGACAATGAACACTTTGATTCTTGTTGATATAGTCATGGTGGAGATGGGATTTGAACCCACTATCCATGACATAGAAATGCCAGGCTCTAGCCCACTGAGCTAATATCGCCTGAAAAAAAAATCACCCATTAGCTGCCAGCTGCCAACCTACAAGCGTTAAGTTTGTGTTACAAGCAATGTACATTTTGTGGCCTCTGGAACTTTTTTTGGCATAACATGCAGACGACTGTACAAATAATGTGATTCAAACCACAACTTCAGCAGTAGGTCGCAGTCAATTTACAGATTTACTGCTTGGACCCCTAATAATAATCAGAACAAAAATAATAGGGTTCCATGCAGCTTTGCTGCTTAGACCCCTAACTATGTCAGACCTGATCAGACCTTGATTTTGGCATGATTATATGAATATGAATGAATATGAATATCAATATGAATGAATATTTAAACTTACACTAAGACCTTTAAAACCCAAGTTTAAAACCCATGTAAAAATTACTTGTAATTAATAACTGGATCAATTATTTTTACCCGTTAAAAAGTACTTATTATGAAATTATTATGAAACTTAATATATGACAGGCTACATGTTATCCAATCATCCAAACAGGCTCTAACCTCACATTGTGGATTTAACTCATTGGTCCTTATGCAATGGATTTAGCAGGTTACAAGGAAAGGTAGGATTGTGCATTTCTACTGCTACTACTATGAATGTGAATTTCTAGGCTAAATTGGTGAGTGTTTGGCTACTAAATTGTGAGCCTATGACAGGCTACATTTTAGGCTACTTGGCTGTCGGTCATTGTTAGCTGTCACATGTTGGGATGGTCTAACCAATCAAAATATTTGTGTGCTATGATTTACAGCTGATCAAGCCAGTTTTGTTTATTCTCCATGTGTTAGCTGTCTGGGTGCATGAGATCAGTTAGGTTAGGCTACATTTTGTTTGACTTTGTAGGGCACCTATAATATGAATGAGGAAATGACACTGTCATTCCATTTAGCCAATGAGAGATCATAGTAACAGGTTGCCACAGGCAGGCTATAGGTATACAAATCTATCCTGGCCAAGAGTGGAACATTTTTCAAATTAGGCTTGTAAGATTGGCTTGTTATATGTCAGTTTGATTAACCTTAGTCTATTTCACAACAACTTGTATGCCTATTATATTCTGAAAGATTTCTCACAGTTCATCACAAATGAGGTGTCAATTTAAAAGTAACAATGCAAGGATGATCTCATGTAAAGACCTGGGATATTAAAGTCAGCAGGACAATATTAAGATTTTTGCACATCCCTTCATAGTCTGGCCTATATTAACATGCTTGGTCTCTTTGGAAAGCTCCCAGCCATTTACAAATATCTCTGAAGTAAGCTGGCTTTATGATTGGTTTTATGAGGAAATTCGCCCTATGTGATGGAATGTCAGACAAGGATTTTAAAGGAAAGAGGGGTGAAGGCTCATGAGTTGCTTCTCAGACTAGTTCGTTCTCTCCACTGTCTCATTCATTTGACTTTCTCTCATGCTTGTGGCTTGGGTTGATCCAGGCTACTAACAAGCATCTCTTATTTGCTAAATCAGCATATTATTCTTCACTTTATAAATGCAAAAAAACCCCCAATTCTACTATATTTACACAGCACCTTTTACAGTTGTATCGTTTCATGGAGCTTTACATACATTGGCAAGGAGCACCCAAGGAAAGGGCAAGGAAAAACTTCCTTATGGTAGTTAGTCGAGGAGGAAACCTTGGGAAGATCCACAGCTCAAGAGGCCAACCCAACTGTCAGTGGTCATGCAGGAAAAGTACAACCAGGTAGGTGGCTTTAGCTGAACATCATAAAGAAAATCACCAAATATTGTCCTATAACATTTTATGGTAGTCAAGCCATTGGGGGTTGTCTGTTCTGGCTGGACAGTGTAGTAGCAAACAGACATAATGTTAAAGTCAAGGAGTGAGACTGATCATGGGGGTGACATTGGCAACATCCATTCTGACAGTGCTGTCATGAGCATTTTGTATTAGCTGTAAGTTTTTAATACAGGTATTACTACCCAGATAACAGAGCATTAAAATGATCAAGTCTGGAGGTAACAAATGCATGTATTAATGTTTCCACTTCCTCAAACGACACCAATTAACATATAACCAATAAATGTATATATTTCTGTCACAAATCACAACTGGGAGTAAGACCTATTTTCAGAGTTTTTATTTATTAAAGGAAATTCTCACCTAAACTGGTACAAAACCATAATCAGGCAAGAACAGATGACAGTAGAACAAAGACTTTGTGACCAACTATGACCAGTGGACTGCAACCAACTTCATGGGAGGCCCATGCCAGAACTGATTCTCCTTCCCAGAGGCCCTTCCTAGATGTTCATGCCAGGACAGACTCTCCATCCAGAGGCCCCACGACTGACATCTCCTCACAATAGCACTGCCAAAATACCCTCCCAATGTTACTTCTATGATCAATCTTACTCCTTGACTTTACCATTATGTATGGCTAATACTACTCTGTCCTACCTACCTATGGTTTGACTACCATGTAAAATGATTATGCTCAGCTAAAACCATGTAAAAATTGTAGTCTATCATGGTAACTACTGATTGTACTCTTTCTGCTTGATCCCTGGCAGTTGGGTTGTCCCCTTTGAGCTTTGGATCTGCCCAAGGTTTCTACCTAGACTATCTATCACAATGGAGTATTTCCTTGCCCCTATTGCTCTTGGGTGCTCCTTGCTATAAAGCGCCATAAGACAATACTATGGGGTTTTAAGTACACAGGACCATTACATTCAATAGCACACAGGTGAGATCACAAATGGACATGTCAAAGTGACATGTGACAGGAAAGGGGTGGAAAAACGATCACCCTGATGTAACAAAGGAATATAAGATGTTACAGTTCATTAGTATTCAGGAGAGAGAGACCGTAGACTCTTGACAGAACCATCCTGTCCACGGGCTGAGTTCTGTAGTTTCTGGCACAAGGACGGGGGCCTGGGCTTTCTGAGTGCTTCTGATGGAAGTCTGTAATGAAAGAGGGATCCAGTATATCCGAGGCCAGTACCCATGACCTTTCATCAGGCCCATTGCTTCCTAGTCTACAAGATACTGGAAGTGTCCATTGTGGCACTGAGAGCAGAGCAAAGAAAAGCAACTAAATAAATTTCTTGATTTAACCTTCCCATCTAGCCTTCCCATCAGGCTTTTGAGAGCATGTCCACAGCAACAAGGACTGTGGTGAGCCCTTGGTAACTAGTGAGGTCTTTGATAAAATCAATAGCAATATAAGACCACTGTCTGTTTGGTTTTAGAAGCCCTGAGTGTAGCTGTCCGGAAGACTTTGTTTGAGAACAAACAGAACAAACTGATTAACATCCTGTGCCATAGAGGGTCACCAGAACTTGCTACCAACCAGCAACAGGGTACTTTGATTTCCAGGATGACCTAGAGGTAGAACGAATCCACTGAAGGACCTGAGGACGGACTGCTGATGGTACATATGTTTTGTTTGGTGGACATTTGTGTGGCACTGGATCCGATGAAAAGGCCTGTTGAATCATGTCCATCAGCTGCCATCTGATGTTCGGAACAAAATCTTTAGGCATCAAGATGGGTCCTAGTACTTTTTTGTGGGCAGAGCATCATGCATCCTCGAGAGGGCATTTACATTTTTAGATCCTTTTCTGTTTGTGAGGGTAAGCTGAAAATGACCAGAAAGTGACCAGCGAGCTTAACCTTTTGGCTTTTCAAGGTTTGCGGTGGTCAGTTATCACCAAGAAAGGATGGCAGTCCCCTCAAGCCAGTGTCATCAAAGGCAAGCTCAATAGCCAAAAGTTTGATCCGAGCCGAGTCCAATTGCCAATATCATAGTTTTTCTCTGCTGGTGGTAATTTACAGGAAAAGAGGCACATGGGTGTAGCTTACCTGGCTTACCATGCCACTGGGATCAGATGACTCTTACCCCAGACTCTGTGGCATCAACCTCTACAACGACAGAGTGCGATCTGGGTGTTTGAGAACTGGAGCTGTGGAGACTACTATCACACAGACATCACACGTATATCACAATAAACTGCACAAAGTGACCTTTCCAATAGTGCTAGTTGCTAGTGCTAGTGTGATGAGCAGTCCGCGAGCGTTGAGCGGTAGTGTTAAATTTATATCAAAACTAACACAGCTCTGCGTCCATGTCACACCCATTCCTCTCTATGTATCTCACAATTTCTTAACTCCCACATGGCAAATCACATATCAAAATAAACAGGAGATCCTACTGATTCCAATGGTATATATCACTCCTCCATATTCTGGTCTTGAAATCATTTCAGGACCCAGACCAACAACAGCGAGGAATATAATGCAGCCCTATGTCTATTGCACCCCATTCTTCTCTTTGCAATAAAATATGACAATGAATAAAATATTCTGTCAGTACATATATTTTTGCAGATTGTAAAGTCACACAAGTTTCCTTGTGCAGGTTGGCACAAACGATGTCAGACTCTGTAACTTTCTCTGGTCCCATACCTTAAACGCGGTGAAGAAATGCTCAGCAGAGTTTTTTCACTGAACCGATGGTTGTCAGGATGGTGTGCCGATAACAATATGGGCTTCATTGATAACTTTAGCTCCTTCTGGGGAAAGCCTGGACTAATACCTCCCACTAAATGAAGCTACCCCCCCTAGTCATCTAAATTATCACATACCACGTCGTCATGGCCGTGGTGGTGGAGTAGCCACAATTCACAATTCAAATCTCACTATGGCCCCTAAACTTGATTATATTTTTAAATCTTTTGAAGTTCTTGTCCTTAATTTGATTCATCCTGATGGGAATGATGCTAAACCCTTAACAATTGTAACATTATATAGACCTCCAGGCCCCTACACTGAATTCTTATCAGAATTCTCTGACTTCCTGTCCGCTCTAGTCATTAAAACAGAAAAGATAATCATATTAGGTGATTTTAATATCCACATCGATGTTGCAAATGATAGCCTGGCAATTAGTTTCCAATCTCTGCTTGATCACATTGGCTTCTCCCAAAATGTAAACACACCTACACATCAAGGTAACCACACCCTTGATCTTGTTCTGACACATGGAGTACAAATAGAACAACTTACAACCCTACCTCACCACTCTACACTAACTGACCACTACTTATTAACTTTAAAAATCACATTAGACTATGTAGCACCTAACTCAGTCTACTACTACACTAGAAACATAACTCCCAAAACTACAGATGACTTCATAGCAAAAATTCAGTCTCTCCTCGAGCCTCTGCTGAGCCAATATAGCCCTGTATTAGAAGGCTCTATGCCAAGCCCAACCCAAGTTGATCAATTTACTGACAGTGTTGTAAATGTACTATACTCCACATTCAACACAATTGCACCACTCAAAAAGAAAACTAGGAAACAAGAAAAAATTGCCCCATGGTATACCACACAGACTCGCTTACTGAAACAAGCTGCTCGTAGACTTGAAAGGAAACGGTATGCCACTAAACTTGAAGTGTTCCGCCTTGCTTGGAAAGATAGCTTAAAAGAGTACAAGACAGCACTTAACAATGCCAAATCAGCATACTATTCCTCACTTATACACAATAATAAAGATAATCCAAATATCCTTTTTGACACTATATCCCGTTTAACAAAAAGCAGGAACGAGGTGTCCCATTCCATTCCATTAACTCTAAGCAGCAAGGACTTCATGGACTATTTTAATGACAAAATTGAATCTATTAGACTTAAAATACACAATTCCCTTGTAACCTCAAATCCAGTTGGACCACATGTAATGGTTACAGCTAGCTCTAGTCAACCTGTAACATACTTTGATTCATTCACACCCACCAATATATCAGAAATTACGTCTTTGATCTCTTTAGCTAAAGCCTCAACATGCTTATTGGACCCTATCCCAACTGATCTTCTTAAGGCAGCTCTCCCTCTATTGGCTGAGACGATTCTTAAAATTATAAATGACTCACTCATAGCTGGGCATGTCCCAAAATCCTTCAAGACATCAGTTATCAAACCATCAATTAAAAAACCAAACCTTGATCCTGATGTCCTTGCTAATTACAGACCCATATCGAACCTCCCATTTGTTTCAAAAATACTTGAGAAAATAGTGTCTAAGCAAATCTGTAGCTTCTTAAATGACAATAATATCCAGGAAACCTTCCAGTCAGGCTTTAGAACTAATCATAGCACAGAATCAGCCCTAGTTAAAGTCTTCAATGACCTCCTTATCGCATCTGATAATGGATATATATCAATATTAATCCTATTGGATCTTAGTGCTGCATTTGACACTATTGACCATGGTATCCTACTACACAGACTTGAACACATGATAGGCATCAAAGACACTGCATTAGCCTGGTTCAAATCATGCCTCTCTGGTCGCTACCAGTTTGTACACGCTCATAATGAGTCATCAACCCATACCAAAGTAAAGTTTGGTGTACCCCAAGGCTCAGTGCTAGGTCCCCTGCTGTTCTCCCTGTACATGTTACCGTTAGGATCTGTTATAAGGAAACATGGTATCACTTTCCACTCCTATGCTGATGATACCCAGCTTTACCTTTCTATGAAGCCTAATGACTATATGCCAATGACTAAACTTGATGCATGTCTCCTAGACATCAAAACCTGGATGACTAATAATTTCCTTTGTTTAAATTCTGATAAAACTGAAGTTATGATGATTGGCCCTAAACAGCTGACCAACACTCTACCCCATCACTAAAACTTACTCAGTGGCCTGTCACTGTCATGTAATGCAAAAGTTAAAGACCTTGGGGTAATTATTGACCAGGACCTCTCTCTAAATAGTCATGTAAAACACATTTCAAAAACATCTTTTTTTCACCTACGAAATATTGCTAAGGTTAGAAAGTTCTTATCCTTTGAGGATGCTGAAAAATTAATACACGCATTTATTACTTCCAGGCTCGACTATTGCAATGCTCTGTTCTCTGGGTGTAGCAATACTTGCATCAAAAACCTACAACTAATACAAAATGCTGCGGCCCGAACTCTCACCAGGACTAAAAAATACGAACATATCTCTCCTATCCTTGCTTCCCTACATTGGCTCCCTATTAAAAGTCGATTTTCGATTTTAAAATACTCCTCCTAACCTACAAAGCCCTCAAGGGCGATGCACCAACATATATTAAAGACTTACTTGTCCCTTACCACCCTCCTAGAACCCTAAGATCCCAAAATGCTGGTCTCCTTGTAATCCCAAGAATATCAAAATCTACGATAGGAGGAAGAGCCTTTTGTTACCGTGCACCCCTCCTGTGGAATAATCTCCCCCCCCACATTCGACAAGCGGACACTCTCAATACCTTTAAGTCTAGACTTAAAACCTTCCTGTTTCCCATAGTTAGGGATGGTGCATGGCAAATCATCACTTCTCATGGGTCTTTTGGAAGGGACTGCCTCTGCTGTTGCCCCCAGTTGCGAGGCATGGCAGCCACTGACCATCCCTGCAGTGGTGCTGGTTTGCCATGCATCATACCTTAGTTATGCTGCTATAGCCTAGCACCGCCGCACAACCTTCATGTGTCATGCCGTACAACTCCCTCTCTCTCTCCTTCAGCTCTCTCTCAATATTTATATGTATATATATATATATTTTATACACATGTATGTATGCCCAAATTACACATTTGCTTTCTGATGTGTGAGCCTGGCCTAATTCACTATTTTCCTCTGTCCACAATTATCTTTGCTGAGTGTCATCCCTGCCTCATTCTGGCGGACTCCTCTCACCCTCCCCTCCTGAGTGGACTACAACCAACACTACGGGAGGCCCATGTCAGGACCGACTCCCCATCACAGAGGACCTTCCTGGACGCCGATGCTGGGCCCGACTCCCCTTCCTGAGGCTTCGTGATTGACCCCCCCTCACAATGGCGCTGTCAAATGGACCCTTACTGTTACCCCCATGACCCATCTCACTCCTTCGAGTTTGTCACTATGCCTGGCCGCTGCTACATTGTCCAGCCATAATTCCTGATAACCACCTATAGACTGATTACCATGTAATGTAAAAGTGGGATAATACTCTATTATGAACTATTATGAACCTTAGCTAAACCATAGACAACTTATAGTCTGTCATGGTTACTACTGATTGTAATTTTTCTCCATGACCCCTGGCAGTTGGGTTAGCCCCTTGAGTCGTGGATCTGCCCAAGGTTTCTTTCTAGATTAACTGAACATAAGGGAGTTTTTCCTTGCCCCTGTTGCTCTTGGGTGCTCCTTCTGTGAAGCGCCATGAGACAATACTATTGTAAAAGGCGCTGTATAAATAAAACTGAATTGAATTGAATTGAATTGACAGTATCCCACCATCATGATTCTTATATTGCCAGATCCCAGACAGCCTCCCCAGTCCAAATAGATGTTTGTATTGACATGCTTCCAATAGTGAGATATCTGCAAAAAACTAAAAAAAAATATATATATATAAGACCGGAAATATTTTTTTCTTAATTCTAAGGCTGATGTAAGCCACGTGTAAGTAGTATCACATCAAACACTGCAAGATTTGGATAATCTACACTGAAATAATCTGTCCTGAAAAAAACAAGATATAGCATGTCGATGGGCCTTGCAATGATTGAGATAAGAGCTTATAAGTAAAGTTAGTGAAATTACCCCTAAAATAACAGAGATATTAGAGGTGCAGCAACAGTACTGAAACTTCATATAAATCTGCAATAAAAATGTACAAACCCCCCAAAAGCAGCAGATCTTTGGTGGTCTTAGGCTTTAGTAGAAGGTAGAGACCACTGCAGCATTTTCCCATCCACTCTCAGCAGCTAATGTTCAAATGTATACCAAAATTAGCAACTGGCCTTGCCTGAGAGTCAGCAAGTGATTGACTGCATCCTGCTGGTGGTCAAACACCTGCTCTAGTCTTTTGGTAAATGCTTTGCTGTCATAACATGTGCTATATTGTCTATTCCAAATGGCAATGGACCACTCAAGAGCTTTGTCAGTGAGATGGCTGATACCACTTTGACCTCCTCAGAAGCAAATTGTGAGGGTTGAAACTGAAAGGTCAGAGAGCATTGCGTTAAGAATCCCCTGCAAGCTTTCAGACTGGTCTTAGCATCTCGGTTGGCTGTAGAGGGTGCAGCAGATTGAGAAGCTGTAGGTCGTGCAGATGCCATTACTGATGCTGTTGTTGGCTGCATACACGCACTATTGCACCCCACTGTTGGCTGCACATACACATACCCCTCCTTGTTCTATTCTCCCCAATAAAGGCAGTGAGTGCCTCACTCAAAAAAAAAAAAACACACAACAAATACAACCAATTATGACCCCCCACCCATATGAGCCCCCAGCTCCTGCTGCAGCAAGAGACATCTCTCCTAGCTGCATGCTCCTCTCTATTGCTGCAGGGCACGTTCACTATGAGCCATGCTACTGCGCCAACCTCCTTATGCGCGCTCAGCCTCAACAAGCACAGAGACAAGTGTGTGTACAAGTCTGTACAAGTGTGTGAGTGCTCTGCCTTGTCTCTTGCACCGACTCTTGTGAACCTCATCCCACTGGTGGGGCTGGATCTGCAATGCATGGGGCGACTACCCCTAATCCCGATGGGTTTTACACACAATCTCCACAAGCTACATGCTCCAGTTCACATTCGCGAAATGGTGTTCAATGCCATTGTCCACTCAGTTGTTCTGAAGGAACACGCAGAGATTTCAGGAGATTTCACAGCTCATAGAGAAGCGGGCTTTTGATTGTCCCCCTGACAGACTGGTCATGGGGCTTCTACAGACATTGATGATGAGGATGAGAATATGAGACCAATTTTTGACACACCTCAATGGCCATCTCAAGAGCATTCCATTTTGCTTCCTCACTCTCAAGAGGGTGATTCAAAGTGTATGCCAACACAACTGGATAGCCACCCATCATGAAAAAGATACGTTCTCTCACATTCGGATGGTGCCCAAGCACAGTCGTTTCCTGAGGTTTGCGTTCAAGAATACAGTGTACAAGTTTCACATACCACCACTTGGGCTTGCTTTATCCCCATACTGTTTCACAAAATGCATAGAGGCAGCGATATCCCCCCTCCCGAGACAGGCATCGTATCTTCTGTACTTGGACAACTGGGCTATCTTGGGGCCGGACACCCTGTCAGGGTGTCGTCACATGTCTCATATCTTCATGCCTCTGGACATGCAGCTAGGAGAGCTCACTCGGCCTCAAACTGAACTGCTCCAAGATCGTGTTAACTCCTGGTTTAAGTTTGCTCCTGGGTACACCAGGGTTGTCCTGTGTCCTCAGCTCAGTCTGTTTGTGGGACATGCAACACCGTGTTAAGAGGCTGTGTTACATGCGTGTTCCCAACAGGTGCAGTCGAAGTGCTTTGACTGAAAGAGAACTTTAGGTTAGGGTGAAATAATCTTGGTTCTCTGAAGGAGAACACAAGACACCACCACACCACCAAATATACATTTTCACAAATTTCTTACCAATGTGTTGGCATGTTGTCGCAAGATCAGCGAATTAATACAAATGTCTATATCGTCAAGGTTTTACATCATAATTGCTTTAAATAGTAATAGGGGTATGTGATACCACAGCATTTTATCTCCACTTGATTCAGCAAAGCACCGGGAGTATGTAAGGGGTGGAGTGGCTGCAGTGGTAGAAGGCTACTGTGCTTCATTCAATGATATCTTTAGTATTTTTTGTCCAAAAAACACCAAACTTTGCACTGCACTCAGTAGTGCCGATAGCAAGACACATGCCAAATTCACCTTCAGTTGGATGAATGGTTTGAGAGTTATGCGTGGAACACACACACACACAGAAGTTTATAGATGGATGCAAATCATCCCATTATGTAAGCCCATTTGCTTTAAATTTTCAACAGCGTCCTAACTTTCTTAGAATTGGACATTTGCAGATACCTCCATAATACATTGTATAGGACCAACACTTAAAGCCTCACCTCCTTTATCTGATCCTTGTCCAGCTCATCAAACAACCTCTGGAAGTCCTGCCCTGTTATGCAGGTATCAGCACATATTTTCTGAGGGGACAAGACACAAAGCACAAATGTCAACATATTAATATATGATACCCATACAGTTTTACTCTCTACACACTGTTTACAATTTACCTTTATAATAGCTTGTCTATAGTAAGATTTCATCTGCACCCGCTGCAACACCTCCAACAGAGCTGAAACTTGAACTTCCATACTTAAAAGAGACAACAGGAAATATGTTAACACAATGCATACACTGTGCAAAAGTTTTGAAACAAGTTCTCATTTATAGGTCTTTTTCTGACTGTCTTCGTAAACCAAAAACTGTGAAACAAAACAGCTATGTAAAAATGTACTTAAATCCTTAAATTCAGTTAAATTCAGTACATTTTCAGTAGACTATGGAAGTTAGTGTGCTAACGCAATCTTACTAAGCCTGCTTCTCTCTCTGCCTGCCTGCCTTGTTTCTCTGTGTGGTGGATGCCTTTATCCTGCACGTCCTGTCCTGCTAGTATCTCTCCCCTCTCAACCTCTCATCTGCGGACCTGTTCAACTTTCAGAACTTTCAAAAATCAATGTTATAATACATTTTAAATGTTAATGTCACATTATCACGTTAATGTCCACTTTGCTTGCATGTTTAACTTGCCTACCTTGTCTGCTTGAGTCATGTTGGATTTATTATCATGGATTGTTAATGGGAGTTCTTTTGCCAAGGATTCTGAATCTTTTGGATGTGGACTGTTTACATGGACTGTGAGTTTGACTGACTGTCTCCTATGCCATCAGTAGCTTATCCATGCCTGTTTCATTACCTGACTTACTTGTTGCACTCCATGGAGCTAGTCCATTCTATGCTTGATTGTGATTTATTAAAACTATAGTGTATATAATTCATCTTTGTGTCTGATTTGGGGTGTTATAGTAATTTTAGCCATGACATACTACCATCAACATGCACATGCAAGGGAGCTCATGCACAACGCTAAACTTGTGCATGAGCTGAAAGGGGAGCACCCATCAAACAGCATGGGGGAAATGGTGGCAGAAACTATGCAATTTTTGAAAAATGGCGACAAGAAACTGCCTTGCTAATTGGCTGAAGCTTACCAGTCAAATCCTGACCCACTGGCTAAAGCATCTACTCCAGCAAGATTATGTGACGTCCTGAACAACTTTCAATTTCAGCTCTAAAGGCATCTACCAGAGATCATCAGCCTTTCTCTGTTACATCAGATGCAACAAGTAATTACTTGGTTTAGTGCACATAGGAGTGCACATAGCACATAGGTCTTTTACCAAAGACCCCCACCCTGACATAGTTGTTATACCAGAATCTTGGCTAAATCTGAATGTTGACACTGACATCACACTTACGGGTTACATTTTGAATTTGGCAGAATTAAGCACTGTGTTGGAGCAGCTATGTATGTTAGAAACTAGTGCTGTCAACGTTAACACATTAATGCATGTGACTAATGAAAAATTTTAATTTATTTAAAAAATTATTAATTTTAAGTTATTTTTTTACACAAATCAATCATGAACACATGAGCATATATGTCACACTACCCACCAGCAGCCTCCTCATTTACACACACTGCAAGGGCTGATTGGCCGAGTTCGTTCACTCGCTTTGTTTTGTTTGTCAGTGTATTTCAGCAGCCTACTGTAGGTACTTTTAGCAACATGCTAGCCCACTGTATAGTCTTTGTAAACAGTTTAAGACATCTGATATAATTTTGAATATTGTTGAAATATGCAGTGTCATTGCAGTGTAATGTTAAAAAAATTAAAGCATGACAAAGCAATTCGGTAGACTTGACTGCGTGGTCGAAAGGTAGACAGTTCCACTCAAAACAATTTGGTGAATTGTGCTACACGACGGACGCACTCGACACAGAACCATAACCTGAAAACAACGCCGACAAGGCAACGAGTGCCCTTTACATTGAGTCAACGCAGAACCATAAATCAGCCAGAGAGCTCTGTCCAGGGATGAAACAGTTTGTCTTTGACATAAATACTATGGAGGACCAAGAGTGTCACAAAAAGAAATGCAAGATTTCATTGTTATATAGTTGTAAAGTCTGTTTAGTCATCTAAACCTGTTAGGCTTCTAAAAATTAAAGATCTAGAGGTGAGTCAGTTAGAAGACAGAGCGGAATGCAGGGTAAATTCGACCAGTTGAAACAATAAATCCGTCAACACCGTTAGGCTAAATTGATTTAGTGACATAGACAAACACTTCACATAATTTCAACCAATTGTAATCACAACCTACAATCTACAACTTGGTTCAAAGTGCATGAGCACAGCTGTTGAAAGTACGCTATTTGAATAGCCTATGCTACGAGAATTAGCTGCCAAGCTGTTGTCAATTAGGTCAGGTATAATCCTGCCATGGACAATTTCCCAACCAAATGCATAGTCTGTAAAGACAATACCATTGTGTCATCATACTATAGGAATAAACTGATTGGGGTAACATAGGCCGTATTCGAGGTCACAAAGCATTGTCAGCAGAAAAAAAGAATGTTTGATGCAAGAGACTGAAAAGGTGAGCAAGCAACGAACACTAAGCGAATGGGACACAATAACTTATTTTCAGTTTCATTTTGCTATACCCCATTCAAATAACATTAGTTAGTGGTTCATTATTAGGTCTATGTTGCATCAAATTTTCTGGTTGTTTTTCCAACATACAGCATTCAGTGACGTTGAACAACAGAGCTATTGACTGATTCACATCAGATTTATCTTTGTATTGCATGTACAGACATTGTGACTATATGAAAATTAGCTTGGCCCTAACACAAACATGCAGGAAACAAAATACTGCCTCAAAAGGCTATTTGAACTCCCCATAAAACAATAATGCATATTAGCCTAAAAAATATATTCAAAATAAAATATAATTTTTTGTATGAGCACAAAATAAGACATTTTAAGAAAGTTGTAGACTACATGATGAGCTCTCGCCCCTTGCTGCCATTTTATGCTTGGCTGAACTTATGTGTGCTTGCAGTTCGTTGGCACCTTTATTTGCTACAGACACACATCAGGCACTCAGCTTCACATACATCACGACCAAGACGAAAACATGGGAATTTCTTTCTTAACTTATATATCGGCATACTGCAGAGATGCTGTCGGGTAGCCTACATGTGCTTTGCCTCTGGTAAACAGGAAAGATTGCACTACTGACGTACAGACTGACTAATTAAATGTTTATTGAGAAGGCTATCGACCTCTACGGTCAGATCGTGCAATCTGAAACTTTTAGTTTCGTCCTAATTTACCTGGTAACAATATGGTAAATTAAATAAATTACATGGTAACTAACATAGGTAAAATGATGGTAACTAAGGAGTAAAGACAGACTAATTACCTAGAAATACCTTAACAATTAACAAAAAACTATTCTGCATCACTATTGGAATTATTAAGGGAACTAAAGGAATATTATAACCCAATTACCATGAAAAAAAAGAGAGAAATTATTACCCAGCTACCCAGTACTATCACCCACTATCTCACCTATTCAGCTACTTACCATGTAATAGTGCTGTTTTGCCTGGTAATAACTTTGCTTAAAACTGTGTACTTACAAGGAAAGAAAAGTGTTAGTAAGAAACTACATCCTCTATTACTTAATTTTATGTATTATTTACTTATAATTTACTTATTACTAAATGCATAAATTACATTTCAGCAAGTAGGCCTATACCCATTTATCATGCATGGGTTTATTCAGTACTTACCTCGTAACAACAACTGGACGTCCAATTCCATCATCCTCTATCTTCTTTATTATTGGGTTATTGTAGATGTTGACTGAAATGTATTTGGTAAGTACATGGCAAAAAGGAATTCTGGATTGTTTCCATATTAATATCCACACCTTACAAAGGCATTACATTGCAAGATTCCATTCCTGTCCATGCCATCTAATCTAATCTTTAACATGTATATTCTTCCATCTTACCAGGTTAAATGATTTCCAAGTAAAAAAGGTGAAACTGTGCTGTAAAAGGAGGTTTGAATTGTTCCCATAGTCTTATATGTATAATTGTTCCGGGCCTTATAATGACTGAGATAAGAGCTTAAAAGTAAAAGTAGTGAAATTACCCCAAAATAACCTAGAGCTCAAAGGGTTAAAGCTACTAAAAGCTACTAAAATTAAGATTTTCTGACTAAACAACTTAAAAGAATCAGTTATGGTTGGGTTTCTCTATTTCATCAATATTCTATATTTTTTTAAGAGCGCTAAGTGAAGATGGTACTGATAGAATAAAATTTTTACTATATGTAACTGAACATGTCCTGTTCTTTGATTGCAGCGATGAAGAGATGATCATGCCACATCTCCACTGTGAAGTCCCTATAGACCTCTATGATGCTATGTCTGGACATTTTATCTCCACAAGCCCAGGTGTGTTTTTACTTGATCACAAATTATTTATGTATGTGTACAAATGTTTATTCTTTTACTTTTACTCAAATACAGTATGATTTTTTGAACACATACAATGTAGACTGCAAACCACAGCTGACATGTTTTTATTTCTTTGTAACTTTTCTTGTGTGATAATTCAAGTATGGTGTTCCAAGTTGAATGCCGAGATGTGGGTCGTGGTAATCATTGCAAAGTTAGGGTAACTCTTGGGGAAGTATATGTTAAGTAAATTGTGGTGTGCATTATTTAAGTGTTATACAGGGAGTGCCATCATTGCTGTGTTAACAAACAGTATCCTTCTTATCATTTGCCAACCACAACATGTTTTAAACTCCAATACTGCTGCTATTTTAAATTAAGCCTGTATGGTGCTCTAGGCCTACAATGAATAAGCACACTTGACTTGAAGATGAAAAGCGTTTTTATCATTATTACTATTTTATTAGCATGCAGGAAGCTTTGTTTGTATTGTATTGTATATGACAAAATGATTTGATAGTGCAACAACACTACATGGGACTGTAGTTCAAGCTACTGATCAAGTAGTGCAAGCATGCCTTGATTATTATGCCAGAATAAAAGTAGTTCCTTGACATATGGGTTTAGAAATCACCGAATTTAGTTTTCTGTTGGTCTTAGTACACCTTGTAGCGACAGAAGTAAAGTTTTAAATAGGAAAAATACTGAAATTCTATGTACAAATTTAAGCAAGGTGCTAATAGGGGATTCAATGTAGTATTCAATGATATATGCTTGACACTAAAAACACTGCCTTCAGACTGAGACGCCTGGATGAACTGGAGAGAGGTAAAACTCAATTGTTTAACTCTAGAGGAGGTGGAAAATTAGTAAATTGCCTGAAACAGTGGCGTAGCCCTTTAAATCTGGGGAGCCAACGTGTTCAATTAAGCTCAAGACAGAATGATACATTGTGTGACCATTCATCAACATGGTTTTATGTGTTTTATGCATTTCACATTATCAACTACAAGTAGATTACCGAACTGTTTATTGTAAACTGACTGGTTTGGCTTCAGGAGCTGATACAGAGTTCAATCTCTGTAGATTAAATGTAGGGTTAGGTTAGGGTAAAGTTAAGAATTGCTGGAATGGAAAAGAGACCAATCCTAGTGTAATTACTTAGCAATACTTTGATACTATGAGGACAATTCTGACTTTTTTACAGCACAGTTTCATCTTATTAACAGTCATCTTTAACATGGCAACATTGCACAAAATACATGGCAAAGTTAGAATGGTTGGAATGGAAAAAGTGAATAATCTTAGTGCAAATGCTTGGTAAGAAGTTCATAATACCATGGGAACAATTCAGACCTCTTTTACAGTACAGTTTCACCTATTTACTCGTCATGTTTAACCTGGTTAGATGGAAGAACATACAATGGATGGCATGGAATCTTGCCATGTAATTCCTTTGTAAGGTGTGGACAATAATATGGAAACAATCCAGACTTCCTTTTTACCATGCACTTACCAAATACATTTCAGTCAACATCTACAATAACCCAGCAATACAGATAGACCCAGATGGAACTGTATGTCCAGTTGATGTTGCCTGGTATGTACTGAATAAACCATACATAATAAATGGGTATAGGCCTACTTGCTGAAAAAGGTATTATTATTTAGTAATGTGTTGCAGTAAAACAGTGGTATAACCCTAAATGACTGCAAACTTAATGGGTGGAAAATGAAAGTGCACAGTTTTAAGCAAAGTTATTACCTGCCAAAACAGCACTATTATATGATAAGCAGTTGAATAGGTGAGACATCAGATGATAGTTCTGGCAACTGGGTCATAATTATTCTCTGTTTACATGGTAAATATGTTATTTCCTTGTAGTTACCTTCATATTTTCAGTAGTGATTATGCACTGATGCAAAATAGTTTTTGGTAATTGTTAAGAAATTTCAAGATAAGTCTCACCCTACTCTGCAGTTACCATCATCTTAGTGTGTCTATGTTAGTTTCCATGTAATTTCTTGAATTTTTCTTTAGGCAGGACCCAAAAGCACAGCAGTCAAAGTCAGAGTAGCTTTACTTACAGAGACACAGCGTCACAAAGACAGACATTAACATTACTAAAACACTACACGAAACAAAGGCTGACAAATGCTGAGGAGACATGAAGGTTTAAAATACCCTTTCACCAACACAGTGGCATACTGAACCATTATGCGCCAAAACGCTCATCACACACCAGCTTGAGGTGGAGAGTGAGGGAATGGATGAATGAGCCAATTTCAGTGGGAGATGGGCCAGATTGAATGAGCCAGGTTGGGACTTTAACTAGGACACCAGGGAACCCCCTACTCTTTGGGACAAGTGCTGTGGGATCTTTTATGACCACTGTGAGTCAGGGCCTCAGTTTAATGTCTCATTTGAAGGAAATCCTCCATTAAAGCTATAACAGCAATTGAAGATAAGCCTCCACTAAGGCCTCAAGCACTGTGCTTTTCCTTTCATTTACATTCACCAGACAATGGTCTTTCAATGGTCTTTCAATGGTCTTGCTCTCCAAATGGCCAGCAATGTTACCGGCTCTTACCATATAATAGCCTAGCCTGCAAGCATGCAAGGACACCATTCGCATGCGACATGCGCATGGTGTCATTACTATTCTGTGCCAGCGCATCATTCATTTTTTCGGGCAAAAAATCACGTTGTCTAGATAGCAGATGACACTGCGCCATCATGGGTGTGTCAGTGAAAAGAAGAGGTGTGGTCTGGCGCAAAGCGTGCAAGATGCTGTTATAAGGATGCAAAAATTAAATCCGCCAGTGACCAACAAAACACTGGTCTGTCGTCAGTTGCGCATTGCTGAAAAGCTATTTTAGGGGCGCACAGCGCTTTGGGATATGAAAGCGTGCACAATGCGCGCACACCCTGCTTCTCTCATCAGCAGGAGCGCGCAGCAGGGTTTATACAAAAGTTTTTCATGTGGAGAAAAAAATTATGGAGTCCATGGAAATATGAAATATAAATGTACATCACATATATCACAATATTTATTAATTTGCGTTGAAAGCTTTTGTTTTCCCCGTCTTCTAACATCATTGTACCGCTTTCGGCACTGTTTGGATGTTCTTTTTTTGCCAAAGGCGGAGGACACAACTGAGGATATTTCCTCCCATACTTCCTTGACCCGTGGAGGTTTGGGGGGATTCTTTCCATCCCCGAAGATAACCTGTTCACGCGCTTTTACCTCACGCACTAGCAGATCGGTCTCCTCCATCGAAAAACGCTCCTGTCTTCCAGGTAAATTGCAGCTGCACGTCTGGTCTTTAACCAGCCAAAAAGGGCACAAGTCACACCTCTGTTCATTGAACTTCACTGGCTGCCCTTGGCTGCTCGCATTAAATTCAAGGCACTTATGCTGGCCTACAGGGTGAATGATGGCTCTGCTCCCATCTACTTGAATTCTCTTCTGAAGCCCTATGTCACCCGACGACCACTACGCTCCTCTAAAGAACGTTTTCTAGCACGGCCGACACCTTGTCCAGACTCTTCTCATATCTGGTTCCGCGCTGGTGGAATGACCTCCCAAGTGCTACCAGATCAACTGATACCCTCTCCACCTTCAAGAAACTCGTGAAGACTAAGCTCTTCCAAGAATATCTCCTGGCGTAAACTTTGAGAATGCACTTAATAATTTAATTTCTCTACATTGTGTTACACTATTGCACTTTCAACTTAAAACAGTGCAGATTCTATGTTAGCAACACACACTCCTTGTTAGTTCATTGTGTTGTAGCTTGAATGTTATCCTCTTTTGTAAGTCGCTTTGGATAAAAGCGTCTGCTAAATGCCTAAATGTAATGTAAATGTAAATGTAAATTCGCCATCGTAATAGCAACACACCATGGAAAATGCGCCGCTGGCTTTTAAAGGGAATGAGAGTATAAATCCTGACTGGTTAATTGTATGTTACGCCCAAAACTTGTACGCCCAAAACGGCTTTTTTGTACTTAATGTTTTATTATTTACTGGCTATGTTTTTCTCATTATTATTCAGCCTAGGACTATAACACATTTTAAAATATAGCTGATTATTTAGTTTTTTGTGTAATATTATGATTTCTGTTTCAAAGTTGCTTTGTATGTCCTAAGGTCACACAATACTTGAAGGGTGGGGTGCTATAATCACTGGAAGTATATGTCTTACATCTCTCAAAGTATTTCAAGTATTGACACCAAACTTGGCACATGCACTGCACAATATGTTTGGTGATCTTTGTCCTCTAGGGGCACTATAATCAATTTGCATGTATCAAAACCAGCCTTTATTATGTATGTTCTACATCCTGTTGCCATGGCTGCTTGGCTGCCTTATATCTGCTTCCAACTATATTATTGTCTTTGGTCACCTCAATTTCGCAACATGGCCACCAAGTGTTTTGTTTTGCTGTCCTGCAAATTATTGATGGATATTCGCTCACAAGAAAAACAGATGATTTCACCATTTTTGTTTCTCAATAGGTGGTGCTACACCAAACATGGGTGGCTAAGAGCTCATTTCATGCTTTTTTTTCCCTGACGATTTTTAAAAAAAAAAATATATATATATATATGAACCATAGGGCACTCCGCAATATCACATCCTAAGTGATGAACTTACTTTTGCTTTCCTGTTAGCTTTTTGGTGTGATCTTGGCCATGGAAGCAGAGGACCACAAAAGCTGCCTGTATACCCAAACGTCTCCTATGGATAGATGTCTGGACAGACATCTGAGAGAGAAAACAGAAAAAACTGAGTTGTCAACTGATGCAGGGATACCATGTTAAACAGAAATAAGTTTGCTTGGACAGTGAGAACAAAAAGTGCTCAAACAATAGCTATTGGTCCTTCATGAGACATTGTAATCTAAGAGTTAATCATGTATAAATTACGCGTTGGGCTCCTCCAACACTCTGTTGGAACTTATTCCGTGATAATGACTGCCTTGCAGAACGTTATCCCAACGGCGCCTATTGAAGATATCAATAAGATGACAACGAAGCTCTGTTCATCACTGCTTTCATAGTAATTTCAATGATTAAGATAGACAACATCTAATATCCGTTGACTTACAGATCAGCTGATTGGTTGTGGCAACCTTCTATTTCACTTTCCTTGACAGCGGTCTCTTATACTTAGCAACTGTCCATTATCAAGACTTTGGAACATTGAAAAGTCCCATTGAAGTGAATGGAGCATTCTACAGCATTATAAAGAGCCTCGTAATAATGATTAGTAATGATTGCATTGCCTGATTGGAACTGGCAAGTCTTATATTGTATGGTCTCAACCACGTGCACATTCTGTCCAAGCCTGAAGTATTAGGCCTATTGCACAATATTTACAACTATGCATTATATAGTGTCAATGGCAATTGCAGACTTTGTATGTTTTTTTTTTAAGTTGTACAAGTCCAAGATAAGTCAGGTGTAGATTTTACATAGGTCTTCACCTAGCAAAATCAGACTAAAACCACAAAATTTAATGTAATTCTGTTTTCAGTTTAGAACTGTGGTTGTCCGGACTCTCGGATCAGAGAAACTTTGGTCTGACTAGAGGTACATTTTGCAGATATGCATTTTTAAACACCAACATCAGCTGATATTAAGCTATATTAAGCTGATTATATTAAACCAATTGTTAGCACCCTTTAGATGTAACTTAACAGGTAACTACTAAAACCACTAACTGCAGGGTTAAATTATTATTTTTCAGCGCTGACATTATCAATTGCTGGTGCCAGGAAATTTTTCTCCTTATGCAAGGCATTTTTTCCTTGCAATGCTCGTGTGTATGAGCTGCCCCACCCCACCCAACCAGAGAGCACTTCAGCCTCAGGATGGAGAACGGAAGAACCATGCGTGGTTTAACTTTACCTGAGTTTATGCTCTGCTCTCTTCACAATGCTCAAAAAAATGCAACTGGTCGTTTGCATGAGAGCAGTAACATGCAAAATCTCAATAACATTTTCTGACCTAAGCAGAAGTGAATATCTGTCTAAAACAGCCTAAACTAAATCCGGGTTGAAATGTCTTAGAAAATGAAACCAAGGTTTTGTTTGTTTAGATTTATTAACATAAGTACATAATTTTAGTAACATAAGTATTGGCCTTTACTGTCTCAATCACCTTAACATTTGACACAATGATAACTCCGAGTATTTAAGGGAAGGCAACAATTAGCTCTTGGTGAATTTCTGTAGTGAAGTCTTTAATGCAACAGATTATGCCTATGTATGTAGCCATTTGAGGCAGGTGACAGGTATGAGGCAGGTATGTTAATTATCTAACTGTTAATATGTTTAACCATGACAGTGGATCACAAAAAACAATAAAAATCCTTGCCTGACAATTCTGTTTTTTGATCATCAGAATCAGAGTTGCCAATGTTTTTTTCTTTATTAAAAATTGTATAGTCATTATTATAATAATATAGTATTCGAGTTTATGACAACATCATGTTATTCTTTACATGTGCCTAAATAGGCCTATAACAAGTAGTCTATCGACATTTGTGTTGCTGTGTCTCGTTTCCAAATGTTCAAATGAGACATTACATGACAATATCAATATCAGTATCGCAGTCCACAGGCTACAAAATACCTGGGAAGTCATGAAATGCCATATCAATTGGGCTGTTTTTGTGAAGCAAACTTTGAGTGTTTTAGTTTTTGCCTACTTTCGTTAACTTGTGGCAGCTATAAACTGCATTTTTTGGGTGTGCTCTTCATGCATTTATTAGGCTATGCATGTTTCAAAAAGTAATGTTGTATGCAACACATGGACAATAACTAGCTAGCTTGCGAATACACTGCAACGTTAACATCAGTCCAAGAATAAAACTAATGTAACCTAAATTATAATCTCAGTTTCCAATTTCTCTCCTTGACTATCTACCTTTGCAAAGCAGCTCATAACCCTACGCAAGGAAGACAAGCACAGTGGGGAGGGGTCGGGGACACGACAGGTCAGCGTTGCCGCTGTGCTTCTATTGTTCTTGTTTGGTATTTCTTTTTGTACTTGAGGGCCAAGGAGAACCTATACAGCACTATGATTGATCAAAAATTTTTAGTAGGCAATATTGCAGTCTGCAGCAGCATTGGAGCCCATCTAAAAATTCTGGTTAATTTCAAATTAGGCAAACTCACTAGATTTGCATAATTTTAAGTGGCAATGCGTCAGCGTATTTCAGTGGCAAAATGCATACAGGTTGGCAGGCCTGACGTCCTCTTTAAGGAAACAGACTGCATCGCTACTTTAATCATACCTCATTGGATGTTCATATTCTTTGTGTACTGTAAAAAACATTTTACAAAAAGTCCTGGCTTGGTAAGTATGTCTTGTGAATGAACTGTATATGGAACAAACGTAAAGATCTATGTGAGTACTTACTAGCAGGTATCCTCTAAACTGGTTGTATATAATGGCAGTGAGTAAGTTCATCAGAAAATATGTTCCTGGTGGAAGAAAAACATGCAAATTTACATTGTGCTATCCATTATGCTCTATGCAGCATTCAACTTCATACGTTTTCAGGTAAATTATATTGTCTGTAATTCAATTCAATTCAATTCATCTCAATTATATTTATACAGTGCCTTTTACAATAGCATTGTCTCATAGCGCTTTACAGACATTGGCAAGGAGTACCCAAGAGCAACAGGGGTAAGGAAAAACTCCCTTGTAATAGTTAGTTTATGGAGAAACTTTAAGAACTGTAAGAACAAGTGGTGCAATTACGTAACAGTACATTATGCAATAACACTGTCTAATGTAGCAAATTGAAAAAAAAATGATACATTTTCATGTTATTTTGTTAAAACTCCTGCAATTAGTAATAATTGCTGTACTGTATGTTATACCACCTGAATGCAATATAATATATCTTCCTACATTTTGTAACACATTGTTACATACAGTATTGTGGCAGTTTATACAAAATTTAGGACTGCACATTTTTGGATGGAAATGTAATGTTATGGTGCATTAAAGTGATATTCTGGGTTTTCTTTACCCATACCCTCTTGTTTGATGTCACCGAGAAAAAAGAATGAGAGAATTTCATACCACATAGACCAAATAAGGAACCACAGACTCTCACATTCAGTTTCATTATTTTGTGGCCTATTCAGTTAGCCACATATTCCATAAGTTTATTAAGGAATTTGACCTCTGAGAACAAGTTTCTTTATGACAGGTGATCTCAAACTTTTTTGAGCCAGGGACCCCTCATGGAGCAGAAGTGGAGCTAAAGTTTAACCATTTAAGTTTATAGCTATTTGTTCTTTCAGATGTTTTAGAAATCTTATTCTAAAAAAATATTTTGCTAATACCCCAACAGTTGTAAATAGGCATGTTATCGTATTTGGATTTTTTTGGATTTTTGTGAAATCTAGGCCTACCGCGTGAAAAAAAAACCTTCGCATAACTAATAATATTAATTTTGCTTGCAGTTAACAAATGCCTAAGGAAAGTGTTTTGTCAGCTTGATCAGATGTATCATGCAGGCTAATTTGTCACTAATGTGCTGTTACTAATGCCAATGCGAGTATACAGTGCAATTGGGCTCTATACTGATCTCTAGTACTTTATTTATTATTCTCCCTATAAGATAAGTTTATATTTTGTAGCAAACTTTTTCACAGACCCCCTGGCAAAGTGCGGACAGCTGGGGTCCCCGGACCCCAGTTTGAGAACCAATCCTTTATGAGAAAGGATAGGTTATGACTATTACAAAGAGGCTAAAATTATGTGCAGACCAGTTAACTCTATCTTCTGTATCAATATTGCTGGATGAAATATTCTGCAAGATTTATCGCATGATTTCTCTGTTGAAATCCTCTGCTGCAACTCCCATTCAAACCCACGGAAACACAGTCACTGGACTTCAATGGCACTGCTTTTTTCATTGGACAAATGCCTTAAAAACATAATTACAAGGGAAGCTCAATTTTTCTGGGGGCGAATAGGCAGTGGGCTAGCACAGACTCTGAGCTTCTCCATGTTGATTGGAGGAACTGTAAAAGTGGCTGGATTTGACTGGAAAGTTTTATGTTGACAAGGAAGTCATGGTGAAATTAAGATGAGATGCAAACCAGCAACAGCTATTCATTTACTTGCCTGCATATATTATCACTTTTTGCACATAGTCTACTGTGAATCAAATAATAGATATAACTTGTATGTGAGGTTACTTTTAGTGTAGCTTTACAAATTAAAATGTCAGGGAATTCTTGGGAATTCTTGCCTGCTGCTCTGAAAACAGCTATGACAACAATGCTAGAGAGCTTGTTGGATTGGCTTGAGAAAATTAACAATTAAAATTTAAAGTTTTAGGAAATATCTGATCTAGCCAGAGCTGCCAACAAACATAACTGGGCTAAATATTATTTATCTATATGTGATGGTTGTGCTTTGTTGTTTGCACCGTGCCTGTTGACTTTGACTCTGCTGTTGTCTCAGTGGGTAGTGTTGTTCCCACTGACTAGGGTGGTTGTTCTGTCTTTTCTGTTTGATTATTGTTTGCTTTTACCATCTCACACTCTTTCTTAGTTTACATTAATACATTGTGGAAGCTTTGTAGGGAGGTGGGTGCCATTTTCTCTGTACCTTACTGTTTTCTCGTGTTTTTGGCCCAGTTAGGGAGTGAGGCTAGATTTCTGTTGTTATTTTTGTTTTTCCTTTTAACAAGTAAGAGAGTTCCACTCCCCCAGTTAGGTTTGTGTCGGTTTGTTGTTTTGGCCTTTCCCCCTCCTGAAACTTTAATTGTGCTTCCTGGCTTTCTGTAATATAAAGAATAATAAATTGAATGCTTTTGTGGCAACATTTTGTGTTCCCTTGAAGTTTCTTTTGTTACAACTCCCTAACCCCTAGATAAGAACTACTGGGGTACTGTAACAGAAGTGGGGGCTCATCTTAAAACATATATATATTTTTTTTTTCTTATTGTGGTGAAGTTAGGGGCTCCTCTGTCTTGTTGGCTGTTTTTTTTCTTTTGGTGGGGAGGAAAGTGTAAGTTAGTATGGCATTTGACCTGATTTCTTTTACACTGTTTCCAAACACTGAACAGTTTCATTTGTGTCGTAAAGATGATTTGCTTTTGATAGCAGATTTCTTTGATATTAAAGTAACACGTAGTGCAGCAAAGCGTGTTATTAAGGAGCAGCTTTACAAGAACTTGATGGAGATGACGATTTTGCCAGATGACTCTGAGGAAAAGGGGGCTACAGCTGCAGTTTCTGGGGACACCTCTGCTGTATCACATCCTGCTGGGGCTATTCCAAAGTTCACAGCAACTACTCCTGTGACTACTGAAACTATTGCGAATACTGTGGGGTCTGTGACTATGACAAATCCCGGGTTTTCCTCTGCCTCTGTAGCTCCACGCTATGACCCAGCATTGGCGTTACGGATGAGGGAGGTTGATTTGGAAATAAAAGGACAGGAATATGAAACACAAAAGCTCCGTCTGCGGGAAGTGGAGTTAATGACTGGAAGTTCACCTAGGTCTCCACAAGGGCCAAGACCTCGCCTTTCTCCTGATGTTCCTCCTAGTACTCCAGTTCCTTCTCCTGTTCCCTCCAGCCAACTCTGCCCCTGCTTTTGATATCAGTATGTACATTAAGCTGGTCCCGCCTTTTGGAGAGTCTGAAGTAGATTCTTATTTCATTGCTTTTGAACGTGTAGCTGCTAAACTGAACTGGCCGAGAGATATGTGGGCGTTACTTTTGACGAGTAACTTGGTGGGCAAGGCCCAGGAAGTGTGTTCATGCTTACCTATTGAGTCGTGTCTTGATTATGATACTGTGAAGACTGCAGTGCTCAGAGCATATGAATTGTGTAAATTGTGTAAATATGTATGTCGCTTTGGATAAAAGCGTCTGCTAAATGCATAAATAAAAAATAAAAAAAATAAAAAATTGGTTCCTGAAGCCTATCGTCAAAAGTTCAGAGCTCATGTAAAAACAGCCAAACAAAGTTTTGTTGAGCTTGCAAGAGGGAAAAAAAACTTTATTTGAGAAATGGTGTCTAGCAACACATACTACAACTTCTGAACAACTGCGAGAGTTAGTGTTGTTAAAAGATTTTGAACATTGTCTTCCACAAAATGTTGTAGTTTGTTTAAATGAGCAGAAAGTAACTTCCCTGTCTGACGTAGCAATAATGGCAGATGAGTTTGTCCTTACACATCGCCCAAGTTTTGTTTTATCTGTACATCACGCTAAGGCTCCTTTGCCAGAAAGTGGAGTGAAAAGTGCTGCCAGCGTGTTTTCACACTCTTCCCGAAATAGTACACATGGAGCGGGTGAAGCAAAGAAAGAAGGTGAGCGAGTGCAGCAAAGAAAGTCAGAAGGCCAGCGTGTGTGCTTTTACTGCCTTGATCCAAGTCATTTTATATCTGACTGTAAGGCTTGGAAGGAAAAGAATTCTTCACCAAAAAGTAAACGTTTGCTTTTGGTCCAATCGGTATGGGATGACCCTGTCTCTTGTCAGAGGCCTCAATTTTGTCACAACTGGTACGTGTCCCTTCTTGAGGGGGAGTCTAGGCCTGTGTCCATATTGAGAGACACAGGTGCCGCCCAGTCATTCATCCTTGAGAGTCTTTCCCCAGCTTGTTGTGTCTGATTATCCATCCTCTAATGATGACTTGTTTGAAAAATTCCCTGCTGTGTTCCCTGCCTGTGCTGTGACACGTTCCCAGGCTAAGAAGTTCACAGATGTTGTTGATCTGTCTGACTCCTTTATGTCGCCCTCTACAGGGGCTCTTGAGTGCAAACTCTTAGTAGAGCCTGATGTTCCTGTGTATCACTCTGACGGTCTGTCTCAGACAAGAGAGGCTGCTTGGAGGATGGGTCGAGAACACCTAGGCACTGCCCAAAAGAGTGACCCATCTCTTAAGAGCTGCATTGAAGCTGCAATACCTAAAGACAAAGTGTCTGATGCCGGTGTAAGTTTCTTTTAGGATGGTGGCGTTCTTATGCGCAAGTTAACACCACAGATGCCTGACTCAAGCTGGAAAACAACGTTTCAAATTGTGCTGCCAGAGGTCTACAGGAAACAAGTGTTGATGTTGGCTCATGATCATGTTTTATCAGGTCATTTGGGGGTCAACAAAACCTTTTACCGTGTTGCCAAGTACTTTTTCTGGCCAGGTTTACGGACTGCAGTTGCTAAATATTGTCGCTCTTGTCACACATGTCAACTAACAGGTAAACCTAACCAGGTTATTCCTCCAGCTCCGCTCCAGCCAATTCCTGTGGTGTCTGAGCCCTTTGAACGGCTTCTTATTGACTGTGTGGACCCTCTTCCCAGATCTAAATGTGGATATTTAAATATGTTGACTATTATGTGTACCTCAACCTGTTACTCTGAGGCAGTCCCATTGCGATCCTTAAAGGCAAAGTGGATCTCGCGGGAGCTAATAAAGTTCTTTACCACATTTGGATTGCCCAGAGTAATTCAAACAGACAGGGGGCCGAACTTTACTTCAAAGTTGTTTGCTCAGGTGTTAACGTTGTTGGATATAAAACACCAGTTGTTCAGTACCTGGCATCCAGAGTCCGAGGGTGCATTGGAACGCTTCCACCAGACCAGTGGCGTAGGCACATAAGGGCAACAGTGGGCCGGTGCCACTATGATTGACAGCTGGCCCACCCTATCGGAGGTGCCCAATTTGATTGAGAGCGGGCTCGCTCGAGTTGTTTTATAACGTGAATTTCAATGAGCAGGTTAAAATAATGTAATACAACACTAAACACTTTGAATTAAGTATAATGTTTCAACTATTTACAGAAATTATATTTTTGTCAGTGGTCTTTTCTCTACATTATTTTGATTGGGTAATGTCTGCGTTTTTGATAAGCGGAAAGAAGCCAACATTCGTTGCTATGCCAACAATCGGAAGTTATCGCCTACCTGACAGAGAATGCTAATTTAGCTGCGCTAGCTTAATCGAAAATGTCTAAACAGACATCGCTGTCCTGTTTTTTTTAATAAACCAAAGAGATCGAAATTACAAGAAACAGATGTGGACAATGATGATGCCGTCCCTGTACCAAGTTCGACCTCCGCGACCGCCACACCAGATGGAACCAGCTCTACTTTTCTGAATGCAAAAAGTTCACCTCATGTATCATAGTTTAGTTTAGTTTATTTGTTGCATCTGTGGTCCCATGTATCATACATAGCTGGTCTGCTTATGAAACTTTGTCATTCTTGCCTGTATTCGTGATGTCCAGGGAATGGTTCCCCCTACTGGCCAACGGTAAACTCTTAATTTATTCTACTGCATTAATTTAGACGTCAAATGGCCATGTTTTTTTGTTTTTAAATCTCCTTTTCTTCTTGTTAAAAATATACTTTCTTCTCTCTTATAAAACAATAAAAAATAAAGATCCATTGTCTGTAATGTAGGTTTGCTTTTGTTTTTGTTGTTTTTGAGTAAGTAAAATGGGGGGTCATCTTGTATTTTGAAACAAAACATCTGCTCTGAGCTGAAACTTGACACAATTCTTAATCTTGCCATTGATCAGAGGGCTATGAATCAGATGGGATTTGCTAATATATTCACCCTAAAATTGGTTAGAATGCAGGAAATTGACCCCCCGCTTAAAGTGGGATCCACTCTATTTCACAAAGGTCCACAGTATTACACATTTCTGCCTACGCCCCTGCACCAGACTATGAAGACTATGCTGCGTGCTTATTGTGCAGACGCCGGGAAGGACTGGGCGGAGGGTTTGCCTCTACTAATGTTTGCAGTACGTGAGACAGTGCAAGAATCACTGGGCTTCAGCCCTGCCGAGCTTGTCTTTGGTCACCAAGTCCGTGGCCCACTCAAACTGTTAAGTGAACAGCTGCTTTGTGCTGAACCATCATCCATGTCTGTTGTGGACTATGTGAAGTCTTTTCGGGATAGGCTCCGTACTGCCTGTGACTTTGCTAAAGAGAATTTGCAGTCCTCCCAGTCTAAGATGAAAAGCAGGTATGACAAAAATACTGTTGCACACAGTTTTCAGCCAGATTTTCTTCCCTGTGTGTGGCTCTGCACTGCATGCCAGATACTCAGGACCGTATACAGTTGAAAAGAAACTCAGTGACACCAATTATGTCATTAAAACCCCTGAGCGACGTTGCAAAACCAGGGTTGGTCATGTGAATATGTTGAAGTCTTATGTTGAAAGAAAGATGTCTAATTCTGCCTCTTCTCCAGAGCCTGCCCCTGTTGCTGTTGTTTCCACTTCATCTCCATCTCCCTACTGTCCTGAAGATGATGGCCTGACAGTAGGTGATGCTCAAACTCCCTGTATCCCCCTTCAAAACTGCTATTATAAGTGACTTATCTGCCCATTTTAGCCATTTAGAAGACTCAACGACAAGATGTGTGTGCTTTGATAGGAAAGTATCCAGGGTTGTTTTCAGATGTTCCCTCACAAACCACAGTGTTGTATCATGACATTGATGTGGGTGACAACATTCCTATCAAACAACACTCTTATAGGGTGAACCCTCGCAAGCGTGAGGTGATGAAGGCGGAGGTAGAATACTTTGTCCAGAATGGGCTTGCAAGGCCTAGTCAAAGTCCCTTGAGTTCTCCCTGTTTGCTGGTCACCAAACCAGACTCCACCTTTTGGTTCTGCACTGATTACCGGAAGGTAAACAGTGTTACTAGGCCAGATTCCTTTCCTCTCCCCAGAATGAAGGATTGTGTGGATAGGGTTGGGGCAGCCCGCTATGTCACCAAGTTGGACCCCCTTAAAGGTTACTGGCAGGTGCCTCTTACTGCTTGTGCATCCAAAATCTAGCATTTGTTACACCGGATGACTTCATGGAATATACAGTGATGGCATTTGGGTTGCGTAATGCACCTGCATCATTTCAATGTCTTATGCAGAGAGTGTTGTCTGGTATACAGAATTGTGAAGCCTATCTTGATGATCTGGTACTTCATAATAATAACTGGATATCTCATATGGAGACCTTGAATCCAGTGTTTGACAGACTGGCCAAGGCAGAGGTCACTTATTTGGGAAAAAAGGTGGGACAGGGACAAGTGAGGCCAGTTGAAGCTAAAGTCACTGCGATTGTGAATTTCCCTGTGCCCAACCTTCTGTTATAATACCCCAGTAGTTCTTGTCTAGGGGTTAGGGAATATTTAATGCTTTTGTGGCAACATTTTGTGTTCCCTTGAAGTTTCTTTTGTTACAACTCCCTAACCCCTAGACAAGAACTACTGGGGTACTGTAACACTATATCATAAATAAAAACTTATTTCCTGTATTGATGGGTTTTGTTTTATGTTTGGCCCACCATCTAATAGCATTGTCTCCCACTACAGTAACCATGCCAAATGGGCAGCACAAGCACACAAGGCAAGCTGTGTGTTTCAGACACACATTCTCAGGTTGATCAATGAACTGGCTAACAGCCAGGCAAAGGCTGCCAATCAAGGCTGTTTCTGTCCTACTTTACTTCACTTCTGGTCAAATATTTATGGATGGTTTGTCTGACATGAACACTGTGAACCACTTGCTGGTTGCTGAAAGTTATCTTGCATAGCTAGCGTCACGTATATGGCATTAACAATTGCTTGCTAGCAACAATGATAACAACATTAGACTAAGATAAGTTTCTTCCCTAGTACTAAGGTTGTTAAATGTCACATGAAATGCCTTTGTTTGGCACATTGTTTTGTTACACATTTTTGTGTAACATTTATTATCAGTAATTCTCTCAATTATTGATAATAAACAGTGCTACGTGATGGTAGTTATCATTAGCCTTTAACTGAATTTTGAGGAGCACAACAAACATTACAGCAACACGCCAAAATTACTCTGATTCATTTATTTACTTTTGTTGGGGTTTTACATGCTGTTAGATCCATTGCCAGTTGTCATGTTTTCAGTTTAGGGCTTAGGTAAGGCTAGAGTTATCCATCCATCCACCATAGTAAAAGAAGCTCTCTACTGCAGATGACAGTTCACTGTTGTTAGTGGTGTCAGACCAAAAGTCACGTTTTTCTAGAAGCCACTATTATTAGTGTTCTGATTGGACAGTTAGCCTGTCAATCAAATTCTGGCAAATTTTCTGATTGGTTGACAATTGTGGCACAAATGTAACGCACACAGGTGAAGTTGAGTGAGAATAAGAGAGATCTCTGGAGCGAGCAGAGGAGCAGTTTATATGAGTGCGTAGAGTGAAATCAAATGAAAGGGGGATGTTATTGCACATGCAACGGCTCATTATGGGATGAAGCACTTGTAGTATGAAAATGAGTCAGTGAAAACAAAGCTGAAATTGAATAATACCAAAATCTTATTATCTTGATAGTCAACAAAACTCTTCCACATTGATCATTGCTGGCTCCTACTCTTTGGTTTGCAAACAAATTGATATAACATTTATCAATTATAAGGTCTGCCTATCACAGGCTACCATATGTCCTTTAAACTGAAGTTACCCAGATCTACAAAACCCAGATAATTACTGTGTTAAAAGTAAAACCAGTTATGTAGCTAATGTTGTGGCTGACCCTCGCTTTCACTTTTTAGACATATGGCGTAAATGCTGCCACTTCTCAAATCCAATTTTTATACGTTCTTGGTGTCATTTTTGTGCTACATCAACCGTCTCCCTTAGTAATACATTCTCTGTTGTTTCAACTCCTTGTTACACTACTCTGTGATCAGCAGCTACCATCACTGTCTACTACTAAATCAGCAGATTACATCTACCAACTAAACGTTACCTAGGGTTAGTAAGTTAGTTAATAGGCTACTCCAATTACACTGGCCCTGCCTCTGTATTATGTAATTACTCAGGATTATGTAATAACCTGACAAAATGTAATACAGTTTTACACCATTATGTAATAGTTTAAGCATTTTGTAATAATCTATGACATTTTGTAATAAACTGCATGAACTCAATATGTAATGCATTGTGCATTGTGTAATACATTATTACATATTGCGGTGGTTTTTACAAAATGTGGGTGCTGAATTTTTTTATTTTTTTTGAGGGGGGGTGTAATAACATGGTTTATAATGTTATAACCAGTCAAAATGAATGTCCTCATTATTCCTTTTATATAATATAAAATGTATAAACATTTTGAACAACAGAGATAGGTATTTATTCACACCAGATATCTCCTTTAATTGTGTAATGATGGAATTTCCTAATTTGCAGAAGCAAGGATAGAGGACCAAAATAGCTGGTAACACCTCCATGGACAATGACAAAGTTTCATGGGATCTGATGTTTTAGTGTCCCTGAATTTTGTGATGAAATGTCACAAAATTTGGTGCACATGACAAGAAAGCTGTTTAGAGTTTACATGTCAACTTTAATCAAATTTGAGCAATTAGAAGCAAAGATATGCACTTTTGAAGAATTTTAAGCTACATTTTGAATTTTGATTGACATGTAACTTTGAAACGGTTCATCTCAAGATAAATCCTTTGATAACTTTTTGTCAGCATTGTCTGTAGATAACATAACAAATTTGGTGAGATTCACATGAATGGCCTATGACAAGTTCGCTTACATTCACTTTTGTGATGTTAAAATTTCACGGAAATTGTTTTTATTGGAACTGGGCATCAACCAATGTGTGAGGGTCAATGGATTTCAAGACCAAAAAAATTGGTTGCAAACTTTAGTGTTCCATAGATAATAGGCATTACATTTTGTACAATTACAGCGCCCCCTATGGGCCAAAGTTTATGGCACTTCCTATGTTTTCAGAGGTCATTGTGATGATCGTATACAACTAATTTTGTGCAGTTCCCGCCTTCTCAGCCCAAGATATTGGCAATTCAAAATCTCATTTTTTGCATTTACCCATATCACTAGGTGGCGCGATGCTACAAGTGAGTCTTTATGGGCTGGGTCAATACTCCTCTGTAACACCGACATATCACAAAACTTTCATGTTGTTGGGTAAAACGTTCATTGAGTTATTCAGCAAAAACTTTTGTTTGTGTCCCCCTCTTTGACGGACACTGGCACAGCGGGGGGGTGGCCCTTTGGGGCCAAAAGCTTCTAGTCGTTCACATCCTACTAGCGCTACATACCTACAAAGATTCATGTCCCCCAGCATTTCAGTGTCCCGGCAATCGTTGACAGAAAATCGGTGAAAAAAAGGGAAAAAAAGGGGAAAAAAAATCCAAAAAATCCAATATGACCGCTTTCACTAGCTTCACTAGTGGTGGTCGTAATTATACTTGCATTTCTGCATAGTCTCCTTCAAAAGCCAAAAAAATTGAGGTGCGAGTGGCATGCTGACTTCTTGTAAATAATAAAAAATAGACAGAACAATGTAGGCCTTAAGTGGAGACATTGGGTTTTAAACATGAGTCAGCTCCTGATGAATGCTCTACACATGCTGTGTTTAAATGCAGTTCAAACATAATCATTATATGGTTTCTTGTGGCACGCACACATCGGTTTACTGTTTAAAGGCCAGTTCAAACCCAAGATTCATGACGAGATAAGCTGCAAAAAAACAGCAACTTGCTGAGATGTTCTGTCTAAATATTGAAGCATTCACACCAATGCACCAGGGTTTCCATTACAACGTCCAGATAAATTAGCAAGCTGGCTAGTTAGTAAACAAAGTTACCCCATTCAGCTAAATGGCAAACTGTCCAAAAGTTCAACAGACACTGCTGTTTTATCGAAAAGAACTAATATGCATTAATCTCCATCTCCATTCTGCCCTAACATCTGTGCTGGGCTGATTGAGTAAGATCACATCACAAAAGCTGTGAGGCAAAAACGTTGAACAGTCTCACCTCGTTGTAAATCTTTGGTCTGAATTGGCTTTAAGTATTTTATGAGTTGTGTCTTGCTGTTGATATTTTTTCCTTTTTCCAATTTTCTGCCGATGAATCCCTCTCACTGATTAATCATGCTTCATTTTTGCAACAGTTATTTAAACATAACATTTAGTTTCAATCAAGGTGTTTAGGCTTAGCTGCTGATCAAATATTTTTAACCAAGAACTCGCCAGCCTAAACACAGGTCAATAAAGTAGGCTAGAGGCACATAGGCATTTACAGTAGTAAAACTAGTAAAACACATAGTCATTTACAGTAGTTTTCAAGTGTGGGGGCTTTTGCTGATCACAAGCTGAATACTTCGCTCAGGTTTACCTGTGAAAGCTTGGCAAGTCAGGATGTAAAGTAAATGGTAAATGGACTGCATTTATATAGCGCATTTATAAGCGCTTTACACTGTAAACAATAAGATGCAGGTATCAGAATGAAACAATTCTGGCGCTAAATCCTACATACATCTACACAGACATTCCATTTCAGACATTTATTCAATGAAGCAAATGAGTAGCTATGAACAAAAGAAAACAGCTAAATATTTTCAAGCTTTCCATCCATAAGAAGCACACTGTTCTAAGCAGTGATGCTGAAAGCAGTGAAAGATTTGGCACTGTGAGCTCTAGCAGCACCGGCCCTAATTCTTGGAGGAACGCAGTGGCTGGAGGCTAACAGGGCTTTAAGAGGCTATTAAGGTAGATGGTAGCAGATCCATCAATCAGCCTGTACGCCAACATTAGTGCTATGAATTTGATGTGAGGGTAGCCAGTGGAGCTCAACAAACAGAGGTGTGACATGCTCTTTTTGGCTGGTTAAAAAACAGACATGCAGCTGCATTCTGGATCATCTGTAGTGGTCTCACAGCACAGGCTGGAAGACCTGTTAGAAGGGCAATACAATAGTCAAGGCGAGAGATAACCAAGGACTGTACCAGGAGCTGAGTTACATGTTGGGTTAGATGTGGCTTACCCTTCGTTATGTTGAATAGGAAAAAGCAGCAGAGGCAACGTGATTAGCAAAAGTCAGCTGGTCATCAATCATGACGTCCAGCTTTCTTGCAACCTTGGTGGGAGCAACAGGTACGGAGTCTATCGTAATGTTGATGTGATGTATGGTTTGCTTGGCTGGAAGGACCAGCAGAACAGTTTTGGAGTGGTTTAATTGGAGGTGTTCTTTCATCCAGGCAGATATGTCAGAAAGACAGAGATTTGTGTTGCATATCATCTGCATAGCGGTGATAGAAGAAGCTATGTGAGTGGGTGATTGGACCCAATGAGGTGGTATACATGACAAAGGAAAGGGTCCCCAGCACTAAGTCTTAGGGCACTCCTGTGGTGAGGTGGTGTAGTGCAGACGTTTGCCCTAGACATGACACATTAAATGATTGCCCAGTGAGATAGGATGCAAACCATAAGTGTGCTTTGCCTTTGATGCCCATGGGTGCCAGTTTGTTCAGTAGGATACGGTGGTTGACCATATAAAATGCTGCTGATAGGTCAAGAAAGATGAGTACTGAGGATTGACCTGCTACTCTGTGTTGACATTAAGGCTGTCGAAGTGTTATATGTGAATAGTGTGTTAACGTAATCTCATTTTATTGGCCTTAAATAAAATGTCCCCGTTAACAAAGGGTGTTTAAACAACAGAGAAGGAACAAAGTAGATTATCGCAAGTGACTAGCATGCAAAATAACGCTTGTAATAATATTAACTGTGTGGTAAAATGTAGCTCAACAACTTCTCAAATGAACCCACAACATTGGCAGTTAAATTATGCTGCCTACATATGCAATGCGGTGCGAGTTTACTTTAACTTTTCCAGATGAAATGCAGAGTCCTGTGGTCGATAGCCGATGGGTTACGATCGTGAATGCGCACATTTCCTTACCACTTGTAGACTGTAGGTAGCTTAACAATTTCCAAATAGCCTACTGCTTCACTTGACTGAGCTGTCAGGAGTCAGACTAGCCTTGTGGACACAAACATAGCTAGGGAAGAGCTGCTCTCTCTCTTTAACGCACTGTCACTCTAAATAATGTTGCTCCGCTAATTCTTAAACTGTTAAAATTCAAAAACACTCCTCCACCAAAAGGGTTATTTAGCGTAAAGTGTTATTAATTCCATCTGAACACACTTATTCATTTACATACAAAATAAAATGTTTGTGGGTAAATTTTTTTTTTTGAAAATATGCATAAATGCAGTTGATAAGTCAATTTATGGTAGGTCAGATCTGTATAGATAATACATTAATTAATCATATTAATAATAATACACTATTTTGTATAGTACTACAGTCAACACAGCACATATTTGCACCATTACACACCATTTGGTGTAAAAAAATATGCATTTTAGAGCTGTCTTTGCATACGGGAAAGGATGTAAGCAAAGTAAGAATTTCAGTGCATTGTTTTAACACGTGTTTCTTCTAACTTCTTCAATCTTGTTCGTCTTGCATCATTTTTTAGAGATGTCAGCTCTTGATTACAGTAATGTCACTGAATTACCTTTGACCCTTTGATCTTGAACAGGACACTGAAGATTAGTATAAGTATGGAAGTGCACTGACAGCTTTTATACAATATCACTTCACATAACAAAAGATCATGGATTTTTGCTGAATTCATACTAACCAAATACACTGAAGAGAATGAAGAAGATGGAATATCCTCTGTTAAGAGAATATGCTGGAATCATCACTGTAGAAGAAAAATCACAAATCTCAGTACAGAATAGAGGGCAGCAGACAGAAAGCATTTTTGTATGTAAAGTCACTGTACCATCTGGATTGTTTGCAGTTGTGAGGAGCACAAGCAATGAGGATAGAGACTGTGGCATGTCTTTGAAGTAACTTTCCCACTCTCCATTGTGCTCTGGATTCTGTACAATGAATAAATAAATGAAATGAAAACACATTCACTTATATAAACAAATTTCTTTGACAATAACTTATGTTGAAAATATGTTGATGGAATGACATGGAAACTCTGTCCTCTAGTCTGGGAGCAAAAATGAAGAAACTAAAGGTGTAGGTTTATCTTTGGCTATGTTTCAGTTATATTTACTAGAAAAAGATTGGGTTACATTCAGGGCTGGACTGTGACCGAAAAATGGCCCTGGCATTTTTGGCCATGGCTGCCCACCATGATTATTTATTCAATATGCGGAGGCATATAACATACCAGAAGATATATGTGCATGCAGTGTTTCAAAAAACAAAATAAAGCGCAGTAGCCTACATGGAAGAGGGTAATCATGCTAAAAAAAAAATCATTATATGTTCTGTCAATACTCACAGAGATTTTCATCTTTTGAGAGATGGTAATTTTGGTAAAGCAATGTTTCACTAATATTACATGATAATAATGACTGTAATCCCAGCTGCCACCGTTGTGCCCTTGAGCAAGGCACTTAACCCTAAGTTGCTCTAGGGGAGACTGGCCCTGAACAATTGATAGTTGACAAGTTGTAAGTCGCTTTGGATAAAAGCGTCTGCTAAATGCATAAATGTAAATGTAAATGTAAGCTGGAACACCTTCAAACTATAACTTTATGGCAAGCTAAAATAACACTGCAAGTTGGACACCAGAGGGGTATTCCAGCAAAGCCAACTAACCGCAAATCCTAGCTAAGTCCCGGTAGTTTCAGAGAGAGATTCCATTACTCTCACAAAGGAATCTCTGCTGAGTTACTGGGGTAACATATGCTTCTGAACTTGTCAGGTCTGCATCAGATCTGGCCACGACCACGCCCCCTCACTCTACCTCACAGACTCACAATCCCTCTCCCCGTTCGCATTCACTTCCTCGTGCACGATCACATTCACCTGAGTACTAATTGGTGTCACGTGGTCTCCACTCCATTTAAGCGTCTTCCCCGGATCCCCTGATGTCTGGCCTCGTCATTACTTCCCTGGACTTACTCCATGTCTGTCGTGTCTTTCTCAGTCTTCCGCGAACCCTTGTACCGTACCCCCCGCGAGTCTGGACTTCCTAGGGTTAGTTGGTATAGTTTATCCCCTTGTCTCTCCGCCTGCTCATGTTATTGTTTTAGTTCGTTAATTAGATCTTCTGTGTGTTAGTTACTTCTGAAACTTCTGAGCGTTAGCGTTATTTCTGTTTCTCCGCTATTTGTAGCGGACGTGGACTTTCGTTGTGTTTAGGGATTCTGTTCGAAAATAAATATCCTTTGTTTAAGAGTTTGGACCTGTCTTGTCTGTGCCTGACAGAACTAACCTGCTCCACGGCAGGTTAACTATCAGGCTTAATAAATCGGTGTCTCAGAGAATGCAATAAGTCAGAAACACAAGTCCCCAAAACAGCTTCCATCCACCTGCTCTTAAATCTTTGACAGCAAATAGAGTTTGATTGGTCAGTCTCTGCAAAACCTATCATGAATTCACATATTTCGGAGAATTTATTAGGACTAAAAGAAAAAAAAACTGCATGCATCATCATAGGTTTAACACACGCCACATGCCGGCCTACAACATGGTGGTGCAATGAGTAACATGTCTTAATTGAATGACAGATTTGTACACACAACTGAAAGCAATCAGTTTTACAATTTGTGTGAAAATACAATGTTATTGATAATTTGTTCCAACAAACTGAACACAAAAATAAAATAGTAAAAGATCAAATTATGATTCAGAATGTTATTTCAAATGAATGTCATCTCCAATTTGGTATTACCAATATACCAATATACCAATTTCCAGTGGTGTAATTTCTGTTTTTTTCTTTATGTTCAGCTATTTCACTCAAAATCTTGCAGATAGTGCGTGTAAATTGATGTTTCTTTCTTGTAATTCTCTTAGTTCTGCCTTTTCTGCCTTGAATTTTACAACAGTAAATCAGGTATTCCTAAGTCACCTATTTAGGTCTAGTGTTAAGCTAATGAACAAGCAGATATTGCAGCTGATTTAAGTCTCGTTTAAGTGAACAAGATGCAGATGTGGCTAACATGGGTTAGTGGAATGGTTTCAGCCTCATGTTAAAGTTCACGTCTCTCTCCTTTTCCTCCTGAATAGCTACTTCTCCTTCCTCCGTGTTACTGCTCTGCACTTGCACATTAACCCTGTGCCACTCTGACAGCCTGTGCACTTCATGGGAACTTTTATGAACCTTAGCTAAAACCATAGGCAACTTATAGTCTGTCATGAGTACTACTGATTGTAATTTTTCTCCATGACCCCTGGCAGTTGGGTTAGCCCCTTGAGTCGTGGATCTGCCCAAGGTTTCTTCCTAGATTAACTGAACATAAGGGAGTTTTTCCTTGCCCCTGTTGCTCTTGGGTGCTCCTTCTGTGAAGCGCCACGAGACAATACTATTGTAAAAGGCGCTGTATAAATAAAACTGAATTGAATTGAATTGAATTGAATTGTGGTGGCAAACATATCTGTGATTTTGGCACATTTTGCTGCGACCCTTTTTTCTCTCAGCTTCTCTGCGCCCCCTTGCACTTTTGTGGTTTATTATCCATTTCCACAGACAGACAGTCATTTCTCTCCCTGGTTGAACTCCAATGACAAAATTTGACCCTTGGTGAAGGGGGAGGGGAGGAGCATAAATGACCAAATGCACCCATTGCTCTTGACAAGGCAGGAGAGGAAGAGGACTAAATAATGCTCCAAATATAGTCATCATTTTAGTTTTGCCAGGCAAAATTAGTATGGCCATTTTCAATTCTTTAGTTTAAGTTTTTGAATTCTCTCTAATCTTTTTTCATATTTACATGGACCCTTGTGAACCTTTTTAAAAAAGGTGCCCTGCCACACAAAACCATTGTTTTTGAAAGGTCTATATGAGTCTGAGTTATATGGTGTATGTGTATATGATATACTTATCACCAACTACACTAGTGATCAGTGATGACCCTGAGCTGCCTGACAGTCTCACTGAGTTCTACTGGCACTGGAACCAGAGAGGTAACGTCACACAACCAATGACCATCACATCCCATCCCATCATTTTGTCATAAAAGAAGATGAGGTCAGGCTCCTCACGTGCAAATGAACTGGCCTCAGTTCTCTCAGTACTGATCCTTGAGAGAATGTAGAGTCTCTGCTTGTCTTACATCTGTGGCAATGAAGTTCTGAATCATCAAACGGAAACATTGTTTTAAAAATGTCTGTATTAGACTACTTCAAGATCGGAGTTGTAACAAAATGACATAATTTGGCAATTTCCATGTTGGTAAAGGAGTGATAAATCTATAGTATAATACTTTTAAAAGATTTGGTAGAATTGTGTCACACTGGTAATGACACACAGTCCATTTCCAAGTTGTATCATGTGTTGCTGGCTAGTTTAACTTTTCCTTTCAAGTTTCAGTGAAATTAAGTCATATCACCACATCCCTTGTGACTGAAGACCAAGTTTTGGGGTACCAGGTGATTATTAACCACCGCTCAGACAGAGCAAACTATCAAATATTGAAGCTAAATTAAATAAAACTATTGGATTGGTTTGTATAGTATAGAACAATCCAGCAATAAAATGACAATAAGTATTACTAAATCACTCAAGTCATTGAATTCGTTCAACAGTATGTGTTGTATTCAGTGTACATATTCAGGTCACATACAAGCAAAATAAACAGTAGTCTCTGTGTTTTACAATGCCACAAAAAAACGAGGACAACGGGATCTTCAGGAAAAAAAGAGAGGGAAAAAAGTCTTCTTCAAAAGGACCTCTCTTCAATTACCATAAAACAATAGCTGCAACCATCCAACACAGTTCACACCACAGGCAAGTTTGTGCTCTTTTCAAACCAAAAATCATTTGGAAAACAAAAGATTTATCCGAAAGGATCCTACGCTCTCACTAAACAACAAAGGAGTGAGTGAATGAGCAGCGCAATGTTTCGGCCTCTTAACGAAAGAGTAAATAAACGCAACAAGCACAGTCACGGCACACAAACAATCGAAAATGAGGCGCGGACCATCTACGAACAATGATAAAACAGTTTGTATGTAGGTGATCACAAAGCTCCCTGCACCAGTCCTACAGTAAGAAAGCAACAAGCTTACTCTGATACTATGTCCCCGGCAGAACAATGATAAAACAGTTCATGATGGGTGAAAGTGAACTTACGAAGGTCGAGAAGATGGGCTCTCTGGACAAAAACCACAATACCTATACAAACGTAGGCCAAACGCTGTGAAAAGCGCACAGCCACACTGCCAGCACGCAGGTAAGCAGGGGTGTGAGAGAGAGACCAAGGCAGGGCTACCTGAGCTGTCACCACTCTGTCCTGTCCTTCTCTGTTTCCTCACGTTTCCTCCCTGCCTCCTTCGTTAACAAGCTTAATTGGTTTCTATCACGTTATCTCACTTCCTCATTTCCCCGTTAATCACCGGATTGCCTTCACCTGCTTTCACTGGGTGTTCCCTATCATTCTCCCCAGCTGTGTCTTGTTTTCCCCTAATCTCTGTGGGTATTTATACCCTCTGTTTCGTCCACTCCTTGTCAGTAAATTAGCGAACCTGTATGCGTTATAGCCGAAGGCAAGCACTGTAATTCTGACTCCCGTATCTGCTTCCCCGTTCCTGTTTTGATACCTGTGTCTGTTCCAGTCCGTTTCCTGTTTCCCTGTCTGGTCCCCGGTCTGTCTCTGTGTAGTCTCTGTTCCTGCATGATCATCTGCCGTTGCCGACCCCGGACCGTCTTGACCTACGCTCTGCTCGCCTGCCCTGGTTGTTGACTCACCGCTTGTCCCCGACCTACGCTCGACTCCTCTGCCCTGGCAAACCGACCCGATGTCTGTCCGTCCCCGAGTCCTCTGCCTGCCCTTCCCTGCTCTACACGACTCCTGCATCCCCGCGCCGAGGGGGCGCTTTCGGAGAACAGTCCCACTCCCCTTTCCCAATTCTGCAAATAAAGACTATTGCAACTGACGCAATCGTGGTCCATTCTGTCTGTTCCGTGACAGAATTTACTGACCATCAACATGGACCCTGCGCACATTGCTCCGAATACAGACTCCGCGCCTCTGCACCTGGAGAGCACGGAGGAAATCATCCACCATTTGTCAGGAGATGTTGCTTCCCTTCTGCAGCTCGGTCACCATCAACAACAGCAGTTCCAACAACATCAGCAACTAATTCAGGCACACCAACAGCAACTCCAACAGACACAGCAGCAACTCGCCAGGTCTCTCAACTTCTTGTGACACTGGCGCCATCTCCTGGTCCCCTTCCAGACAACCCCACAGACAGCCAGCCGACCGTTCCAGCCCCCCTCGATCCTCCTGCTTTCTCAGGTGCGGCGCCAGTTCTGCCCGTAGCCACATTGCCCGTTCCGGAACCCAGAATTGGCGACCTGGAACGTTTTAGTGGTGAACCTACTCAAGTTCGGCCATTCCTGACAAATTGCAGACTGCTCTTTGCCCTGCAGCCGCGGACTTTCGCTACTGAGCCGGCCAAGGTGGCTAACGTAATTACCCACCTGACGGGCCGGGCGAGGCTGTGGGGCACGGAGGAGTTTGAGCGCCAGACCCCAGCGTGTGCCTCATTTGACCTGTTTTCCCAGGAGATGCTCAAAGTCTTCGACACAGAGTCGTCCTCCACCGACGCCTCCCGGGCTTTGATGAGCATCCGGCAGGGTCGAAGGTCAGTTGCGGACTATTCCATTGATTTCCGTACCTTGGCCCGCCGGAGTTCGTGGAACATGGAGGCGTTGGTGGACGCCTTTTTATTCAGCCTGGCGGATTACATGAAGGACGAGCTGGTGTCCCATGAGCCCCTGTCTACCCTGGATGAGGCCATCGCCCTGGCTACCCATATAGACCGGAGGGTCCAAGCTCGTCGCCAGGAGAGGTCGCACCGGTCTTCCACCATGGAAACCACGCTAAGAGGTCCCCCATCCGGAGCAGCGAGAGTGAGAGTTTCACTGCCAACCAGTCCAGCTGGCCAGCTCCATCCTCCCGAGCCCATGGAGGTTGGCCGCGCCGCACTCACCCCTGCTGAACGTCAGCGTCGTCTCACATCGGGCCTATGTCTGTACTGCGGGGGTCATGGACATCGTGCTGCCTCCTGCCCAGCAAAAGGCCAAGCTCACCAGACGTGGGGGGGGTCCGGCTGAGCTCTTTTTCATCCCAGCCCCCCACCGATCGTAGGCCTCTGCTCCAGGTCCGTCTCCACCTCCTGGGTGCCATCCATTCTCTGATGGCTCTGGTAGATTCTGGAGCAGAGGCCAACATAATGGACATTCAGTTTGCCAACCAGCTGGGCCTGGAGGCCCATCAGTTGCCTTCTCCCATCCCTGCCCGAGCACTGGACGGGCATCATCTCGGCTCGACTCATGTCACCAGCCCAGTGGCAATCATTTGGAGACCGTTGAGTTCCACCTGCTTCACTCTCCTGGCCAGCCAATCATCCTGGGTTACCCGTGGCTTCGTTGCCACAACCCCCACCTCGACTGGAAGACCGGGACAGTCCGGGAGTGGGGATCGGAGTGCTACCAGACCTGTCTGCTTGCCGCCCAGTCTCCTGCCTGTTCTGAACCCTCTAGCCCGGCCCCAGACCTCTCCAATGTGCCTAGTTGTTATCAGGACCTGCGGGAGGTGTTCAACAAATCAAGAGCTATGTCCCTGCCTCCCCACCGGCCGTACGACTGCGCAATCGACCTGCTCCCTGGCACGGCCCCTCTCAGCCCCGGAGAGACGGACCATGGAGGACTACATCTCCAACTCACTTCGTCCATCCTCCTCTCCTGCCGGAGCCGGGTTCTTCTTCGTGGGGAAGAAGGATGGCTCCCTGTGCCCCTGCATAGATTACCGTGGGTTGAACGATATCACGGTGAAAAACTGTTACCCCCTTCCTCTGCTCGCCTCAGCCTTTGAACTGCTTCAGGCGGCCACGGTCTTTACCAAGTTGGATCTCCGCAACGCCTACCATCTGGTGCGCATCCGGGAGGGCGACGAGTGGAAGACGGCGTTCAACACCCCGACCGGCCACTACGAATATCTGGTTATGCCGTTTGGACTGACCAACGCCCCGGGGGTCTTCCAGGCCCTAGTCAATGACATGCTGCGTGACATGCTAGATCGGTTTGTCTTAGTGTATTTGGACGACAGCTTGATATTCTCCAAAGACCTGGCTGAACACACGCAGCACGTCTGCCAAGTCCTCCGTCGCCTCCTGGAAAACTCGCTCTTCGTGAAGGCGGAGAAGTGCGAGTTTCATGTGAAGACCGTGGCCTTACTGGGGTACATTGTGTCGGAAGGGAGCATACGGATGGATCCAGCCAAGGTGTCGGCGGTCGCTTCCTGGCCAGTCCCCGATAGCAGGAAAAAGCTGCAGCAGTTCCTGGGCTTTGCTAACTTTTATCGACGTTTTATACGGAATTACAGCTCCGTCGCCACTCCACTCACAGCCCTGACCAGCACAAAGCAGCGTTTTGAGTGGACCCCAGCAGCGGATAAGGCATTTAACGCTCTAAAGATTCGTTTTACCTCAGCCCCTGTCCTTCTGATGCCAGATCCTGTTTAACAGTTCGTGGTGGAGGTGGATGCCTCGGATGTGGGAGTCGGCGCTGTGCTCTCCCAGCGATCACCTGTGGACCAGAAGCTCCATCCATGTGCGTTCCTCTCTCGCCGTCTATCCCCCGCTGAGCGCAACTATGACATAGGGGACCGGGAGCTGCTGGTGGTGAATCTCGCCCTGGAGGAGTGGCGTCACTGGCTGGAGGGGGCCGCGGTTCCGTTTCAGGTATGGACAGATCATAAGAATCTGGAATATATACGCTCTGCCAAACGCCTAAACCCCCGAGCTCGTGCCACGCTTATATGAACTTATGTTTTGATCTAATGACCTGTTGCATGAGTCAAGCATGACTGACTTTTGTTGTCTTGACAGCGACAGAGTTTGATTTAAAATGGCCAAGTACTTCACGGAGGTCATGATAGCATCCACTCTGAGATTCCTTTAGCCTTTGGAATTAAAACAACCCAAAAACATCACAGACCTGTCACCATAACTATCAGAAGGCAGGGGACTATTTTTAGTATAGTACTTCTTCAACAAGCCTAACCCATCATGTGTCAAAATGTTGAATTTTTTCATACTATCAGACCATAAAAAATGATTCTGCATCACTGGCAACTGGTGGTCACAAAAATAGGGAAGTACAGTGGGTAAAGTGGTCAGGTGGATGAATGAGCGGGTAAATGGGAGTAGATGGGTGGATGGTTGAGAGAAAGAATTACAAAACCAGGAAGGTGTCTTGGTGCTTGCTCTTAGGGGTATTGTGTTAAATAAAAGACACATGTGAGCATGGGAAATACCATACAGCGCAATGAGTATAGTTTGTTTGTGGTAATGTCAGTTGTCTTTTGTGCTTTACACTGCAATATTGTGAAAGTGGCAGAAATGATTTTGAAACACCAGAAGACTGCAACTGCTCTGCAAGCAAATTTTCATATTGTGTTTTCAGTTTAGCCAGCGCCCTTCATGCGGTCCCCTAAATGCCAGCTCCTGCATGTTCAAATACGCCGTAGCATCAATGAAATGCTTCAATGTATCCCGGTTACGACACACTTTAGCATTGTGCTGTGCCACTTGCAACCGGGCACCCTCGTCCACAAGTTGATCAACTGGCACGCTACTTAGCCATTTTAGGCGAATAGCTGCACTAACATGGTAGCTGCACTTGTCGTGACGCTTGGCAGCCCTGTCCAAATTTTTAAGATCACTAAATCCCTGCAAATACCATGTTTGAGATTTCCCTACCAACAGGCAAGGCCAACAATAGAGATTGGTGGTAACACTAGGAGTTAGCCAAGGGTATCTTTGATACCATGTGGTGTTAAACACACTGACCTGAATTTCACCTTCTCATCATACTCCAGTGTGTGAAATGGGGTATTTAACATCATGAATACATCTCGTTTTTCCATCCTTTTTTTATTGACACAACAAAGCAAAACTCTACAAAGTCTCAAAGTCTTTGTCATCCGCACTATCACGAATGACAGGTCTGTTGACAATGGCAGTAGTACAAGACCTTGCGTGTCAGCCTGTTTCATTCTGATTGGCTATTGACAAATGCAGTGCCGGTGATTGGCTGACTGATGACAGGCGAAGAATTTGAACTGACCCGCCCAAAGGGAGGACATTCCTCCCTTTTTGCCATTCACTCCATGTTAAAAGAGGAGCCTGCGAATTGCCCGGGTTCGTAGTGTTTCTAATGGATGTCAAAGAGGGAGTAAGGGAGGACGATATTTTGGTGACTTTTTTCTGTTTTCGAAGTGATAAAATAGAATTATTCCCGCTGTTTTGACTTATTTTTGCATGTTTATCTATTAAATATCTGTGATTTTTATAAATTTCTCCAGGAAGTTCTTACTTTAAAAATTTAAGGCAAGATCTTCTTCCCTTTCCTTAATGGAGGAGTCACCTCTGTTCTGGGTAAAGTCCCAATACCATTTAGCAACAAAGTAATTTAAATCAGTGATTAAATGACACTTTATTTTTTTCCTGGTATGCATTTTGAATCTACTAACAAGGGGGGGTCACGTGAGATTTTTTTTAAAGACTTGGTGATCCTGAGATGCTCCTTTTTTCTGGAGGTCTCCAACAGTGATTTTTGGGTATTTTTAACCTCTCTTACCACCCTCCTCACAATGCGTAGGGGCAAGATAAACATGGGTTGTAATCCAGTCAAGTTTGTAATAGTTTCAGTTGTTTGGAATTTCTTAGTTATTGTTTTAATTGCAATTGGAACATTTTTTAAACAAGTACAATTTTTAGAGCAATTTAAAGAGCACACTTTCTTGAATTTTAAAATTTGAATTCTTTTGTCTTTCCCATGCTGAAAAATGATTAGGGCATTTGACTTTGTTTCATTTCAAATGTTATATCTTAGTGAACCTAGAAGTCATAGAATGCAGGTTGAAAGTTCACAGACACTTTCATTAATTTTAAAAAGTTGAATGTTAATTGAAAAATTAGTCAGTTATATTATTACTTATCATATTTTCCAAGGGCATGTGTGTTTTTGTTAAAGATATTTATTTGTTTTGTCTGCGCTGTGTTTTCTCCAAATTAATATTTTTCCCTTTGAGGAGGGATTATTCTCTATCATTTTCATTGGGAGACATAAATACTAAAAAAATAATTTTTCATTTCACTTTATAGTTGTCTTTACATGGGGCGGCAATAATATTAGAGGGCACTACAGTATATATTTTTGATGGTAGAAGTCTAAGTAATTTGGTTACATAGCCACTAATTTACACGGTTACCTAATTGCAGCACTATTCCTCAAATAGCTTTTAAAACATTCATCATTAAAATGAATCTTGAAGTGTTAAATGCTATGCCTCCACCTGGTATAACCTTTATAGCATTAATATTAGACCCCATGATCATGGGTAGGATACCTAATGAATTAATCTAGACCAGGGGTCACCAACCCTAACACGACATGTACAAGGGCCAACACATTCACATAGTCATACCCTTGATCTTGTTATAACTAAAGGTCTTCATGTCTCAGCTGTTATGGATTTACCTCTATCTGATCATTTATGTGTTTTTTTTAATGTTCATATGTCCCTCCACCACCAAAGTAGATCTATGACTACTTGAATGAGAGCCATAAATGAAAATACTGCCATGCCCATTGGCCAAGCAATACCACAAACTTTAAGTCAAACGTCTTAGTCAGACTCAGTTGATTTTTTACTCTATATTGACTCATATAATGGATAATATTGCTCCATTAAAAGAAAAAAAGTCACCAATACACAGAGGGCACCATGGAAATAAGATCCAATAGTCAAGCAGATAAAAAGAGAATGACTTATTTTGGGTAAAGTGAAGTACAGATGAGCTGCAGCACAACAGCTGTAGCTGTTGACAGTGTACTCCATGATTACGGTCAACCTATATACTTATGTTCAGTAACATTTTTATGACAATGGAGGGATAATTGGAGATGTTTGCTTGAGATGATTACATTTCCTATTACGCCTATTACATTTAATGAGCTTCTCTAGGAATGACAGTCTTAAAGCTACACACCCACCCAGGCATCAAATTACCAAACCTACTATTTTAATCGTTACAGGTTAAAATTCACCATTCAGGCTTGTTGTGTATACTTTTTGAAAGCCTGGTTCAGACATGTCACATCTGTAATGCCACTTTTCCCAAAATAACTCCAATCAAAAACATGATAATAAAAAATGTTTTTTTCTGTGTTTACTCATGTTCTGCTTGATAAAAAGCTAATGATTTCGATGTTTCTTTATGAACTTTAGAGACTTTTAGGAAACTGTAATCTCCCATAAAAGTTTGTACATTCAATGTCATGTCCATAATTCAAATAAAAAGGCTCATATTCTCATGATGGAAATACTGCTATGCTTGCTAAATTTAGTGCAAATGTGATGTTCATAACGGAATGGAAATATATATATGTAATTGCCCATATATATTTCTAAAACAGACAGTTCCGGTCCCTGATTATGACTGGTTGAATCGCGTTCGATACCATTGTATATTCCCAGATATGGCACAGCTGAGACCACATTTCATTCTATATTGCTGTACCATTCAAACGTTACATTGGCTGTGTTTGTGCATTACTCGGCAACCATTCAGCTAAAGGAAATATATTTCTTGGTGGAAAAATTGATGTTTAGGAATAAATCGCTACATTTCTTGATGCGGTGACTTTGTCTAATGAAACCAAACTATGTATGTGTGGTAACCGTTGCACCTTGAGCCCATTCTATACCTTGAATATAGCAACTATTAACAACAACCCTAAGCTGTGCTATATTCTGGTATAGAACAGCCTCTCAGGGCTTACTGATTATATAGGTGGAAGGTTAATAATCAGAATCTGGGAGGAATGTACTGGCATGCACATATAAGAATACATAATAAGATTTTTTTTATCAATAATAATTGTCAATATGAGCCAAACAAAAACTATTAGCATTGCTTATTAATAACAGACATGCTTTACTTGGTATTACTATTTTTGAGAAGGAATTAAAAATTAGCCAATTTGCAGATACCATCTTTCTCAAAGATAAACATACAGTAGATATAAATATAATTCATATTTTTGCCAAAGCATCAGGGTTAATCCTCAGTACAAAAAAGTGTGAATTACTTCCTGTGCATACTTGCGCAGAATCCACTCGTGCTTCAAAAGTTGAATCTGAAGTTAAATTCCTGGGTGTAACAATATAAAAAAACTTGCATACCTACATACTTAGTATAACTATATTTCAGTCCACATAACTTTGCTGTTGGTTATCCAAAGACCTGACCATTTTTGGTAGCATGATTCTTTCTAGATGGTGTTTCACATTTAATCTATCCCTGCCATTCACTTTACATTTCCCCTAACACTATCAAAAAACTATTTTTTTTCAGTTCCTGTGAAATAATTAAACACTAAATTACAAGATCACAGCTGGTTAAAGTGTATAATTTAGGTGGTATAAGAGCTCAAGATTTTGAACACAGTGACTGGGACTCTGGGCCAAAAATGTTTTCATCCACTTTACCTTCAATATGATTATAAGTGGTTCTACTTAGCTAGATAATAAGGCTGGAGGATTTTATTTTAAAATGTGATTTTGATATCAATAAGATATCTTTAAAACTTGGATTCCGTAAACCGATACTTTACTTATGGAACATGATATTTTTCCAAAATCTTTCACTTCATGGAGCAACCTTATAGAATAACAGAGTTATTAAAATCAATAGAAAGTCACTATTTAAGAGGGATTATCTTTACTTGTTACTGATATAATGGGCAGGAATGGTGAATTTTTGAAGTACTTGTGCAGTGCCCATATAAACAATGTTTTTCAAGAAACTTGTAGCCCATGATATTGGCCCGTGCAGTTTGTAGACTATTTCTCTGAAGGAAGGCTGCAAAGCCAGTCTACTGCATACCTGTTTTGTATGTTGTTGCAATTAATGATAAAATGCAGACTACCTGCATAAACTACAGAGGCCATTGTTATAGACCTCAGAAGTGATTTTTGAACGAACATTATCTGTCTTAGGTGATATCCTGACACTCAGGCAACAGAGCTTGTTTTAAATGTACATTTTAACGAACTTCTTACCAGCCTTGCCTTTGCCTGTTTGCAGTACCCACTCGTTTGCTGCTTGTTGCTTGCTGTTTCTCCCTGTCCTAGGCTTTCAGACGTCCAGCATCAGATCGTCTTCGGGTTTACATGGTGAATCAGCTCTGCAATCCCCAAACTCTGACTCCTGGCTACCGATCCGGACTGTCTTGGCTTTCCCTGTTCTCCAACCCTAGTAACATGACCTGCTGCCTGTCTTGGACTCTGTCTCTGTTTGAACCCTTGTTTGTGCCTCTGCTTCCCAAGGGATAGACCCAGCTTGTTGCGAGCCATGTTATCCCGTGCATGATCGAACTTCGGCTCACCGGTCACTTCCTGACAGTCAGCGGGGCTCAACAGTCTCCAGTGCCACCGACATTCAACCTGGTGTATCACCTGCCTGCTGCATTCCCTGCCTGTGATGGACTATTCTGTATCTCCGCTCCTGCCTCTGCTCACCCTGCCTGCGTTGCGCTCCTGCGCAGCTCTCTGCCGGAACACGCTGTTGCCTGCCTGCTGATTTCTCCTGCGTGCCTGCTGCCCTCACCCAGGACTCACTGTTCTCCCGTACATACACTCTCTGTCTCTTTCTCCCTGAGTTCAATAAAAACAATGAGCTTGACTGTGCTGCATTTGGGTCCTCTTTTCAGTGTCTGATAAAGGTGTTACATCCTAACTCCTTTGAACAGTAATTAACTCCTTTTCAATTAAACATAAATTGAAATGCTTTCCACATGAATACAACAAAGGTAACTTCCCCGCCTGTAATTAAATTGATACAAAATTCCATTAAGACTTCTAGTGTTAGATCTCTGTTATCCCAGTTAATCGTAACTGAAGCTCAAATAAAAAAATTAACAACAGATGTGTTAGCACAGCCTTTGAAGTAGAGTTGTTCCATAACTTCAACAGAGCTTTGTTCAAAATGAGTAATGAAGTGACTTTCTCAGTTATGGAAAGGTTCATACAAAATTTGTCAAATTGCCTATTTCATCTAAGGTCAAAGAAACGCATTCTAAAATAATAAATCAAATGTATCCAGTTGCAGGATTTAGTTTTGAGGTTGAGCCTAGTGAATTCTGTAATGAATATTCAGAGACCCTTGAGCACATGTTTTATTTATGCCCTGTAACTAGGAAATTTTGCCTGGATGTTAATGACTGACACTTCAAGACGAATGATATGTAAATAATAAAATTAATATATAATTTTCTAAACTCTTCTATTTCTGATTTGATAAATATTGCCATGCTCATGGGTAAAACTCTGTAAATGGAGAAACAATAAGCCACATTTTTGGGTTTTGTTGGTGAATTTAAGTTATTTTTTGTCTCACTCCAAAATCTAACATGGCTAACAGGCTCTTGGGTGCTTCTCGTTAATGTCTATACAGTGGCACGAGACAACTCTATTGTAAATGGCATTGAATAAATATAATTTAATTGAATTGTAAAATCCATAAAGATGTTTCTTGTATGCTTTATTAATGTTAATGAATAAAAATTAATATATCATCTTGCTCTGTTGTGTCACTGTCTACTGTCATTTGTTTGTTCTGTTTTTTGTTTGGTATGTGTTTGCAATTTTTGTGATGTATGTATCCTCCACAAGATGCTTTAATAAAAAAGAGCCAAAACAGAGCTTCTGCCTATGTGTGCCAAGTCATGTATTAAATATTGTATACATTACCTCTGTTCTGGCGAAGATCATCATACCAAACATGGTAAAAAGGCACAGGTGGAGAGCTAATAGCAGGATCACACTGTATGGAAAATTATACATAAACATTGATTATTGCAAATTAAATATAGAATCTACAAATTAAAATGTTTGTAATATGACACTAAACATTGCAGAGCCACTTTAAAAGAATCCTCTTGACCATAATGATATTTTACATCTATTCATGCAATTAGTTTACGCTTTTATACAAAGCGACTTATATTTGTCAATTGTGGTAGCCAGGACCCCACAACTTTTTAGGCTACTGCTCGCTGGCCTGGCTCCAAAGGCACTATACTGCCACCGCCCTGATGTTATTACCTTGCTATCTCTGGAAGTGTTCTCTTAAGGCACTTCAAAGTTTTTTTCATCAAGGAGGAGTTTTGGAGAAGAAAGAATGGACGGATAATTCTTCGGACTCGAAAGGTCTACAGTAGAAAACAGTAAATTTCAGTATGCTGTGTGTAAAAATTATTTTAAAATGTTTTTTTAGCTCATTTTGCTCTTCTGTCCTACTTCCCTTGCAATACTTTTGTATGCCATCATAATACTTTTGCATCCTTCACTGTAAGCAGACTATTTCAGTGTTCCCTCACAAATGTGTTTCTTCATGAAAAGTATGAAAAGTATTGCAACGAAACACAAAACACAAATATTCATAAATAGGTAAGGTAATACAACACTAGAAAGAACATAATTGTTGTATAATTATTATTGAGGGTAATGCAAAAGTAGCTGAAATACTATTACTGCAAAAAAAAAAACACTTAATACAGTGTATGTATATGAATTAACTTTATAAGCATTTAGGAATTACTATGCCAACACAAACAGCAATCTAGGTCTAGGACATACACAAAAGTCCACATATTCTGTACATACATCCTCAGAATATACAAACACTATGACAACATTTTTGTACAGGCTTCTAGAGGGCAATTTACCATATTGGCCTGAATATAACACAAACCTAAATATCTACAAAATCTACTGTTGTGAGAATTTCTAAAATACATTTGTGTAACTATGTAACTGATTTCTGCACACATGTATGAAAAAGCCTTGTCTTTCACAAAGCAGAGGCAGCAAGGCACATGCCTGTTTTTCAAAGTACAAACTGGAAAGAGGGCCTCTTGGAGACCCTGAGAATACAGACATATCTTACTAAGTCAGCTAAATACTATAGACCACTATTGTATAAATGGTCTTGTTAGTCTGGAAGAGCAGAGAGAGCACAGACAACCATTATGTTAAAAGATAAACACCTGGGTTAAAGGGTTAACCGTGGATGAAGAGCCTCATCTTATGACAGAACGTTGCAAGGGGCTTACATTTCATAAATTTACATGATTGGTCATATGCTGATTAGCTGATAAGGTTAAGACATTTCAATTGTTGCATTAATTAACCTGGAATCTTGGGTACACACTACAGAAAACGGGAAGCAGAAAGGAACTGGGGAGCAAAATGAATAGGAGAAAGAATTGAGGAAAAGATGGGAAGAACAATAAGGGAAACTGAAAAGCAAGAAATTGGGAAACAGGAGAGATGACACCTGAGATGATCAGTTTAGACACTCTGCTCCCCCAGTGGCATTTTGTTATGTTACTGAAATAAAGTCAACTTCAAAATTATTCCTGATCTGCAGATCTGCTCAAGATCAGCTTGAGCAGATCTGTGTGTGCTAATATAAATTTTACATATGCACTACAATATGTACACTATAAAATGTAGTCAATTTTCCATTTTAACTGCATCAATTCTCACCTCCTCACATAGCATGCTAAGCGACAAAGTCCAGTCAATAAAAGAGGCTGCAATGGCTAAGATGTAGCCAATGAGCCACTTGGTCTTCCAAAACTCATCCCAACCAATAAGGTAACTCTGAAAAAAGTAAATTTTGATTATTAGACAAAGAGAAAAGGCTTAAAATCTTTTTCCTAGCCATGAGAATGCAATGTATCACTACTGAGTTGCTACATGTAATTGGCTGTACAGTTCAATCAGGGTCCTGAAAAAAGGCAGTGGTCAATAATATGCAGATTGCTGTGTCATTTAAGTTATATTTCAAGGGTGTTTAATACAAAGAAATTAGCCCTCGATGTTCCATGTTGAATGAGGGAGTTAATCTATTCGGGGTACCTCTTATGTTTTGATGTATGGGGGTCAGCAAAGGTAGCATCCCCAGTGGTATTTGTCCTCAGAAAGGGGTACCCATCTACCAATTTTGGAGTTGATGTGCCAAAGCCTAGCAAACTATAGGGCCCCCAGAGGTCAAAGATCACAAAAGTTATTGTATTCAATTTTGTGAAAATCCAATATGGCAGACAATAGAGATCAAAGATCACCAAAGTATAGTTCCATCCTCAAAATTGGGTCAGGAGCCCATGTCCAAACTGTACCAAGTACAGTTTCAATATGTAAAAGCGTTGGTAAGCTATAAGCAATTTTTACAAATCGTAGTGCCCCCCAAAGGTCAACGATTTGTTGACCACCTCTAGGCCATGGACCAGGTTTGAAGTCAGGGCTGACATCCGGGCATTCCTGAGTTATGACCATACTTCTTGTTTGGAGGCAATTTTGGCTTGCTGTGACAGGCAAATGCTTTGAAATTTTGAAATGGCTACAAGTAACATGTCTAACTATGGTTTGAAGACTATGTGTAGATATTTTCATGATAATCAGGCAAAATTTGTGACTGCTTAATTTTTTTTTCACTTTCCACAAAATCCAAAATGGCAGAAAATCCAATATGGCGGGATTTGACGTCATGGGTGCACATTTAGTGTCTTTGTCAATCCTTGACCAGGGATTTCAAAGGTATCTCATTTTTGAAAATTTGCCATACGGTTCAAAAGTTATGCTCATGGATGTAACTCCAACTTTGACCCATAGGTCGCGCTAGAGCTTTTGACCTGCATACATGAGACTTCGTAAAATTTATCAGGGGTCTGTCAACAGTCTGTATATCAAAATTCACTGGTTCTATAACTGGTTCTATAGGTTGCCAAAGACTTATTTGACTTATTATACTTACCATTATGGAAGCATGTAGAACAATGAATAAGAATACATTGAAACTGGGGCTGGGTTCAAAAAAATCAATTAAGTGATTAATATCAATTCAGGCCCAAAAAATGTGATATGGATTCCTAATTTTATGGATCGATCTCTTGTCTGCAGTATTTCCGCTTCATATAGCCTATACCATTTTCTCAACCGCACAAGAGATTTGTGCACATTAGAGACCAGTCAATTGAAACAGACTGCTTGCTTGAAATCAGTGGGCTAACCATAAAGCAGGCAGTATTTTGTATTTTAAAATGTTGGTGCCTGCAAATGTGTAGTGTAAATCAGCGTTTCTCAAAAGGTGCGGTGGCAAACAATCATAGTGCAACGTTTTAGGTCATGATAAGCTGCGGCTAGGCAAGGTTAATTTCGTTTGTCAACATCAAACGAATGTTGTGACATCAAAACATCACAGATATGTGTGAAAGCTTATTCTTGTGTGTGGTTCTCTGTTGGAATAATATAAGTTACAATTTCATTGTTCACTTCTGCACAGGTTATCATGACTCCAGAGCCTGGATTTCACCACGCTGGCACAATCTCTCCTATCCTCGCTTCCTTACACTGGCTCCCTAAAGGTCGAATCAATTTTAAAATACTTCTCCTAACCTATAAAGCCCTCAATGGCTGTGCTCAAATATATATTAAAGACTTACTTGTCACCTACCACCCACCTTGATCCCTAGGATCCCAAAATGCTGGTCTCCTTGTAATCAATGAATCCTCCTGAATATCAAAATAGGAGGAAGAGCCTTTTGCTATCGTGCGCCTCTCTTGTGGAATAATCTCCCTCCCCACATCTGACAAGCAGACACTCTCAATACCTTTAAGTCTAGTCTTAAAACCTTCCTCTTTACTGTTCCCCATAGTTAGGGATGGTACCAGTGGCGACTGGTGGTCACAAAAATGGGGGAGGACGATGTGAGTAGATGGGATTTAATTGGTTTTTTGAGGACACATGTCAGCATGGAAAATACCAAGTGAAAGTGGCAAAACTGATTTTGAAACACTAGAAGACTGCAACTGCTCTGCAAACTCCCTAAAGTTGCCCTTGTTGTCTAAATTTGGCCCTTCATCCTGTCCCCTAAATGCCAGCTCCTTCATGCCCAAATACGCCGTAGCATCAATCAAATGCTTCAGTGTATCCCTATTATGACGTGCTTTAGCATTGTGCTGTGCCACTTGCAACTGGGCACCCTCATCCACAAGTTGATCAACGGGCACGCTACCTAGCAATTTTAATCGAATAGCTGCTCCGACGTGGAAGTTGCACTTGTCGTGACGCTTGGTGGCCCTGTCCAAATTTTTAAGGTCACTAAATCCCTGCACAGACAATTTTTGAAATTTCCCTACCAACAGGCAAGGCCAGCATAGATGATTACTGGTAACACTAGCAGTTAGCCATGGGTATCTTTGATACCATGTGGTGTTAAACACATTGACCTTACCATTTGGTTTTTCAATGTAAAGTTTTGGAACTGGTCTCCCCAATGTTTTGATTTTCACCTTCAGATCGTCCTCCAGTGTGTGAAATGGGGTATTTAACATCATGAATACAACGACTCGTTTCTCCATCCTGTTTTTATTGGCAAAACAAAGCAAAACTCTACAAAGGCTCAAACTCCCCACCGTCCGCACCATCACGAATGACAGGTCTGTCGACAATGACAGTAGTACAAGACCTTGCCGTTGTTAGAATTTTGTGTGATTTTATGTGATCTCTTGTTCCCATTTCTAACTGTCAAATGAATAACTGTTCTTCTGTGTGCTACTTAAAATTATCTGTTCCACTAAGTCTGTACAGAATGTTCGGTAAACAACTATTAGACTTGGAGGAGACCTTAGAAATAGCCTTGACCAGTGATCATCTGTCGATACTTGTCAAGACATTGGCGTCAGTATGGATAGAAATGTGCCTTTTTAGGATAGGTGCTGTTAAAATGCTTTGAGTGTCCCTGAGTCTTGCACGTATATGGAGTCGTGCCAAGTTTAGAGACTGGTCAAGTTATTTCTTACTGTTTAGGATAGATTTATGATTAGACCTTGGAGTATATGTAGAACCCAGTTTGCCTCGCATCGGTGAGAAGGATCCGGACGAGCTACGCTACAACATCTTCATTGGCCTGTCTCAACCTCGCGGGAGAGACAGAAGAGTGACTTAGGCAGATAGTCTTTAGACTTCGCTTTGTTACTTCAACCTTTTTATTTTCCATCTAATCAACAGTTGTAATTCATTTAATTAATCCTGTAATAAATCACTGATCCTGATCCAACGTAACCGAGTCATCCAATCTTCTATCCGCTGGGAAGAAAACACAACGCAATCTTAAAGGTGAACAGTGACTTCAGGTGTAAAGTTAAACTGGAAAACCCCGAAAATCTAACACTGTCAACCCACCCTTTCATTCTGATTGGGCCCACTGATGAATGGGGCTCCGGTGATTGGCTGATTGATGACAGACGAGCATTTTAAACTGACCCGCCCAAAGGGAGGACATTCCTCCCTTTTTGCCATTCACTCTATGTTAAAAGAGGAGCCCGCGAATCACCCGGGTTCGTAGTGTTCATAATGGATGTCAATGAGGGAGTAAGGGAGGACGATATTTTGGTGACTTTTTTCTGTTTTCGAAGTGATAAAATAGAATTATTTCAGCTGTTTTGATATGTTTTTGCATGTTTATCTATTAAATATCTGATTTTTTATACATTTCTCCTAGAAGTTCTTTCTTTACAAATTTAAGGCAGGATCCCTTTCCTCAATGGAGGAATCACCTCTGGATGGTACACAGTAAATCATCACTCCTCATGGGTCTTATTGGGAGGGGCTGTCTCTGCTGTTGCCCCCAGCTGCAAGGCATGGCGGCCACTGACCATCCCTGCAGTAGTGTTGGGTTGCCATGTACCAGACCTTAATTGTGCTGCTATAGCCTAGTACCGCCACAAACCTCTCATGTGTCATGCTATGGAACTCTCTCTCTCCCTCCTTATACTGATTGTACTTTTCCTGCATCACCCCTGGCAGTTGGGTTAGCCCCTTGAGTCGTGGATCTGCCCAAGGTTTCTTGCTAGACTATCTAACATATGGGTGTTTTTCCTTGCCCCTGTTGCTCATGGGGGCACCTCAAAAAAATATGTGTGAATATGTGGGGAAGAAAGGGAAAAAAATAATCCTTAGAAAAACAATAGGATTTCACACTGACCTTGGTGCACAGGCCATAATAATAATTCTTTGAAAAACAATAGGGCTTCCCACTGAACAGTACACAAGGCCCTAATCATACAAATAGACCCTCAAAATTTCCAGTGCACCCCTTCACCCTCCTGGTATGGCTGTGTGCGTCCAAAATTTTGTCTTTCCCCCTCGTAATCTCACTCCAAGGAATTTTGAAAAGTTGGCAGCCCTGCAAATAAGTGTTGGCAGTATCGTATCATATTGTGGGTTGAGCATATCGTTACATCCCTACTAAAACGTATAAAAGACTCAGAAAAGCTCAAAGAGGAACTGAAAAACAATTTTATAATGGTATGCCATAAAAATGTCTTGTTAATATGTAATCTTCACAGGTAAAATAATAATTTCACATACCTTTATAGCAAAATCCGCAATGAAGATGCAGAGGCACACCATCTCTATGCTCTCAGTCAGACCACAAGCTGGCTCCCATGGTAAGGGCTTATGTCGTGGATCCGATGTATAGGACCAAGAAGAGGGCCTCTCAAAAAAGGCCAGACCCAGGATGACCGCTATGGTGGTACCTAGACCCCTTCAAAGCATTGGCATAGACAATGGAATATCAAACACAAAGTAGCCAATGGTGCTTCAACATTTAAATGAGGTATGTGTAGTACATTTAGGTTACCAAGAAAAAGTAACAGACTGTGAAGAAACAACTATATGTAAACACTTAAGCACTACGTTGTCCTGATATCCTCTGGATCAATCAAATCAGGTTGGTGATTAAAACATTGACAATAATAGCAGACTTGCTCATTTCTGAATGGATTTTTGTTTTTTTGCTGAATGAAAGTCCATATAATGTTCTAACAATAAAGATAAAAGTTGAAATGCATCAAAGTTCTCCTGTACCTGTCAAAGTAACAGGCCTAAGCATGATTTCTAGATAAATTTATTATATCAAGGTAAAGAAGCCTACTCTCTCTGAAAATGCTCCCTGACTGAGTAAATTGGTGGTGTCCATCTACACCACAAGCATCTCTGCTGAGTGTCATCCCTTCCTCCTTCTGGCGGACTCCTGTCATCTTCCCCTCCTGGACTGCAACCAACACTACGGGAGGCCCATGCCAGGTGTTAACTCTTCATCCTAGAGGCCCTTCTTTGACGCGCTTGCCAGGACCGACTCCCCTTCCCTGAGGTTTTGCGAATGACCCCTCACAATGGCACTGTCAAATGGACCCTTATTGTTACCCCCATGACCCATCTCACTCCTTGACTTTAACACTATGTCTGACTGTATGTCTGGCTGACCATGTTTGTGATTTTTGTATTTATATGCCTGAGTCACTGTTGTATGCTATTATATTTTTGTACTTATATGCCTGAGAAAGAGCAAGTAGAGTTAAGACGTTAAAATACAGGCATATTAAATCTATGGGCGATGAAACTGTGCGGGCATCCCATTCTTTTAGAATTGGGGCAATGGAAACATGGACAAATTAAACATTCCGGTTTTCTCAGAATTCAATGAAGATGATCAGGCAGGCTCCTGTCAAACATATAACATAATAACCTCCACCTATTTGTCAAAAATCTTCTGGTTATGTTGTTTTGTCGTTGAGTGACAAGCATTAACCTTAAATGAATGAGTTGTCTCAGCAAGAAAGAATGAATGAAATTGAACGGTATGGCACAAGTTATTCCCAAATGAAAAAAACCTGCCAATCAAACATCAAATTGCTGTTGAAAATGTCAGTCACAAGGGCACTTAATTAAGCTATTTTTTATGTCAAATCAGGCTTATAATTACAGTTTATGGGTCAGGTTGGGTTGGTTTCGGTCGGGGAGAGTTTGGCTTGCACAGAACGTACATGGGCTCGGGTAAGGTTGGGCTGTATTTTTTGGACTCGACCTAAGCTCTAGATGCTACAAAAAAACTGTATTCTGAATGACTAGATCGGGACTGTAGGTCTACTTTATTTCACTTCCTGTCAGGAAACAGAGCGAGTCGGACCCAAAGGGGGAAGTTGAACAGTTTATTTAGGGAAACGGGAAGAGGGAGTGTGTGGATGCTCTTCGAGTGGCGAGTCTGGGGAGCAGAGCGTAGGTCGTGGGCAGGCATCGGGTCTGGAGCCGGGGCTGGAGAGCAGAGCGTAGGTCGTGGGCAGGCAGCGGGCCGGGAGCCGGGGCTGGAGAGCAAGCGTAGGTCGTAGGCAGCGAGTCGGGAGCCGGGGCTGGAGATCAGAGCGTGAGTCGAGGACAGACGGAGGTTGGTACCAGGAGCAGGAGAGCAGAGCGGAGGTCAATCGGTCCAAGGTCGTCAACGGGAAAGCAATCAGGCAGGTTACGAGAAACGGGGCGGGGGCAGGCAGGAGAACAGGACAGGGACACAGGAACAGACAGGTGACAGAGACACAGGATCTTCGAGAACGGGAACAGAAATCAAAAGGGTCTTGAATGCTTGCCTTGCGTGAGTAGCAGTAGGTTCGCAGACGGTCTGACGGGGAAACACTGAAAGACAGGGGTTTAAATACACCACAGACAACGGTTAACAAGGAACAGGTGAGAGTAATGATTGAGCCAGAGTAGCGTGAGTGAGTGGGAGGGGCAAGTGATCAGGGAGAGACCAGGTGACAGTGACAGACAGACATGACAAACCCCCCCCCCCCAAGGGACGGCCCCAGAAGTCCCAAAGAGAGCCCCCCCCCCCCATTCCAGTGGCAGAGCAGGCGAGGGAATTGTGAGAGTATTCGACCCACACCAATTGTTGGGCCCAGGTGGTCGGATTGCGGGATGCCATACATCGGAGAGTCTTCTCTAACTCCTGATTGATGCGCTCAGTCTGGCCGCTGGATTCCCGAAGTCAGACTCACAGTGGCGTCTAAGAGGTGGCAAAATTCCTTCCAGAACAGGGAAGTAAATTGAGGACCGCAATCTCAGACAATGTCTCTCGGGATGCCATGGAGCCGGAAAACGTCTGGACCGGACCACCTGTGCAGTCTCTCTGGCAGATGGGAGTTTGGGGAGCGGAACAAAATGGGCCATTTTACTAAACCGATCCACAACAGTGAGGATTACCGTATTCCCCTCTGATGCAGGTAAGCCAGTGACGAAATCCAGGGCAATGTGGGATCAAGGACGCCTCGGGACCAGCAGGGGTTGGAAAAGGCCAGCCGGTGGCTGGTTGGAAGACTTGTGCTGGCAACAGGGGGAGCAAGCCTTGCAATACTCCCGGATGTCCTTCTCCATGGATGGCCACCAGAAACGTTGGGCGAGCAGCTTACAGGTGCGGGAAGCTCCTGGATGACAGGCAACGCGGGAATCATGTCCCCACCGGAGAACCTGCGATCTCAGCTGGACTGGGGCGAACAGCCGCCCTGCAGGGCAGGTACTTGGACCGGGCTGATTCTGCAGGGCTTTCCACACCAGATCTTCCACATCCCAGGTCAGGGCTGCAATGATCTGGGATTCTGGCAGGATAGGAGAGGAAACCAGTGTGGCGTCCTCCCTCTCGAATTGAGGCGACAAGGCATCAGGCTTGCCGTTGCGCGATCCTGGACGGTAGGAGAGAGTAAAGTTAAATCTAGTGAAAAACAAGGCCCACCTGGACTATTGTGGGTTCAGACGTTTCGCTGATCTGATGTACCCCAGGTTTTTGTGGTCAGTCCACACCAGAAAAGGGACGGCGGCCCCCTCCAGCCAATGACACCACTCCTCCAAAGCCAATTTGACCGCCAGTAGTTCTCGGTTCCCGATGTCATAGTTTTGTTTGGCAGGTGAGAGCCTTCTGGAAAAGAACGCGCAGGGATGGAGCTTGTTGTCGTCACTGGATCGCTGAGACAGAACTGCGCCCACCCCCACATCTGAAGCGTCGACTTCCACAACAAGCTGGCGTTCAATGTCGGGCATCTGGAGGACAGGGGCCGAGGTGAATCGAGCCTTGAGGGCGGCAAAGGCGTCATTGGCTGCCGGAGACCATTGGAAGGTCTGCTTGTTGCTGGTTGAGGCAGTCAGGGGAGCAGCGATGGAGCTATAATTGCAGATAAAACGCCAATAAAAATGAGCAAACCCAAGGAACTGCTGTAATTTTTTCCTGTTCTCTGGGATGGGCCAGGAAGTAACGGCCGCCACCTTAGCCGGATCCATCTGGACGCTTCCCTCTGCCACGATATACCCCAGGAAGGACACGGTCTTCGCATGGAATTCACACTTTTCCGCTTTAACGTAGAGCGAGTTTTCTAGGAGGCAATGGAGGACCAGTTGGACGTGCTGCTTATGCTCGGTCAGGGTTCGGGAAAAGATGAGGATGTCATCCAGGTAAACGAATACAAAACGGTTCAGCACGTCGCTCAGCACGTTGTTAACGAGAGCTTGAAAAACCCCTGGGGCATCAGTGGCAGAGGGTAGCGGTTCTTCACCGTGATGTCGTTCAGTCCTCGGTAGTCGATGCACGGGCACAGAGAGCCGTCCTTTTTGCCCATGAAGAAAAACCTGGCACCAGCAGGAGAGAAGGACGGTCAGATTATGCCCACTGCCAACGCATCCGAGATGTATTCCTCCATAACCCGTCTTTCAGGGGCTGAGAGTGAGTAGAGACGACCCCGGGGCGGAGCAGTGCCCGGGAGCAGGTCTATGGCACAATCATAAGGACGGTGCAGCGGTAGTGAGGTGGCCTTGGTCTTGCTGAACACCTCCCCCAGATGATAGCATTCAGGCACCCCGGACAGATCAGGAGCAGAGCAGATAGGTCTGGCACGAGCAGGAGACGTCACAGCAAGCATGCAGGTCTGGTGGCAATCCACCCCCCACTCCCGGACCACCCCGGTTCGCCAGTCCAACTGTGGGTTGTGCTGGCGTAACCAGGGGTAACCCAGAATGAGGGGCTGACCCGGCGAGCAGAGCAGATGGAACCGGACGGACTCTTGATGGTTACCGGAGCAGGTCATCTTAATGGGTGCGGTGATTCAGGTTACTGTCCCCAACAGGTGTCCATCCAAGGCTCGGGCAGATACCGGAACGGGCAGTGGCTGGTCCCGCAGCCCTAGCTGTTGAGCGAAGTTGACGTCCAAAATGTTAGCCCAAGTCAGGGTCTTGAATGCTTGCCTTGCGTGAGTAGCAGTAGGTTCGCGGACGGTCTGACGGGGAAACATTGAAAGACAGGGGTTTAAATACACCACAGACAATGGTTAACAAGGAACAGGTGAGAGTAATGATTGAGCCAGAGTAGCTTGAGTGAGTGGGAGGGGCAAGTGATCAGGGAGAGACCGGGTGACAGTGACAGACAGACATGACACTTCCAAACATCAGTGAGGGTGGTCAGACAATTTTTTTCAAATTTTCTCAATGGTATTTTATAGAATGTAAAAGTTCTGCCTTGCCAGATAGCAAAGACACTCTGGCATGGATTTGGCCCAAATGCACCATGCAGTTTGGCCCAGGTCTGCCATTCAAACGTGTTCCAGGGTCAAAACGCACATCAGCCCAAAAATGGGTCATATCAGCAAAACAGATTTGCAACTATACAAGCCAATGCTGGTCCAATTCACAATGCAATTCCAATGCACGGAAACTGACCTGGGCCAAACCTGTAAATCAACAAAAATTGGTTTATTGGTTTTATTATTGTGATGATTTAAATCTAAATACATTTTACACATTTTAAAAATGATTTATGTCAGTCTCAAATGTAGTATACATGGCAAGGCAAAGCAAGTTTGTTTAGTGGATTTCATACACAGTGGCAGTTCAGTGTGCTTTACAAGGATAAGGGCAAAGAACAATGACTAAGAGGAAATAAAAATACATTAAAAATGATTGAGAAAAAAGAAAACAAAGTAGGTAAAATAAACAAAATGATGACTGAAAAATAAAAAACATAATTTTTAGAGAAATAAGCAGTTGTAGACCACTGCTGAACCACCTTTTCTTAGAAAAGAACAGAGCTCAAACCCACATCGTATCAAATCCGCACGTTACAAACGTGCTTAACACCTAAACACAGATACCAGCAATCCCCCATTTCCAAGAGCTGATTCCGAGTCAAACTTCACTGACCAAGTCAGTGTAAAGCAGTTGGCGTAATGGCAAGGTCTTCTGACTATAAGTAGTGTAATTATGGGTTTTAATGTTGGACCAACTAAACACAAAACAATCCCTGGAACAACTATGCCTTGTGTTAATTCCAGAACAACCACAACCAGCCACTGTATGTCCGTGAGCCCACTTTAACCGACAAACTGTGACACCCATCACTTCTGAAACCACCTTTTCTGCTTGTGAAAAGAACAGAGCTCAAACCCATGTCGGAACAGTGAGTAACAGAAAATAAAATGCAAAAAAGTGACTGAAAATAAAACATAGATAGTCCAAATAATAGTCCAAATAAAAATAGTCCAAATAAAGTAAAAATTTGGACTATTAATAGTCCAAATAAAGTACTAAATAGAAATAGTCCAAATAAAAATAGTCCAAATAAAGTACTAAATTGAGGTAAAAGTTAAGTAATAAATTATTAAAGTTTAAAAGAAATGAAGATACAGGAGTTAGCAGAAAGCATCTGAGAACAGATTAGTCTTGGACTAGGACTATGTAGTTGGTTCTACAGCTGAACTGCATTGTAGTTAAAGGCTGCCTCATCACATTTCACCACACTTTCTAACAGCAGGTTTTACCAGCACTTTTTCTAACAGCAGGTTTTACCAGCATTTTTTTTCTGCTGAAATCTGAGAGATCTGATCAGGTTATATTGCCGAAATATATCAGAGAAGTAATTAGGCCCTGTCCATTTAGAGACTTGTACACAAGCAGCAGTGTTTTAAAGTCAATTGTTTGCTTACTGGGAGCCAATGAAGGGACCTTAGAGTTAGGGTAATGTGCTCTGTTCTTGAGAGAGTCGCCTCATTTTAACTGAAGCTATTTGATGGTCTTTTTTGGTAAGCCTGTGAAAAGGCCATTGCCAGTAGTCAACCCTACTGAAAATAAAGGTATGCATCAGTTTTTCCATTTTTTTTTGTAATAATTTGTTTATTGAGCAGCAACAGTACAAATATACAATTTGAAAATGGGGAAAAAATCCCATGTGAAAAAGATGCTCACATTTTTAGTTTTACAATTTACAACCCCCCATCCCACCCACTCCACCCCCAACCCCTACCCCCTTTTACTACTAAGTGAAGTAAAATGAATTTTAAAAAAAACATAATAACGATAAAAATTAATAGTAATAATAAAAAAGGAAAAAATTAATTTTAAATAGTATATAATATAACATGTAAGTATGTAATATAACATGAAGCCTGTTTGATCTGATGAAATGATCCTTGGTAGAATCTGCTGGAGACGGAGGGATAAAAGCTTGGCTTGAATCTTGTAATCCATATTTAAGAGTGATATGGATCTAAAACTACTACAAAGTAAAGGATCTTTGTCTTTTTTTAGCAGAAGAGAAATAGTGGCATTAGTTAAGGTTGGGGGAAGTCGACCAACAGTCAATGCCTCAATATACACATCTCTGAGGACCTTAGAGAGAAGTGGGGCAAATTTCTCATAAAATTCTACCGTGAATCCATCAGGACCTGGTGATTTGCCACTTTGTAAAGCCCTAATAGCATTTGCAACCTCAGTTGGTGATGTTGGGCTGGCTAAGTTTTCTACCAACTCCCCCTCTACTCTGAGAAATTCAATAGTATTGAGCAGATTGGCCGTATTAATCTGAGGATGATCTGATGCATATAGATCAGAATAAAATTTAGCAAATGTTTCATTTATATTTTTTGGGTCAGTAAGGGTGACGCCAGATGGTGACTTAACACTTGGAATAAGTCTAGAGGCAGCTGCAGCTCTAGATTGCTGGGCAAGGAGTTTGCCAGCTTTGTCCCCTGACTCAAAAAAACATTGTCTAGATTTGAGCAATTGTAGTTCTGCTTCATTAGTAGTTAAAAGATCTAACTCAGATTGAAGTTGCAGGCGTCTTTTGTACAGTGCGGGGTCCGGGTTTGTGGAATAATTATCATCAACTTCTTTGAGCATTTGTGTTAATTCTGACTGTCTGGACATATTCATTTTTTTAAGATGAGATGAATAGGAAATGATGTGACCTCTTAGGTATGCCTTGAATGTTTCCCATAAAGTGCCTCTTGACACATCTTGGGTATTATTCATTTAAAAAAATAGTTGTATGGAGGATGTTAAAGACTCAACAAAGGTAGGAAAATGTATGTCTAGAGATGTGGGAGCATGGTCAGAAATCATAATACTATGGTAATCACATAAGCGCATAGTAGAGAGTAATCTGTTATCTAGGAGCAAAAAGTCTATTCTAGAATAGGAATGATGGACGTGTGAAAAAAAAGAAAATGATTTTTTATCTGGGAATTTAAACCTCCATGGGTCTGAAAAACCCAGCTCTGTTGCAGTGGAAGCAAGTTGTTTAGCTGAATTTGAAAGGGAATACGGTCTGGAAGAGGATCTGTCTAAATCAGCATCTTGAAGAGAATTGAAATCCCCCCCTATAATTATGTGGTATATTTCAATATTGGGAATGGAGGTGAAGAACCTGGATATGAACTGTTCATCATCCCAATTCGGTGCATAAACACTAGCTAAGATGAAAGGGGTATTGCACAGCTTCCCTGACACTATAACAAACCTGCCAGATGAGTCAGCAACGACTCTTTCTAGCTCAAAGGGAATATGATTTTGAATTAAAATTGCAGCTCCCCTAGCCCTAGCACTAAACTTGGAATGATACAATTGACTGAACCTGCCCCTTTTAATGCGTAAAATTTCATCACTACACAAGTGCGTCTCCTGCAAAAACACCACATCTCCTCTCAGCCCCTGAATATGAGACATAATCTTATTTATTTTAGTTGCTTGGTTTGCCCCTTTGACGTTCCATGATATCAAACGGATATTATTCACTGTGTTCATACTTTCCATACAGGCAATGGATTATCTGTGTATTATATATGCATAGTATGACATATGATAATAATGTGCATAATATTGAAGCATGGTGACATGCTATGGCACAATAAAAATAAAAAGAAGAGAGGAAAGAAAAGAGAGAGAGAAAGAAAAAAATAAAATAAAATAAAATAAAATAAGAACCCTTCCTTATCCCTCCCCACCCCAAACATGCAGTCACCCACCCCCACCATTCCAAACCACCTCTCCATCCCCAACCCTTGCACAAACGTGCGGGGTTCTCTTAACAAAATTCTCCCGGGGCTCCTCTCTACTCTCTTATGCCCCACCACACATTATTTGAAAGTATTAATGCAAAAAATGTTTCAACCATTCTATACGTGACGAATCTGAAGGGGTTCCACTTAGCAGCTGTTTTGCGAAAGACAAAAGAAAAACAATGAGTCCCGCTTTCCACGTCACGTCGGTTAAATTCACGCATCCTGTAACTCCAATAACAAAGTAACACACTCAGTCAACACAACAGAACCATCAATAACTGCTGCTGCTGCTACTGCTTTCATCATATGAAATAGAACACTAAAGAAAAATACAACTCCGTAACATACTTTTTTTCAGATCGTTAACGTTACTCCGCTTCCCTGCATTCAAATTTGTAAAGTCCATACTACAAGAAAAGAACAGTAGCATACAAAGAAAGGCGAACCTGTAACCACCGGCCTTAACTAACATCAGTCCTCCATCGGTGAAGTAGGTTTCTGGTACGCGGCCAAAAACTGCTGAGCTGCTTTCACTGATGACAGGCGCCGTCTTCCTCCGTTTTCGGACCTGATGAACAGCCGCGCCGGGTAAAGCAGTGAAGGCTTGAGCTGGAGGGTGTAGAGCCGATGCATTACGTCTTTGTACTCTGCACGTTGATCCAGCACTTCGGGGCAGTAGTCTTCGTAAATGTATATCGGCTTACCATCATACTTCAGCTCGCCTCGCTTCCGACGGGCAGCACGAATCACAGTGTCCTTAGTTTGAAACTTGTGAAAACAGATGATCACTGCTCTGGGCTTTTCTCCCTCAGCTGGTTTGGGTTTAAGTGCACGATGGGCTCTCTCGAGTTCTGGAGGAGATGATAGCACATCTTGTCCCAGAACATCAACCAAAATTTAGAAAAAAACGTTGTTGGCCCTGCACCCTCGACTGATTCAGGTACTCCTATGAGACGAACATTACACCGTCTGCTTCTTTCCTCTAGGTCTGTGAGCTTAGCTTTCAGCTTTGCGTTATCTTCAGCCACAGGTTACCTGTGTTTCTAGAAGTTGCAGTTGGTTCAGCCTAGATTCCACATCGCAGATACGCTGCTCATGATTGTTCACCGTGAACTGTATCCCATCCAATTTTGTGTCAATGGCAGCAAGCTTGTTTTCAAATCTGATAGAAAGAGAGTCCGGTTTAGTTAGCAGATCCACTCTGAGGTCGGCTAGCATGCTAGCCAACGTAGCATTGTCGATAGCAGGGTTAGCCATAGAAGCTTGTTCTGTTTTTTTCTTGTCCTTGTCCGGTTTGCTCGTCTTAGATGACATGCTGGCTGGTAAGACACTCTAAGACACGTTTTGGTGTGTCATGTCGAAGTTATTAAATGCACCAATTTAAAAATAAATACTGGTCAAAACGGAAAATGCGCAGCAGGAGTCCAGAAAAACGCCACTATTCCATTCCGCTCACCAACCGTAAGTCCTCAGTTTTTCCATTTTTGACATGAGTCCTCTTAGTTTGTCTAGGTGATAAAATGCTGCCTTAGTGATTGCTTTCATGTGGCTGTCGCTGTCAGCTCGCTGTCAATAAAAAACCCAAGATTTTTAACAATGTCTTTTGTTTTAATCCCCTATGTGTCAAGAATAGTAGCAATTCTGAGTATTTCATCTTTTTCCCCAAATAGAATTAAATCTGTTTTATCTGTGTTCAGCTGAAGAAAATTTTGTGACATCCAGTTGTTGATTTGGTCAATAAAGTGATACAGACATTCAAGGGGGGCATAATCATTAGGTACTGGAGCAAAGAAAATTTGGGTGTCATCAGCATAGCAATGATAGGAGATTGAGCTGTTCTTGATAATGTGTCCAAGTGGGAGCATATAAAGGCTGAGTAGTAATGGTCCAAGGATCGACCCCTAGGGGACACCACAGGTCAAGGACATTAATGTTGAGGCACACTTTCCCACGGCAACAAATAAACTTCTGTCTTGTAAATAGGATTTTAACCAATTGATAACTAACCAGTGAACTCAACCCAGTGTTCAAATTGATGTAGCAGTATGTTGTGATCAACAGTGTCAAAAGCTGCACCGAGGTCCAATAGAACCAAGACAGATGTTTTACCTGCATCAGTATTAAGACGTATGTCATTTATAACTTTAACCAGCCCTGTTTCAGTGCTGTGATTAGCACGAAATCCTGACTGAAACTTATCAAAGCAACTATTTCATATCAAGAAGGCAGTTGGTTGATTGCCAACAACTTTTTCAAGGATTTTCCCAATGAATGGTTTATTGGATACTGGCCTGTACAGAACAGACTTGAAAAAGTTGGTGGACAAAGTGTCCAAATCAGATGTCCGAAAACAGAGATCTCATACAGAATTCAGATTTTGAGTTATTTGCATCTGAAATGTGATACTTTGTATTTTATTCATTTTCCCTTTAAAGAAAGATGCAAACTCATTGTGTATGAGAGAAGTTCAGGTGCTAATTATGGTGAAGGATTAGCTTCTCAACTGCTGTAAACAGCACATGTGCATTATTCATATTCCTACTGATGATGTTGGAAAGGAAAGACTGTCTTGCTTTACCAATTTCATAATCATATTTACAAAGCGTCCCTTGATTGATAATGGACGTGAAGTGAATGTGAATACACATGGTAACCGAGTAACAAAGCATTAGTTTCAATTTAATGGTGTTAAGAGAACAACCAAATCAGGTACTTCACTGGCTGAGATGCTACATTCTGACGCAATTTCATTAAGATCAGTGTGGCATCAGGCATGCACAAAGCCACTGTGTTAGGTACAAGGGTTTGTTTTAAACAGAGTTTAAATAAGGTTGATTCGCATCCCACAAGATCTGGCACATTTAAAGCCTTGAAGGAATTTCTATGGGAAATCTAAAGGTAAGTGAATAGCTGTTGTTTTTCATTATTCTGGCTATTCATGTCACTTTTATGGAAATTAGGTTGACTAGTGTATTTACCATTGGCCAACATTGTCAGTACAGTGGTGCATTTCACAAATTCTGGCACATGACTAATAGCTGTATCGATAAGATTTTTGTAACTTCAGCCATGCTGTCACAGTCTTTTTCACTTGTGCATAAGCGCACAAAAACTACATCACACCACATATTCACATATCAAAAAGTATGTTTTTTAAGTTGATAGGTTTTAGTGGCTCAGTGGCTCATTGGTTTATGTAAAAGCTATACAGGTTATATGTATCAAGTTCAGAAAGGATAAGTTCACATGCACTTTAGTTATATACATTACGCATTACATTCATTTGATTCATACTGTTCATTTGAAGAATAATGTTGCATGAAGAAAATACAAAAGCAGCCACTTTCAAGAGTAAATCACAGTATTAACCATAAGTCCTTTTGTTAGCAGTAATAATTTTTTAAATTTTAAAGTTATTTTAAGTTTTTCCTTTTTCTTTTTCATATGGTCCCTTTAATTTAACTTACCACTGGCAGAACTTTGAATAGTACCATCTGTATAAATGCAGTGAACGAGAGTCCACTCTGTGGTTGATTGATCGATACTAAAACGGAAACAGAGGTCAAATGATATGGTAATAATTCAAAACATCAAATATATAAAATCACTGGTATTAGTACCAAAACCATTTTTACCATATTTTTACCTGTATAGCATCTTCAAGGAATATGACAGCTTGTTGTATGTAGATATCATCATCTTGGATATGAAGGATAGCACAAAGGGGTAAAAGTTAATCATCGAAACTAAGTACATATGTAAAACAAACTAACGCCTCATTCAAACCACAGTCTGTGCATTCAGGGTGCATACGTGGTGTGGGCAAAGTTTTGGTCCGTTTTTGTTTAGAATGCATGTTAACAGATTAGACTGTGCACACCGCATGCATGTTCCACGCGGTTCACAATGCACAGCTCCCGCACTGTCTGCTTGAAATAGAAGAGAGTTCTAAAAGAGCTCAGTCTCCACAGACTTTAAACAAGAGCTTGGGCAGCTGGTTAGCACAGGAGACCATTTCTGGTGTGAATACACTAACACATATGTACCGCACAGGTTACAGACCGTGAACAAGCTGATTGCTGTGTGAATGAGGCCTAAGAAACAGAAAAATGAAACTTCACAGAATGGTTACGAATTGCACCCACTACTCAGACGCTAAGCCCTGAGCCCTCAATTGACTTAACTGACAGGCTGTTAACCCTATGAGACCCAGTCTATTTTTGGGGCAATTTCACTATCTTTAACTTTAAGCTTATTTCAGTCATTATAGGACCCATACACACATGCTATCTTTTTTTTTCAGAACAGTCTAGGCCAGTGTTTCTTAACTGGTTGATTGTGACCCAAAAGTGGATTGCAGAGTGGTTCTGGGTGGGTCACGGAGCTTGTAGTTAAAAAATGTCTGACCTAATGTTGGTCCTTTGATATACCATCCCTGCAGTGGTGCTGGTTTACCATGCATCATACCTTAGTTATGCTGCTATAGCCTAGCGCCGCCGCACAACCTTCATGTGTCATGCCGTACAACTCCCCCTCTCTCTCCTTCAGCTCTCTCTCAATATTTATATTTATATATATATATATTTTATACACATGTATGTATGCCCAAATTACACATTTGCTTTCTGATGTGTGAGCCTGGCCTAATTCACTATTTTCCTCTGTCCACAATTATCTTTGCTGAGTGTCATCCCTGCCTCATTCTAAAAGTAGTGGTGGTGGTGTGTGTGTGTTTAAACGTTGACCCGTGGTCATTTTCGATCAATTGCGGATGTCGTATAGACGTCTGCAATGAGCAAACGATCTCCTTGAGACGTCTGCACTACGAAATCCTTCTACGTTGGCCTAGCGGCGCGCAGTATGCGTGCTTTCTGGGAACATACTGTTTATTTAGTATTTATTTTGATTAGCAAAAACACAAGAATTTTACTCTCCTATATTACTATTACGAAATATAATAAAGACTATCTTGAATCTTAAAAGGCATTTTTAAAGGCAAAATTAATTTCGGGTACAACCCCCCGTGACTAGACGAGGTGGACCAAATGTAGGCTGACTTGCACGACGCAACAGGTAGGCTACCTCAGTGCTCCGCTGCCAAGTCTCTGCCCTGTCACACACGTCCATGAAAAGACACAGCTGAAAGCAAGACCATCGCTTACTTTTCGATGCACCATGGTGTCCATCTTCAAACTGCGAGCCATAATCTGTGCTCTGATTAATGCTTCCCGTCAAAAGAGACTCAGTTTCCATGATCCGCGATAGGCTCTATTCAGAGTAGTTTGTAATTCCTCTTCGGGATAGAGAGGCCGACTTCAAGTTTTTCGTCTTCAGACCCGGAAAGAAAAGACTGAAAAATAATATCAAATGTATGATAACGTAAGTGACATTATGACTAATGAAACTATAGTTACCCTAGTTGCTATCTTTTTAAGCTGTTATGAGCGAAATTTCTCAACTTGTGACGAGATTGCCGGTCTTCCGCTAAATGCATGAAGTTATTTGAGGAACCACCACTCTAGGGCTGACAGCTCCTCCCTCTTGACTGTGGGTTGACACCTTTACGCACCAGTTTCAGTCACCCGCTACTTCTCATATGGGTTTAGTTGAAGATCCATGAAACATAAAACACGGTTGATTCAGCAGAAACAGAGGTGCGCTGAACGTTTTGTTGCTCGCGCACGTGCAGCTGAGTGTTATCAGGTGCCATTTCTTTTGTGTTTTATCTAAGCCTAAGTAAATACATATAAATATGGCTATTCCATTACGGTGACCAGACGACCTCGAGTTCTCGGGATAGTTTCCGATTACTGAAGCTAAAACGTTATTTATTTTAATGATATCTGTAGAAATAGGAATGTCCCAGGCAAATGTCCATGATGTTCACCTCAAAGGTCTGGTAACCTTAGACTACTTTCGACTTTGCACTCTTCTCATTCAGCTGAATTTGGATACTGTGTTCACTGTATTTTCAATGCTGATAGGGTAACATTTCTGACACACCCACCAAACCGCTACCTCAGAAGTTGCAAAACGTTGCCAAACACTTCAATTAGTAAACCGCAGCAAACCGTTGCATCGGTTGAACTCCTCCATAGTGACTAGTTTTCTCGCTAGTGTAGACCGCGCGGCATGGTTCCGGCAGTTCCCCTACTGCTGATGGAAGTGGTTTGACAAGCATAAGGTTGAAGGGCTTAAACGGACAGCCGACTGAAAATTTTTAGATCAGCAACAAACTGCAATCAAACCCAAATTGGACCAATAGAAATATTATTTCGCACCTTATTTGAGGTGCGTAACAAATGCCTTACGTTTTCATGTAGGACTGCATCCTCCTCCTTTTCTCAAATTGCCCCCTATTGTTTTAGCTGAAGTTGAAACTGGATTACAGAGGCCTAGAATATGTAGCCTAATTTTTGATTAGGCCATAGCTTAGCTCTGGATTTGATAAGATTGTTTAGCTGTTTTGTAATAAAGTAGAGTTCCTGAGCTATTGAGAACAATGCATTTATGCAGCATAAAATATGATTACATGTAACATGCAATTCTGGCAGTGCTAGACAGTGGTGAAATAATTTATATGCATGCTGCCACATCCCTCTTAAAGAGGTCCTATACAGCTATTTTAGTATAATTTACCTTAATTTAACAGGTCAAGAGACATTGTGGTCGTTCTGTAACACTTTACACTCACCCCACTTGCACACGCACTTGGGTTGTTATTTTAACTAAAAGGACGGGTTATTTTAACCAGATTGATTACTTAAATTAACCTCACCTCTGAATTTGTAACCTAACCAGGGTTAACCTGTTTTCCACTTTTTAACCAGCATTTGGTTGACATAATATGGTTATTCCACAGCTTCACTTTTAAGAGCTAACTTCACACAAATGGCCTATGTCATAAACTGATCTAAACAGATCATGTAAGTGAAAAAAATATGCATCGATAGCCATGCAGTGAGTCAAACAAAATAAGTTACACGGAATAATTAGACAGTTTATTTATTATTACAACAAACCTATTTCTAAGAACCATGTGCTGCTTTCAATATGAGAGCATTCATCATCTGAGTTGGGGTAAAGTAAGGTTACATTCAGACCTGTAAAGCAAAAGGAAAGACAGTGCAATTATTACTGTTAACACTTCAGTGGGCTCTGTGCACGACAGATGTAAAGTCCTAGAAGGACTTCACAGCGCGTCCACCACACACTGTAAACCCGAATAAGTTTCCAGAACTCAAAAAATTGAGGCAATCAACTCGGAGCTTAGGAGGGTCTTAGAAATTAACTCGGAATAAAAAATTATCTCTGCAGCTGCTCAACACTTAAGTTAATTAAATAAATAAAATATGTATTATATTGGCAACATTAAACTGATGACAATAAAAATACAAAAAAAGCATTTCAGACCAAGTGATTGCTGTTGTAATGGGTTATGACTGCAATTTCTTTGTTATGATTGGTTATTTTTTAATAATCCCTATTTGAAACAATAAAAAGAAAAGGACTTTATCATTCTTAGTGTTTAATTACTTACTTCTACAAAGTTGTACTCATCTATGTTTTTAAATTACTCTCACTTATAGCCAAAATAGTTCCCTTTAATCAAAAAATATTAGTTAAATTTACTCAAAAAGGAAGAACATGTTACACAGACTTGACACAATTAAGTTAGTAGAACTTTTTCTAAAACTTTGAGTATACACCCCTTAATCTATTTAATTATTTTGGATGTTCGGGTTTACAGTGCAGTGGCGGATCGCAGATCCGATCCGATATCTCTGCAGACCCTCAGCGTATCTGCACATAAATTGGTACATCCACCCCAGATCCATTTTGGACCCACAAATCTAACATATCGCATGGAACATTCGCCGCGTAACTGATCCGACACCACCACGGACACCATCTGTATCCCGTTTTGGACCCATTCTTATGCGTCCCAGATCTGCTTTGGATCCATTCATAAATCAGTTAATTCAGCACAGCTTCCACATTAAACGTAAAGTGTCCTTGAAATGGCAATGACAGCTCCATATGTATCAGCCTGTGGTTACTGATGTAAAAATAAAAATGACCATATTTCATTTGGTTGTGAACACTAATGTGAGGACTATTAACATTATTCAACCAAAGGTCTGATTAGTCAAGATTACAACAGTGTTTATTAGTCAGGTCAGTGAGGTGACAGGGCAGGTTAAGAACGTAGTCTTGATCGCTCAGATCAGAACTGGCACCACTTGTCATTGAGCTGTAAGGAAACAGTAAAATATGAACTATAACACATTACTTTTAGTATCTATAAAAATTGCTAGCATTTACTATTTCTAAACCAAATTTAGCAAAGTATATAATGGGAGGGAGGGAATATAGTGCTGCTCTTACACCATCATCAGTGTAATTTGACGTGGTCAGGTAAATACACAGTTAATAGATTACAGAGACGTTTGATTTATAACAATGATCTGGGTTTGACAAACTGATCTCCCTTTTCTAGATCACTTGTGACCCAAAGCACATCACACAGGCAAGACAGACAGGCATCAGGTTGTTAACATTAGCTGCTTAACAGAAGTTAGAGAAATATCTTCCAGTTCATATTGTGTGTATGGGCTGAGTGAGGTGCATACAAAATTAACATACCAGATATGAATATTCCATACAGAATATGACAGTGGCAAAAGGGAACACTTAACATTAGCATACCATCTGGGACTCAAAGAGCATTTTTAAAGCCTTGTTCAACCAAGTGAACAGTTACACTGAACGTATTCACACTGCGGTCTGTAGTCACAAGAGGAGAGTCCTGAAGAATCCATCATCATCTACTGCAAACCTATTAAAAATAGGAACTGCATGATGGCTTTCTTACAGTAGTTTTAAAATCTCTGACCATGACTGGTTTCTTACAGCAAGCTGTTGTAAAATAAGTCTCTCAGAATGAAATGAGGGACCATCATATCGAAACCTTCATACTTCACACTTTAAAAAGTGAAACATTGGATTAACTTAATAAAGCTGAAGTAACCATTCACAATAAAGTGAATGTTAAAATCAATTTTTACATTGACCCAATGTTCAAAAACCATTTAGTTCAAACTGATTTTTTGCATTTCACTTAAACTCTTCTCTGAATTTGGTGTAAATCAATATTTTAAATTCGCTCAAATTCAAAAATGCTTTTCAACTGACTTGATCTAAATTAAGAGTTTTCTTCAATCTAAAATATTCATTCTTCACAAGTAATATAAAGGCTTTACAATTGACACAATCTAACAATTTTAAATTCCCTCAATTTTTTTAAATGAGTCAAACCAAGCATTCTTCTTAATATTTATTGTTTTTTTTATTGGCAAAAAAATTGTGACACTATAAATTCTAAGTTAGGACCGTTCAAGTACATGATATTGTTTGCACAATGACCATAAAAACCAATAAGCTCGCCGTAACGTGAAATGTAAAATACTTAGTCAGCTTCTTGAAGGTTTAACACACATTGAGACGTGCTAATGTATGAATATGACATTCCTTGACAGAAATAAGAATAACAAAGACCTATAAACAATTGGTCTTCTTCTCTTACAGGATTACTGATTGTGGAAGAACAAATATTATAAAAAAAAGAATAAAACAACAGCATCTGTTGAACTACAATTGCATTAAAAGATGTAGTGGGGACTGGGGTGAAGGAATCTCTCATGAAAGATGGGAATGGTGGGCCCTCTTTCTGTCTGTATATGTGTGTGCTCTGTCAAGCACTGAAGTGATCAGTGGAGGAGAGGGATCATCTTTCTTGCATAAAGGGGAAAAAAAAAATTTCAGTTCTTTAAGTATATTTGAGGTACAGTGCATGTCAGTCCAAATAGCATTGCTACAGCAGCTAAGGAAGGAGACTAAGGAAGTCTCAAGGGATCACCTTATAAAAATCATAAAATGTGAGTGCTGAAATAAAGGACAAGGATAACACAGACGTGCATTTTTTGTTAATTCCTACCTTACCTGACAAACGTCCCATTCAAGCGGGCCACAACCATCCACTGTCTTCGGTCTCTTCCAGAGCGTTCTTGAGTTTCCATGTGTGCTCATGCTCCAACATATATTAAAGACTTACTTGTCCCTTACCACCCTCCAAGAACCCAACGATCCCAAAATGCTGGTCTTCTTGTAATCCCGAGAATATCAAAATCTACGATAGGAGGAAGAGCCTTTTTCTACCTTGTGCCCCTCTTGTGGAATAATCCCCCCCCCACATCCGACAAGTGGATACTCTTAATACCTTTAAGTCTAGACTGAAAACCTTCCTCTTTACTGTTTCCCATAGTTAGGGATGGTACACCGGAAATCACCACTCCTCATGGATCTTTTGTTGGGACTGCCCCTGCTGTTGTCCCCAGTTGTGAGGCATGGCTATAGCCTAGTGCCGCCACAAACCTTTCATGTGTCATGCCATACAACTCTCTCTCTCTCTTACTCTCTCCTTCCAAGACACCCTTGCCAGGACTGACTCCCCTTCCCTGAGGCTTTGTGACTGACCCCCCACCACCACCACCACCACCAAATACAATGGCACTGTCAATTGGACCCTTACTGTTACCCCCATGATCCATCTCACACCTTGACTTAAACACCATGTCTGGCTACTACTACACTATCCAGCCATAATTCTTGATAACCACCTATGGACTGACTACCATGTAATGTTATAGGATAATACTCTGAAACTATTATGATCCTTACCTAAAACCATGGACAACTTGTAGTCTATTATGGTTACTACTGATTGTACGTTTCCTGCATGACCCCTGGCAGTTGGGTTAGCCCCTTGAGTCATGGATCTGCCCAAGGTTTCTTCCTAGACTAACTAAACATAAGGGAGTTTTTCCTTGCCCCTGTTGCTCTTGGGTTCTCCTTCTGTAAAGCGCCATGAGACAATATTATTGTAAAAGGCGCTGTATAAATAAAATTGATTTAAATTGAATTGAATCGTGTTAGACTAGTAACATGAACTGTCCATGAACTAGTCTTACACAAGCTATTACCTGCAAACAATAATTGGACAGACATTGGACAAACTTGATTTGTCCCTCAAATCAAAGTGGTAATGTCAGGTCTGCATCAGATCTGGCCACAACCACGCCCCCTCACTCTGCTTCACAAACCCACAACTCCTTAATCAGCTTGTCACCACGTTCACTGCCACTTCCTGGTTCGCGTGCACGCTCCCCTGAGTACTAGTTGGTTTCACCTGGTCTCCACAGTACTTAAGCAGCACTCCTGGGTCTCTTGTCGTCTGGCCTCGTCAATCCTCCCAGATCCGAGTCAGCCGTGTTGTTCCTCTTCTCCTGTGAAGTCTTTGTGCCTTGCGCTCTTCGTCCGTGGACTCTCTTATTTTGGTACTGTCTAATTCCTTGTTACACTGTGTGCCTTAGTTTGTGTTTTGTTCATTTATATTACCTTTTGTGTTTTAGTTCTACCTTACACTTCTGAGCATTATAGTTATACCTTTAGTCCTCCGCTATCTTTAGCTGACGTTGACCTGATTTGAATTTTGTTTGGCTTATTTGTAAATAAAACCCCCTGCTTGTACAAATCTAGTTGTGTCAAGTCTGTGCCTGACAGGTAAGAATTACCACTGATAGTTCTTCAATAAATTTGTAACTTGCATGAACTGAATGCCAGACAGAACAAGTCGCCATCGGGAAAGCTAACATTATGATTGTAATATGAAGCTAATAAGCTAACATAATTAGCATGTGGTTCCCTCCGATGGTACTAATAATAGATAGGGTTGAAGCAGAGCAGTATTCAATGATATATATTACTAATCCAATCTGTCTTTTCAGATATAGAATTTTAAATCAATCTAGCCATCAGATCAAAGTGACAGGGTCGTTCGGTGGTTAGACAGTAAATTCCTAACTTTTGTGATAGCTAAACTGAGCACACATCATTCACCAACACCACAGAAGCTAAGGTTGTGATTGTAACTCAAAGTTTGCAAGTTAACATAACCTTGCATGTTTGCTCAATTTAATATCCTGATTGTCTTTTCATGACCGGATATTTTAAAAATCAGATTAATGATTGATGATTAATGATTAATCAGACCATTCATATTCTGTAACATTCCAACTCTGTTAGCTAGTGTGTTAGCATGAAAGCTTAACAATAGGTTAGCAATCGCTAACCCATATTGAGTTTGAGAATGTGTTGTCATATCGCAGAGAATTGTGGGAAATGTGGACATGGCGCCTACTGTACAGATAGGTTACTGTAAGATTTCATACAGTTGAAAGACAGTAAAATTGATTTAGAGAATTTGCATGCCTCAGCACCTGCCTGTTTAACCTACACTTGGTAGATTTACCAAGATTTACACTTGGTAGAGTATTGTTTCCCCAGTGTCATGTTCATTTTAAGTAGTATCTATCCATGACTTTTTAAACCTCGCCCCTTTTTCAGTTACGTCAAAAACATTATATCCCCGCCCCCCTCTCTGCATCTGTGCTTTTTTGCACTGCGCCCGTCTTTTTCTATCCGTGCCTTTTTGGACTTCGTCCCTCTATCTGTATCTGACAATTTTTGGATCCCGCCCCCCTAGTGATGTCATGTCTCCACCGGTCAAGTCCCATGTGTTGGCTGTCAAATGCTGAGTTACCGCCCTCCTTACCCCCCTCATTCCAATACATACATATTTTTCTTTAATGTAACCTAATTGTTCTTGTGGTATGCCACACTTCCTGTGTTTAACCAAAATAAAATAAATTGTTGAAAATATCTGATTGTTAAGAACTAACGTTGGTCCCATGATCTCACGGTCTTTGGTCCACGCCAGTCAAGACCTTTACAATACATCGATTGTACTCAGCACTCCCATGTATTTCTTAATGCTGTTGTTGTCCTGGCATGTCTGTCTGTGTTTAACCATTAAATAATTTGTAGAAAATATCTGATTGTTAAGAACTTAACAATCAAATCGGTCGGGGGTGGTAAATACTGTAGTCCAGGGGTATGTAGGCTACAAATCAAACGCTCCCAGGACGCTGCTCCTGACAAAACTCTGTACAGAATGTTTATGTTTGGGGTACAAGACTATGCATGAATTTCTATGATGTTAGATTACATAGCATTGTTTCTTATAATTACTTTTTTTTTTATATGGTATTCTCACTAGATATTTATCTATCAGTTCATTGTATCAGGGGGTATTAAGCTCCGACATGCACCCCTGGGGTGCTGTGTCCCCCCATATTTTCTACATTCACGAGCTGCTCATTGTGCCATCATGCCCAGACATGCTACAGTTTAACCTACGTAAATCGTCGTCTTCAACCAACAACACTAGACATTCATATGTTTTCGATTGTATGCTACAACCAAATAGTTACTATATTTTTACAAAGCAACTGGATAAAGAGCCTAGTGACTACATATACATGTGTAGCCCTGGGTACAGAATGGTAAGGAGACTTAAAGAAATCCAGAAAAACGACTGCCAACGACTCCCAAGATAAAGATCAAAACGTAAATGATAGGTTGGAGGTGGTTATGTCTAGCTACCCCTAGGACCGCCTCTTTAAAAGGGTGAGTGGCTGTACAGGAACACATCAACCAGAGGCATCGAGACACTTGTTCACATGGCTTGGGAATGCCAGACAGGCTTGTTCACATGACGTAAAGTCTAGTGAATAAGCTCTAGAACGCTCTAGAACCTTTGGTCAAAAGAATGTGTGGAATACGAGTTAACGGCCTTGCTGCGGCTCTAGTTGTTACACTACTGTTGTTACACTATTCTGTGCCTGATATAACTGGCTACACAACGTTTTCAAAATCGGTCACATTCTTGCTGTCTGCATGTGACTGACAAATGTCTCATCAAACTGCGTGAAAATGAACAATGTAGATGTATTTGCCACTGTTCATAGTCTAGCGGAATTTCTAGTTGCTAAGAGTTTTAATGCATGTGTTTTTAAATGTGATTTTAAATTATCTTGATACTCTACCTGTTGATTGATGTCTAACTCTGTCTAACAAATAAAAACTCGTAAACATACATCACAACCAGTCATTTCTTGTATATGGTGCATCATGGAGGATCTTCTAAATACAATCCACTACACACCTTCAAGTGAGGGGTCTTTTGGTGGTAAGGGTAAGTTAAAAGAAGTGGTCTTTAAAAACACATGGGGTGCGTCCAACTAACAAGGAGGGGTCTTTTGGTGGTAAGGGTAAGTTAAAAGAAGTGGTCTTTAAAAACACATGGGGTGCGTCCAACTAACAAGGAGGTCGCTGAATGGTTATCAGGCAAAGATGCCTACACACTTCACAAACCAGTGCTTGTGATGTACAAAAGGAATAAAGCCATTGTTTATGGTATGGATAAACAATTTCAAGTGGCTCTAGTTGACGTCACGTACTCCAAGGAAATGACCATTTAAAATATATTTTGATGTATATAGATGTCTTTAGCAAATACGCCTGGGTGCCACTCCTTTTGAATCTATCATAGAAGTGGGGTGAATACCTCAAAAGTTACAAGAGTTTATTAACCAAAATTTTCAGACAGTGTTGAGTAAAAACTTGTAAACATACATCACGACCTATCATTTCTTGTATGGGGTGCATCATGGAGGATCTTCTAAATACAATCCACTACCTTCAAGTACCTTCAGCTGACAAGGAGGTCGCTGAATGGTTTATCAGGCGAAGATGCCTACACACTTTACAAAACCAGTCTAACAAACCAGTCTACTGTGCTGAGGTGTTAGAAGGCATCTTTTATGAGGAAGATTTGTTTGGTGCATTATTTGAGCCCCGATGCTATGACTGACAGGTTGGAGCTTGGGGGGGGTGATATTAATGCTCGTGCAGGTTTTCGTGTTGACCAAGAAATAGGATTTGGTCACTTGTCAGTGTTTGAGAAAGAGTTTTACGTTAAAATTGTTGTGTTTCACAGAGATGAAAAGCACACGCTGAAATATCAGGCTAGTGAGAAACCCCATTCCAAAACAGCGTACACATACCTCCATGTCAGTCATTACCACAGGGTGTTAAACCTGCAACGTTTCTCGATGAGACATACTTCTGTCATTTTTGTCACTGGGGATAGAGTAAAAGACGTGATCACTCATGTGATATGTGTAATGATCCAGAATCCCACAAACACAGGGCCTGACCATGAGATGTGAGATTGTGCAAGATGCTGTAAATCTGCTTATTGCTATACTGCACACAAGCAGCGTCTACCAACAGGCCACACAGGTAAAATGGTGTCTCAGTGCAATGTCTCCAAGTACTGTACCAAGGGCAACACACTACCATGTGAGCATAAATAACAAAAAGCCCCATAAATGTAGCATCATACATTGTCCCCACTGTGCTGTGGAAGTGTTACCCGGCGTTGAGCACTAGTGTTTCATACAGCATATACAACCGAAAGAGTTACAGACCAGATCTAGAAAGAAGATTTGAAAATGGGAAACATTATGCAAACTTTGCCTGTGCCATGACATACTGTAGGGAGACGTTTACAGTGTAGGGTAGTGACTGTCTGTGAATGTTCAACAGATTGAGACGATCTAAATATAAAGATTACACATGGCTGGCCCACAGTGATGCAGGTTTTGATAACATTATTCTGCTGGAGCATTTCTCCAAAATGGGTCTCACACCCATACTATTTATGATGGGGTGCAGATTTATCTTTATGTATGATGAACTCTTCAAACAACATCATATTGACAGTTATTCATTCACCCCATGTGTTTGGCTAGGACAACAGCTGCCTGTAATTTGAACACCAGTGAGAAAGGCTATTTCCCACACAGATTTAACACATCTCAAAATAATCACTTCTGCAGACCGTATCCTGATCACATGTATTATGGCTATGACACCATGTCTGTGAGGCTTCCGAAGGTGAATTTGATTTCCAAAAGGAATCGTACAAATACAACAAGAATGATGTGGTCTTGCTGCGTGAAGCGTGCATGAAATACCGTGATGAATTCATTGATAAATAACACTAAACGCTGCTCTCGGGGCTGCGATTGTGCCTTTGTGTCCGGAAACAAGGAGCTGGAGAAAAAAGCCTGATATGACCTGTGTAAAACTATTTTTTAAAAAAAACAAGACTACAGGCATAAGATTAAGGAGCAACTGGAGGCTAGTGATTCAAGAGGCATATGGCAGGGACTACACATGATTTCTGATTTTAGAGAAAAGAAAGTCCATCACCCTCACTCCCAGATGAGCTAAACAGCTTCTGTACCCGCATGAGGTTACCACTGACCCTCCTGAACCTCCTTCATCAATAACCTCTCAGCTGATCAGCCCTAATGGTCACAGTAATTGATGTGCAGAAAGCCTTCATGCACGTCAACATCCACAAAGCAGCAGGGCCTAATAGGATACCAGGTCATGTCATCAGAGCCTACTCAGAACAGTTGGCTAGTGTGTTTACGGACATAGTCAGCCTCTTTCTGTCCACGAGTGTTGTACAAAGCAGCTTCAAGTCATCCATCATTGTTCCAGTACCAAAGAAAAGCAAAATCAACATCTTGAATGGTTGGCGTCTTGTGGCACTTACTCCTGAGCACTGTGAGACTTGTAAGGAACATCATTTGCAGCATGATTCCACTTACTATAGACCCTCATCAATTTGCCTGCAGACAGAATACATCCACTGATGATGCCATCACCACCACACTGCATTCTTCCCTAACACATCTGTAGAAGAAGAATACTTATGTAAGGATGCTGTTTGTAGACTACAGCTCTGCATTCAACACCATTGGCCCCATTATACTTATACTATATACAGCAAGCTCAGGTGTCTTGGTCTACACTAAGAATGGGCTCCGTCACTTCAATCCCCTTGACCATGAACTCAGGTGCTCCACAAGGTTGTGTCCTGAGCCCTCTCCTTTACTCCCTGTACACTCACGACTGTGCAGGTATGTATAGCTTTAATACAGTCATTAAGTTTGCAGATGACACCATTGTAATTGGCCTGATTACCAACAACGATGAGACAGCCAACAGGAGTGTCAACAAGTCAAAAACTTAATGCAGTGGTATCAGGACAACAACCTTTTTCTCAACATTGCAAAGACCAAGGAGCTGATAGAGGAAGAGAGGAGATCAATTTGACCCCGTGATCATCAGTGGTTCTACAGTGGAATGGGCCAACAACTTCAAGTTCCATGGGGTTAACATCACAGAAGACCCGACCTGGGATAGCCACACTGACCAGATTGTTAAAAAAAGCTCAGCAGCGTCTCTTCCACCTCAGATGACTAAGGAAGTTTCATATATGAACAAAGTTCCTAAAGGCCTTTTATAGAGGCACCACAGAGAACATCCTGACCGGAAGTATCACTGCATGGTTTGGAAGTTGCTCTGCTACCAAACAAAAGGCATTGTAAAGAGTTGTGCACAGCACAAAGCATCTGTGGATGTGTTCTGCCCTCCATCCAGGACTTGTATAAGAGGCAATGTGTCAGGAAGGCCAGCTATCCTAGTCATGGACTGTTTCAGCTACTACCATCTGGCAAGCGATATCGTAGTCTTAAGGCTCGGACAACCAGACTCCAAAATTCAATTCAATTCAATTATATTTATACAGCGCCTTTTACAATAGTATTGTCTCATGGCACTTTACAGCAAGGAGCACCCAAGAGCAACAGGGACAAGGAAAAACTCTCTTATGTTTAGATTTTCTAGGAAGAAACCTGGAGCAGATCCACGACTCAAGGGGCTAACCCAACTGCCAGGGGTCATGCAGGAAAAGTACAATCAGTGGTAACCATGATAGACTATAAGCTGTCCATGGTTTTAGCTAAGCATCATACTAGTTAGTATAATACCTTGGGAGTCTGCTGGAAGGAGGCAGGGATGACACTCAACAGAGATGATTGTGGACAGAGGAAGCAAATTAGTTAGGCCAGGCTCACACATCAGTGATTAAATGAGTCATTTGATATACATATAAGTAAAGAGAGAGAAAGGGTGAGAGAGAGAGAGTTGTGCGACATGACAGATGAAAGGTTTGTGGCGGCACTAGGTATGGAGCATGGCAACTTGGGGGGGGGGGGGGGGCTCTTCCTCCGATCGAATATTTTTATATTTTCGGGATTAGAAGAAGACCAGCATTCTGTGATCTTAGGGTTCTAGGAAGATGGTAAGGGACAAATAAGTCTTTAATATATGAGGGCTTTGTAGGTTAGGAGTATTTTAAAATCGATTCGACTTTTAATAGGGAGCTAGGAGAGATATGTTCATGTTTTTTAGGCCTAGTGAGTGTTCGGGCCATGGAATTTTGTATTAGCTGTAGGTTTCTGATACAGGTATTACTGCACCAAGAGAACAGAGCATTACAATAATCAAGACTGGAGGTAATAAATGAATGTATTACTGGCCGGTACCCTTAACAACCACACTGGTTTGGACCTCCAAGACACAAACCCCATGCCAAAATGCGATTTTATAAATTTACTGACAAGAAAACACTGAGGCACGCACACAGTTAAAGCAGATGGTTAGAATGGCATACAAGATGGGCAATCGATAAAGACCCTCACCCATAAGGCCCAGGCCCACCAGACATACACAGGCCCACAGTTAGCCACAACCCTGAGATAGAAGGGAACAAAAAAAAAACACAACCACAAACCAACAAGCAGGGTAAATAAATAAATTGCCAACACTCTGAAGATCTAACACATATGAACATGGCCACCCCATAATACATGTGGAAAAACAACACAGCACAAATTAGTTACTCGTTATGTTACAGCAATCAAATCAGTCCCCAATAGCAAGGCAACCCACGAATCCCGCTGTCCACAAGGCTGGAGCCTATTGCGAGCAATTCCCAGACCCATAAACAAGCGCAGGCATTTGGAATGAATGGAGGAAGGGCTTACCAACGCACCGTCCATGCCCACCTTAACCGCTGTGCTGTGCCATGCTCAATACCGAGAAGAAATTACAATTCAAAAGAAATGAAAAACAAATGCGCTCTGCCTCGCCAGCAGCTGACCAGTTCCTGTCACTCCTGTCACTTGGCCACAGCATCCAAGTTCCACAGACAGGTGAGAGTGGCTACTTCCTGGTTCACGCTCGCTCATCCCCTCTGGCCGAGTACACACAGATACCCTGACAGGGCAGTAGAGAATATGTAATCAGTCTCAAAGCTTAACTATCACCGACCCATTCACTCAAAATGGACATCGGGGTACTTTCCTTTAGTTGGTGTGCAAACATGCAACACGTCCAGATCTCTGCTGCTTCTCTCCAATCAGGCAACGCGGTCCCACATGCCGAGCTCCCTCGAGAAAGCCATGGCCCCAGCCACACAACAGTGTACTGACAATATTACTTCCCTTCAGTTGGTGTGCAAACACGCATCCTCATAATCAGCACGCCAGCCACCAGTCCTGCTCCGCTCATCTGCTTGTGGGGCAACATCATCAGACCGGGCTCCCCTCTCCAAATGATGTCATCCTATAAGAAGGGAATTCCCTTCCCCTTGTCCTAATCAGCAGCCACCCCTTACACCACTCCAATCAACCAAGCAAGCAATCATTCCGCCCATTCCGCCAAGTAGAGTTATTGGGATGGAGTGGGTCACCTAATTTCCTGCCTTAGATGGGATATAGTGTTGAAAAGGAATTTCGAATTATTTTTATTTTTGTGTGAATAAGGGAGGAATAATAGGCTGATTTGGCATTGTTAAGTGCTGCCTTGTACTTTTTAAAGATATCTTTCCAAGCAAGGTGGAGCACTTAAAGTTTAGTGGTATACAATTTCTTTTCAAGTCTACACGCAGCTTGTTTCAGTGAGTGAGTCTGGTATACCATGGGGCAATTTTTTCTTGTTTTCTAGTTTTCTTTTAAAGTGGTGCAATGGTGTTGAATGCGGAGTGTAGTACATTTACAACATTATCAGTTAATTGATCAACTTGGGTTGGGCTTGGAGTAGAGCCTTCTAATGTAGGCCTACACTGGGTCAGTAAAGGGTCGATGAGAGAAGGAAGCTATTAGGTAGTGGTAGGTTAGTAGGGTGTTCAGGAAAGGTTGTAAGTTTCTCTATTTGTACTTCACATATTAGTACAAGATCAATGGTGTGGTTACCCTGATATGTCGGTGTATTTACATTTTGGCAGAAGCCGATGTGATCAAGCAGAGATTGGAACGCAATTGCTGGGCCATCATTGCCATCACTTGTAAAATCCATGTGGATATTAAAATCACCTCATATAATTATTTTTTCTGTTTTAATAACTAGACAGGACAGGAAGTCAGAGAATTCTGATAAAAATTCAGTGTGATAGAAATTCAGTGCCTGGAGGTTTACATTATGTTACAATTGTTTAGAGTTCAGCACAATTGCTGTCTGGATGTATCAAGTTAAGGACAAGAACCTCAAAAGATTTAAAAATACAATCAAGCTTAGGGGCCATCACAAGGTTTGAATTGTGGCTACTTCGTCACCATGGCCATAATGACGTGTTATGTGGTAATTAAAGTGACTTGGGGGGGTAGCTTCATTTAGTTGGAGGTACAGTATTCATCAGGTTTTAGACAGGTTTCTGTTAGACAAAGTATGTCAATTTGATTATCAGTAATAAGTTAATTTATTAAAGTCGTCTTTGAGGAGAGCAAACAAATATTTAGTTAGCCAAATTTCAGTTGTGATTTCTGGTTGTATTGCTTATTTATTTGTGATTGTGTCCTCATCTTGCAACGTGAACAAAGGAAAACCACAGCAGATCAAAACAGGAACACCCGAAACGTGACAACCAAGCTAAAAAACTCCACCACCCGGAAAGGTTGTGCTGCCACTTGTTTCCGGCCAAATGCACCTGGCTAAAGAAAAAGAGCGATGTTTTCATGCAGATATTCGCTTTAACATTAGTTTTCGATTTTCCTTTCAGTTTCGATGTGTATGCATGGAAACAGTTCACATTTAAACTCCAAACTTTAAGTTTAGACAGTAGACACGGTGTTTTAACTGTATGTACAACACTTTAACAGGTAGGCCTACTACATCATTATTCAACCAAGTGTCCCAGTAACGGAATAATGGGAGAGGTGGTAGTGTAGTGGTTAAGGAACCTGACAAGCATGCAAGTAGCCTGAAAAGTTGTGGGTTTGAATCCCAGCTACCACTGTTATGCCCCTGAGCAAGACACTTAACCCTAAAATTGAAAAAAATAGTGGTCACCTGACAGGTTACCGGTGCCTGCTTAAATATACTGCCCCCTTATCCACCTCCTAATTACCATGTTCACTGATTTAACTGTGACAGGTGGAAATCAGGACAGTGACATGTTGGACACATAGAAGCCCAATTGGCTACACAAACAATGACTAACATGATAAATAATTGTAAAATAATCTATTAAAATCAATTGCTATATTACATTATGGAGACTTTCTTACAGCTCTCCAAGTTAATAAAATGGGCAGTAGTTCACAGAGTTATAGAATTCTTCTAACATGTGAGGGTCTGATTGGAGTGTCAACTGACTGAACCAATGAGATACCAGAATTAACATCAGAATAAACTAAGCCTGGCTCTTAGCCTGGTCAGGAGCAGCAAAGAATAAATTACATTTACATTTACATTTAAACATTTAGCAGATGCTTTTATCCAAAGCGACTTACAAAAGAGGATAACATTCAAGCTACAACACAATGAAAGAAACTAACAAAGAGTGCATATTGCTAACATAGAACTGCACTATTTTAAGTTGAAAGTGCAATAGTGTAATAAAGTGCAGTATAAAAGAGAAATTAAGTATAAGTTGTTAAGTGCATTCTCAAAAAATTTACACTAGGAGATATTCTTGGAAGAGCTGGGTCTTCGAGAGTTTCTTGAAGGTGGAGAGGGTATCAGTTGACATGCAGCTGCGTTCTGGATCATCTGTAGCAGTCTCACAGCACAGGCTGGAAGACCTGATAGGAGGGCATTGCAGTAGTCAAGACGAGAGATAACCATGGTCTGTACCAGGAGCTGGGTTGCATGTTGGGTTAGGTACAGCCTGATTTTCCTTATGTTGAATAGGAAGAAACGGCACGACCGTGCCACAGAGGCAATGTGATCTGCAAAGGTCAGCTGGTCATCGATCATGACATCTAGGTTTCTTGCCACTTTGGTGGGAGAAACAGACAGGGAGTTGATCTTGATGCTCATTTCGTGGTGTATGGCTTGTTTGGCTGGGGGGACCAGCAGTTCGGTTTTGGAGAGATTTAGTTGGAGGTGATGTCCTTTCATCCATGCAGATATATCAGAAAGACAGTCCGAGATCAGTGTTGACACCATGGAGTCGTCAGGCGGAAAGGACAGATAGAGCTGGCTATCATCAGCATAGCAGTGATAAGAGAAGCCATGGGAGTGGATGATTGAGCCCAGCGAGGTGATGTACAGAGCGAAGAGAAGGGGCCCCGGCACAGATCCTTGGGGTGCTCCTGTGGTGAGCTGGTGAAGTGCCGATGTCTGTTCTAGCCATGATTGACATTGAGCGATCATCCAGTAAGATAAGATTTGAACCAGGAGTGCACTGTGCCAACAATACCCATGTTGGTCAGCTTGTCCAGTAGGATGTGGTGGTTGACCGTGTCGAATGCTGCTGATAGGTTCAGCAGGATGAGCACTGAGGATTGACCTGCCACTCTGGCCTCTTTTAATGTTTCCGTCACAGACAGAAGCGCCGTTTCAGTGGAGTGGCCGCTTCTGAAATCGGATTGGTTGGAGTCGAGGAGGTTATTCTGAGTGAGAAATTCTGTGACCTGTTTAAAGACAGCTCGTTCAATGGCTTTAGGTGGAGAAGAGTTTCTTGGTGTCCGTGGCATTGTGAATCTTGTCATGATAGAAAGCCTTTTTCGCAGCAGTGACACTGGATGAGAAGGAAGATAGCAGTTCTTGGAATTGTGTTAGATTGGCCGAATTCTTAGTTTTGTGCCATTTCCTCTCAGCAGCTCTGAGGTTAGTGCGCATTGAACGAAGTGAGTCATTAAGCCATGCATGAGACTAAGTGAATCGTGCGGGTCTGGTAGACAGGGGGCACACACGATCCAAGCAGGAGCTCAGTGTAGAACAGAGTGACTCTGTGGCATCATCATCCTCAAGAGAAGAGAAACTTCTAGATGGTGGAAGAGTGGAAGGAGGAAAAGTGAGTAGGAGATAGATTCCGGAGATAGCGACGGAAAGAAATAGTGGGAGTAGGGGCAGATGGTTGCTGACAGAGAGAGACTTTGAACTGAATAAAGTAATGGTCAGGTAGATGTAGAGGAGTAACTGTCTGCAAAGTAGCGGCACACTTCCTGGTGAAGATGAGATCAAGTTCCTTACCGGCTTTGTGAGTTGGAGGACTGCAAACCCGCTGTAGCTCAAAGGAGTCCATCAGAGATAGAAAGTCTGCAGAGTCTGGATTGTCTAAGTGGATGTTCATATCACCGAGAACAAGCATGGACAGTCATGCTCAGGGATAGAAGAAAGCAGAGTGTCGAGTTCCTCAAGGAAATCCCACATTTGACCTGGAGAACGATAGATAACAAACAGATATATTTTGACTGGTGCCGTTACCAAGATGGCATGGTATTCAAAGGAGCTGTATGTGACAGATGGTACCAGTTGAGTATATTTCCATTTGTCCGATATTAACAGCCCCGTACCACCCCCTCTCCTGGATAGACATGAGGTGTGGGAAAAAGCATAGTTGGTGGAGAGTGCAGCAGGAGTGGCATTGTTCTCTGGTTTGATCCAGGTCTCGGTGAGAGCCAGAATGTCCAGAGAAAGATGATTCGCATAAGCCGAAATGAAGTCTGCTTTGTTCACTGCAGACTGACAGTTCCAAAAACCTACGGTGAAGGAGTTGTCCGTGAATGATAAGACGTGATGTCTAGAGCGGAGGTTTACAAGGTTCCGTTTTCGTTTGTAGAAACGGAATCTGCGACGACTGGAGACAACTGGAATGGAGTAGAGACACATTGTAGCAAGATGAAGATTGCACAGTAGATTAAGTTACAGAGAATAGGACATGTTAGTTTGTTAATTAGGTTGGTGTCCTTGCTCGGTGGACACGCGCAGGTAGACACGCTCGTCTTTACCCCAGTCAGTCTTCACACAAGGAGGGCTGAACACAAGGGCTGACGCTTCAGTGTCACTCCTGGTATAAGGAATGATGATTGACTGCACCTGGCTGAGACCGCCCACCAAGAGTCAGACAGAAACAATAGGCCTGATAGGAGTGGCCAACAACCAATTGATCTCTGATGACCCAGCAGTGCTAGTAGTTCACACTTTCTGATGGCTTGTAGGTGTTTAACAAATCAGGTGGTTTCCCACAAGACAAAAAGCAGCTTCAAGTTAGCAAAATAGGCACAACTAAATAAGCAGACACTCACTTACTTCCTATGTGTGCAGCTAAATCCACATGGTAACTTATGTGTTCTTTCTTTTGTGAAACCAAGTCAAGGCTAAGTTCATCCAGGATAACTCCAAAAAAACTGACTTAATCCCAGATCTTGGTTTTGTGAAATACTCCAGCTATAATCAGATTGAATACTGACTTAATTTGGCAGGCAAAATGTCAAGGCAGCAGAAAGAGGATTTCAGATTCTGTACAGTCTTTGCGAGGGTATCACTATCAATTAAGCTAAATTCAGACATCATATGAAGTTGAATATCATTTGGTAAAAGAGGTTCAGAGGAGGAAGATGTATGTGCTGAAGAAAGCACACTGATTCTAGTAGTGTCAATTTTCTTTGGAAAAAAGGAGGCAAATTCATCACATTTGTCAGTTGAAATGAGCAAAAGAAAGAAAGTGCACGTTCAAAGAAGGCATATGTTCTATCAATAAAAGTTCTTTTATGTACTTTGTTTTGTTTGGTCAGAGTGGGGAATGGCACTGATATATCAAAAAAGACACAGAAATAGTCAGATAATGCCAGGTCCCAAATATTGAAACACTAAGGCCCTTTGTTATGAACCAAATCAATGTCCACAGGCATGTGTTGGCCCTTAAACATGTTGCATGAGGCTATGTATTCAATAGCTGGAGCAATTCCTTGCTATAGCCTTATTATTTTGTCTTTTGTCCACGTGTAATAATAGTCATATTTCAGGCAGGCAACTGACAGAATGTCATTAAGTTTTTCATGAAAGATTTTAGTCAACTGCTTGGGGGGCTATAAATAGTTAATAAAAAGATCTGAGGATCACAGTTAACGAGAACACATAAGTATTTAAATAAAGAGAAGTCACCAAGTGATAACTTTAGATGAAAAAGATGTTTTAAAGAGAGTATTATTAAGAGAGTTCTAGAAGATTCAGTCAGGCTGATGTCTGTGTTTCCCTGGTCCAGCCAGGTTTCAGTAAAAAAAAACTAAACAATGATAAGGTCATTAACTAAAAATGAATTATTTACAAGAGAAGTTAATGACAGGGCAAAAGGAGCAACTTTATGTAGAATCCATTTCTGCTTGGGGCATTTTGGTATCATGCATAGTTAATGAGATCATTTGCACATTTCAGTACATTTTGGGTATATTCGAGCAGTCTTGTCACCTGGGTCTCAGAATTTTGCAATTTTTTTGTCCAAACAGCCCGCCACGTCTTGTGACCATCATACTTTTATTGCTGAAAATTTGCACACTTGTGTAGTTTTGTGTAGATTTTGTATATTGTGTTTTCTTTAAAAGCTATAAGCTCATTTTTTACATAAGATACAGATTTTATTACCCTCCTAGGAGGACAGCAAAGAATTGCAAACCCATTTTTTCTGTTTGTTCCAATAGTGTGACACACTATAGACAACTTGAAAGTGTTAAAAACAATGTTTCTTTTATTCTTCTTCTTCTTTTATGTTTCTGCTATTATTTCGGCACGTCTATGGTTGGGGGAGAAAAAGTCTTGCCAAATTGTTAATTTTGATTTCAATTACATTACATTTTTGAAAGGTGCAACCCAGTTTATGTATTTGTCACAATTGTATGCCACCATGATATCAGATTAAAAATGATACACAGGCTGATCTTCCGTAGCTGTTGTGGAAGGGAGCCCTTCACACAGGAGCCTATGGCTGGTGGCCTGGTGGCTGGTTGGCATTGCTCACAGTCATGCTTGCTTTTCAGGTGAGACGGGCGTTGTATGTGTCTAGCAGGAAGGGAAGTGGGCCACCAATGATCTTTCCAGCTGTGCTCACTACTCGCTGCAGGGTTTTCCTGTTATAGTCAGTGCAGCTCCCACCCCACACAGTGATGCAACTGGTGAGGATGCTCTCAATGATGCTACTGTATAAAGTGCTCTGGCTTGCTTAAGTTTATGGAGGAAATAGAGGCACTGCTGTGTGTCCAGGAGAGGTCCTCATTGATGTGCACTCCCGCACAACTGCTCCTATGCATTTAAATAATTGTATTAATTGTATATATTTCAAATTGAAAAACAAGCCATCATTAAAGCACTCCCATCTGGACTCAAACTCAGAACTAATAAAAGGCCTTACCTTGGTACCTCATCCATATCAACACCCTAACCCAATGGACCACTCTATCCACTTTGAAACAGCAGCGCAACATTTATCATTTATCATCACACAACGAACATTTTGTGCAGATACTCATGATAGTGTTTGGAGAATTTTGGGAAAGTCAGAGTGGGGCTGTCGAACTTCTGTTGTACGTTGAAGAAGGTTGCCTTCTTCAGATGGAGACTTCTGAGTTGCCCAATGTTTCTTTGCCCAAATTGCCCGATGTTCCTGTGCTCGATGGCCCTGAACTGAGGTGGGCGAGTTTCATGCGCCTGCGCTCGAGTTGGGTGGGTTCCGTGTTCCTGTGCTTGATGTGGGTGGGTTCCGCGTGAAGTTCCCTGTGCAGGCCCAATGCTGTACTCGTCCAGTGCCAGCCCGGCGCCATGCTCCTCCTGTCCAGTCTCCTACTCCTGCCCTGGCTCCCCAGTCCAGCCCTGCTCCTGCCTCGGCTTCTGAGTACAGTCCCGACCTTCCTCCCGAGAGTCTTGGGCCACCCGGCCTGCATCCTGCCTGACCTCCTGACCCTCTGCACCACACTGTTGGGTCTCGAGATCGACCTCCTGACCCTCCACACCTGTCCGTTTGGCCTGCTGGTCCTCCCTCTGGTTGTTCTTCAGACCCACCATGCCTGTCCATCTGGCTTCCTGTTTACTCTCCCAGCTGTTCTCCAGACCCTACGTGCCTGTCTGTACAGCCTCCTAGTAGTTCTCCCAGCCGACTTCAATACCCTCCACGTCTGTCCATCTGGCTTGCTGGTCCTCCTCCCGGCCATCCTCCAGACCCATCTGCCTTTGGCCCCCTCCACCCACCCTGTTTGGACCTTTTTTGTAGGGCCGTCTAGAATCCTGTTATGTTCTGTCCTGTCCTGTTCCTCTGTGCTCTTGTTGTGTCCTTCTGTCTACTCCTTCTGTTACTTCCTGTCTGTTCTATGTCACTTAGCCCTGTTCATTATTGGTCTCGTCAGTCTCTGCCTTGTTTCACCTGTTCCCTTGTTTAACTATGTGTATTTAAACTCTCTTGTTTCCTCAGACCCCTGTCGATCATTGGTCGTGTTCATGTCACTGTAACATGCTGTAGTGTTTGTTTCGTGGTCTCTGGAAAGTAAAGCCTTTGCTCCTGCATTGTCGTGCGTTTGGGTCCTGCCATCATTAAAACATTACACATTGATTGTATGACATGTGACAGTCAGAAATGTGGTTGCCTTTCAATTTAAGGTAGGCTAGCCTAGACAAAAAAGTTAATGAAGTCATTGATGCTTAGAATGGAGTGAGTCACCTCATTCCTTTTTATTAGATGGGACATAGTGTTAAGAAGTAATTTGGGATTATTTTTATTTATTTATAAGGGAGAAATAATGCTGATTTGGCATTGTTAAGTGCTGTCTTATACTATTTTAAGATCTTTCCAAACAATGTGGAACACTTTAAGTTTAGTGGCATACCATTTCTTTTTAAGTATGTATATATTCAAGCACTGCATGTTTTAGTGAGCGAGTGAGTCTGTGTGGTATACCATGGGGCAATTTGTTCTAGTTGTCTAGTAGAACAAGTAGTAGTTTTTTTTAAGTGGTGCAATCAATTTGAATGTGGAGTGTAGTGCATTTACAATATCAGTTAATTGGTCGATTTGGGTTGGGCTTGGAGTAGAGCCTTCTAATGTAGGCCTATATTGGGTCAGTAACGAGTTTAGAAGAGATTGTGATTTTTAGAATTATTAAGTAGTGGTCAGTTAGTGTAGGATGTTAAAGTAAGATTGTAAGTTGTTCTAGTTATACTCCATATGTTAGTACAAGGTCAGTGGTGTGGTTGGTGGTATATGGTATGTGTAGGTGTATTTACATTTTGGCAGAAGCCGATGTGATCATGTAAACATTGGAACACAATTACCAGGCTATTATTAGCAACATACATGTGGATATTAAAATCACCTAATATAATTATCTTTTCTGTTTTAATAACTAGAGAGGACAGGAAGTCAGAAAATTCTGTTAAGAATTCAGTGTAGGAGCCTGGAGATCTATATAATGTTACAGTTACAAGATGTTACAAGAACTTTTAAAGATTTAAAATTATTATCAAGCTATCAAGCCATCATTAAAGCACTCCCATTTGGATTCAAACTCAGAGCTAATAAAAGGCCTTACCTCGGTACCTCATCCATATCAGCACCCTAACCTGTGTAGAACAGTAATTGTCACCTGGACCAAACTCGGATTCATGAAAGAACAACTGGTTTGTCATTACATAACCTATTATTTGAGTGCTCCATGTGAGGTATAAAGCTATTGATGTCGCACCAAAAATGTTTTTTTTTATTTTTTATTTTTTATTTTCTCCCTCCGTTTTAGGAGGTTGAGTCGGGTTAGGGTTAAAAATCTGTGTGTACGTCATACCTAAACCACGCCCCTTCGAGCGAAATGCCGTGTATCGAGAGAGTCCCCAAGAAATGTTTGTTAAATCTCAGGCCGTACCCATTTTTCCCGCGTTCACATCGATACGCCGGACTTCAGGCCTTCAGATGCCGTGAATGCACGGAGAGTTTTGCACTGGTTGGTCATTACATCTAAATGCACAAATAGCATGCTGTGTGAAAGTCCTCGATTTGAAGCTCGATAACTCACCTCATAGGGCGTGGATGGCTCTAGCATAACACTGACCAATCGATGGCCTAAGCGACAATTACGTATGCCTTGACTTGAATGTTACTGGTTAGTATAGCTTACACGAGTGGGTGGGACTCCATCAGAGAACTGTAGGTAGCCTACAAATAACACATCTGGCTATCGAGGACGTGCCGCACAAGCCATCTGGTGTGAGTATGCAGAATATTAACTGTTTTTGCAGTATATGAAATAACACACTGGTGTAATCTGATCATTATTAGGCTATCGTTAGAATTTTCTAGAAGTACAAGACCTAGAGATATTGCTACAAGCCAAAGCCTGATATTCTGCTTGTTGTGAGGCTGTGAGGGTTTGCATACCGGTTCGTTAATGCTTGGTATTATTAATTCAGTGTTATTAATTCAGTTAGTCTGACCTGTATCGTACAGTAGCCTAATTTTTGCAGCAGCAGCACCTGTACCTACTAAACCTCAAATATAAACGTGACACTTATTGTCCAATTGCATTTCATAACTTTTTACACCGAAATTTTACACCGTGGTATCCATACACGTTGCGTTGACTTACACAGCAATATTGCACTTTAACCTTTCATAGAATGCATGCGGTAGATAGATGTCCGTACAGCTAAAATGCATTTTGAAGGAAAAAATCAAGATTTAGAATTTTTAAGCTTAACAAAATCGTTTGTGTTTTCATTTCAGAACTAAAACTTTAGTTTGCTAATATGTGTTTGAAGTCCAAACCTAATTTTGGGGAATTCAAAGTTTTGAAAACGTCCAGCTGGATTTGCCTGAAAGTTCTGCTGTCTATGAAAGTTCCATTAGTGGGCCCACTTCCGGGTCAAAATTCTATGCTAGGCGAAGTTTTGCAGATCTGTGGAAGTCCGTTTCCGCCATAAAACGGATCATATCTCATATGTAAGAAGCCTATTATTTCACAACAACATACCATGTCTTCATTGTGAGAGGCTATCTCGTTGTGAGATGTCATTATGGTCTGATTTCCAGTGGTTTTCCGAGATAACTTAATTGGTAATTGAAAGCTATTTTACACATAGTTTTACAAACGCTGTGATTCTCAGGCTTTCACAAATCAAACAGCCTGCTGCTGTCAGAACCAGTCAGACCTCTACTCTGCTGGAGGTAAGCTGGGCATAGGAGCAGTCCGATTTTCAATGAGTTATATAAAAGCACTTCTCCTTGTAGACATTTGAATCCATAAATAGTTGTAAATATTGTACAATAAAAATCTTTGAAAAGTAGCATTGTAGAGTGATATGTTAGTGTCCTATCTAAGATGCACGTCTTTTTGGAAGGAGCCACTCTACGTTAACCATGCACTACAAAGATAATACTTGCTTTTCCTGATGTTTTATGCTTTCTGTGGATGTCATATTCTCATGATTGCCATACTCATGAAGTGAGAGTTCTCTTTGTAAATGCAGGTACGGAGTTTTATGTAAAGATTAAAGAATTTGTTGAGGTTACCCCTCTCACAATGGCACTGTCAAATAGACCCTTATTGTTACCACCATGACCCATCTCACTCCTTGAGTTTAACACTACGTTTGGCCACTGCTACACTGTCCAGCCATAATTCCTGATAACCACCTATGGACTGACTACCATGTAATGTAAGGGGGAATAATATGAACCTTAGCTAAAACCATAGACAACTTGTAGTCTATCATGGTTACTACTGATTGTAATTGTCCTGCATGATCCCTGGCAGTTGGGTTAGCCCCTTGAGTCGTGGATCTGCCCAAGGTTTCTTCCTAGACTAACTAAACATAAGGAGGTTTTTCCTTGCCCCTATTGCTCTTGGGTGCTCCTTCTGTAAAGCGCCATGAGACAATACTATTGTAAAAGGTGCTGTGTGAGGGCAATAAAGTCACTAAGGAGTCCATGCATTGGCTGTCCTTTAATCATCTCCACTTCTGAAGCAGCTAGCACAACAAGATCGTCACACATGGACTTTGGAACTGAGTTGTGTGATCGGGAACCATTGAGGTGGTTGCTATGCAAACTAAAGTGGCTTCTATGTTGGTTGCTATGGTAGCCATATTTGCTAAGTTGTTTGCTAGGGTGTCATTATGGATGTTGTTGCTAGGTTGTTGCCAAGATACTTTAGGTGGTTGCTAGGATGTTGTTAGGATAGTTATAGTGATTGCTATGTTGTAACTAGGGATACCAGCTCACGCCTTGTCAGTAACAACATATCGTTAAGCTCCCCTATAAAGGGTGCTGCAATCGGTATTTTATGTAATTCTATCGTGTCTGCAATATCAAGCTTTTTCACTTGTTTGTGTAGAAGAGGAGTGATCTGTTTCATGATAAAATCGATGACATGCCTCTGATTGTCTGAATCTGATTTTGATAGCCGCAGAGCTGGGGACATTGCAGGCACCACACTAAAACAAGGAAGAGCGTGCAACGTTGGAAAGTGCGGCTTCAGTGGAGACTTAACAACCTTTGTAAAACACTTTAGTAAAATATCAGAAAACATGAAATGTGTTCCAAGACTGTGGCCTGTGAAGGTAGAAACACAAGCAAGCTCACTGTACTCTAATTCCTCACATGAAGAACTATAAAATTTTCACCACTTCATGCATCTTAAGAGCGCAGAATGCACCCTTGCCTCAACTACGAACGCAGTGATGCCAATGCATTGACTTGTCACCACATATTAACTTAATGCAGGCTAACGTTGACTTCAGATGAATTCCTGTTTCATTGACAGATTAAAAAAAACTAGAACTAGGTTGCCGTACGGACGCATTCACGTAATCCTCCCTCTCTCTCTCTTTCTTAACAGACCTGCACTCATCTGTGTGCACATAAAAAATAGGCTGATAATTAACTTGCAAGGATTTTAGTCATAAATAATACAGTGTAACTGCCTGTAACTATTTAATTTGGCATCAAATCAAACTGCTTAAATTTCTATCTCTACAACCCTGCAAAGTGTCCAATAAGTTTAGGCAACACATGATGCAGTACAAGTTTACTCTCAGGTTTACCGGAGCAAAGCGGTGCCCCGTGTTTGGCAGATACTAAAGTGAATGTCATGTGCAGATTTCTTTGCTTTTATTTTGTTGATTAAGGTAGCCTATTGGTTTCCAAATAAGCCAATATTAGCCTACTTCACTTGATTGAGAGAACCTGTTTCCTCTTCCTCTGTGCACTCCTAATGCAATTGAAGCCTAGGACAGTTCAACAGTCTTTTAGGCTATTTCTCGTAATCTTCATATATATAGGCCTATATCTATCACATCCTCATTCTTTACTATGGGGTAAAGTATCGATAAGAGAATCAATAAGAACCTAGTTGTAACTGGAGTGTGTTGCTAGGCTGTTGCTAGGGTACCTGTGGTCATTTCAAGGTTGTTGCTAGGGTATCCGTGGTGGCTGCTATCAGAAATTCTCTTTTTTTGATGATATTATCATCCATCACAGTATTTTACTGTACACCAAATTCATCAAATTCCATTAAAGGGGACAACACCCAACCCTACTACAAAGAACATTTCCATGTCATGGTCTCATTCTAGCCTGGGCCTGGGTCCTCATACTGATCTGGAGCTCCATAGGATTTCACTCTTCTGTACTGTATGGCCAGGACCGCTATTTCTGAGATGGGGAACAAATGAGAAATGAGCTTTTACCCCAGAGCGAAGGAGGCAGGCTTACACAACAAAAGTCCCAAGATGCCTTTGCTTGAAAGTGAGACAAGTGATGACAGTCTTATAAACCATAAAAGAAGCACAGCCTTGGGTGACTTTAAGGTGTTCACCGCTGAGGCAATATCAGCTGTTAACAGTATGTTCTATTGTATTTATTTGGCAAAATCCAGAAACCACCAACACTATGGATCACTTACAGCTGATGTTTGTGTCTCATGCGGAATTCAAATGAAGTAGCTTGATATTACATTACAGCTATCCAACGTTAGCAACAGCTCATGCTTTTATTTAGCCTTACAGCACAATACATCTTCTGCTTGTAATGAGCTATGTTCGTCACTAACCAGAAATACTTTAGGCTTAAATCCTCCCTTACACAGCTTGACAAGCATTGGCTTGCAAGCTAACTATTATGTAAGAAAAGAGATGGAGACCCAAGGGAAACGATGAACTCAGATCTTTACTTCACTCTGCCATTCACTCTTATACCCATATATGCACACACACTCAAGCACACATAACAAACTACTGTCACTGTGACAACCAGCAACTTCACAATAAAAGTTCCTTTACTTGCTAGGGTACCCGGACATTTACACAACATTTTCCCCTTCCCCCCAAGGAAAGTAGACTTAACTAAGTGCAAAACTGCATATTTTTCAGGTCACTAACAGTATAATGTAAAATTTATGGCCTACACATTTAACTTTGTGACAAAGTCTTTCAAGTACAAAGGCCAGAACCAGGCACGAGCAGGACGGCCTTTCTCACCCCCTGGCTATGGCTTCTTCTCTGCAGCTGGGTAGACACCTGAAGCTGGGCCTGTGGTGTGGCTTGGCACTGGAGCTGAGTGGGGTCAGCACCAAGCTCAGGCTGAAAGTCAGGCACAACTTTGTGAATACAGTGCTGAGGCACTGGTGACTGTGGGGCTTGAGAGGCAAGTTGATTCGGCAACAGTGCAGGAGAGGCAGATAGCTGTGAAACCACCATTTGTGAAAACTGTCGAGCTGTGAAATTGAGCAGAAAGCTCCTCTGCTGTGGGCAGAGGGTATCCGCCTGGAATGACTGGCGCAAATCTACGTGTAATGGTATTCCCCCCGATTTAGTTTTTTGTTTGTTTGCTTGTTTGTTTGTTTTTTGGCAATGACTAGATTTGAATTCCAACATTGACTTGTTCAACACTTCTCACATCCAGGAGCATCCCAGGTTCACAGGGGGCATCCTATCTTAAGACGAGAGAAATCCTGTGCAGTGGCTGGATGACGGGTCATCAGGATTCGTCAATGGCCTGTGTGTGAGGGCTGTGAGGCAGCTCAGGGCATCAAACAGAACCAGCCATTTTTACTGCCAAGCGGAGGTGATGTGGTGTATGTCTGAGCTAGCATCATTCCTGAGTGTGAACCTGAAGGCAGTGAAAAGGTTCGGGCCTAAAAGGTTGGTCCCCCGCCTGAAATGGAAATGAAGGCAGGTGCTTGGAGCCATAGTGCTCAGTAACACAGAGCACACCCAGGATTGAAATCTTGGAGCAGTCATAACCACCCAGAGCTGTGGCAGGATTTTCTAATGGCAGATGTGAGAAAAACTTATAATGGGTGGTTGCATTTAGCAGTGATGCAGCCACACCAGTGTCTATAAATAATGGTACATTAACAAGTCTCATCATCAGTAAGTCACAATAGGCCAACTGGACAGTACATGTTTTGAAAGCTACCTGACCTGCTGTCACATTTCTGATCTCTGTGCAGGTGTGCTGGGCTGAGGAGGGGTTTGTGGGTGGTGGGAGAGTAGCAGGGGCAGAATGGCATATTTTAGCAAAATGGTCGGACGGACAATTTTGACATTTTTGTCATGTGGCAGGGCAGTGCTTTAGTGTTATGTGATTTTGAACCACAGTTTCCACATTCCTCTAAGGGATTCCTGTTCCACCTCTGTGTGAGTTGTACGGGAAGATTCGACAGACATTCGTCAACAGAGTCAGTGCTATGATGCATGTGATAAGCAGGCTGGGCCTGCCATGCAAGCCTGCTATTAGTATAGAGTATTCCATGGCTGTCTAAACTTGCAGAGGTATTTCCACCGAACTATTTAACGTCAAATAATCTGTTTCTAGTAACAGTTTTTATCTTGTTTTCTCACACAATGTCCCCTCAATGAACTGATCCTGAATTAGTTGGTCCTTCAGAGCTCCATACTCACATGTCCTTGACATGTCACCATGTCCTTTAGGTTTGTTATGTAGGATTGAACAGACTCGTCATCGGTCATTGCAGCCTCTTAAGTTGGTAATGTCAGAGTAAAATCCTTTGGTGACCAGTGCAATATTTCGTCAAAAGTTCAACTTCCTTATCATATTTTGTTGGTGCACCAAAAGTGTGAAAGATGCGCTGTCCATCCACTCCAAGACAATGTTGTAGGAATGCCATTTTCCTATTAGCAGTAATATTGTAGCCTAAAGGGGCCAGCAAAACTGTGAAACTCTTAAGCCAGTTCACCCACGGAATTGGAAGATCTCTAGGGACAGCCAAAAAGTTTGCAAGTGGGGGTAGACCAAACTTGGCCATCCTAGTCGCTAATATTATGTAGGAAAAGACATGGGAACTGAAAGCAATTAGTTTTGTAGTAATAATTGCAGACTGGTGGCAGACTCCAGAACTTCAGGATACAGGTTTATTCGTTACAATGGCGCGTCAAGGGAGACATAAGAGTTTCAGCCCGAAAGCATCCACCATTAAATCTAACTTAAACAATGAAATTGTTCTACTTAAATACACTTAACTGATGGGAGTTGCATACAGTGAGCATACAGTTGAAGTACAGTAGAATGAAAGGTGATTGGTCCTTTACCTGGCGCCATCGTGTCTGATGGCCCAAGGACCCACCTACGGCAATTAGCATTATGAAGTGGCTATCCAGTTGTATGTAGACACCAAGATTCAGAAATATTACTTATGGATTGTCCTGACCAGTCATACACTTTGACTATTGTACTCCTTGTACTGAGACAATAAAGAAGATACCAAACATGAATATATTCACATTTCATAACATACAGATGTATATTCCAAATCTATCTGAGGCAAGTTTGTCTTTGCAGTGTAAACATGAACAAAAGGTTCTCCTCAGCCACAGGGGTACCAGCAGTTAATTTACATTGATCACCAGGGGAGGATGATCCCTATTGTTTCATTGCCATGCCAAATGGTGGCGGCTTCCTGGCCGTCTGAGGCAGAATACACTTCTAAAATTATTGCTATCAGAACCCAAGGGAGACTCAAATCTTTACCTTACTGATACTCTGAAATAAAGCTGAAATAATTTAAAATGCAACTTGGAGTTAATGATGAAGTTAACAATATCTCTGCATATGTCATCAGAACCATTGGTCTGACTGGTGGTAGGTCTACCCAGTAGCATACAGAGGCATTTTAATAGACGCTGACGCAAGGCTTATTCAGCAAACTCTGCAAAATGATAGAAAGGGGTTATGAGACCTTCGAAAGCCTGTTTGTGTCCCTGAACCACTTCCAATATATGAAAATTCAGAATAATAACGAAATTCAGAATATTCTGGTTGCAGTCATATGCCTGTGGTCTTCTTTTTAATTTTGCATAATTGGAATGCTGCTTTATTCAGATAGTAATTGGAATATAGTGTTAACCTCACACACAATCTTGATATGGTTAATATTCTCATCAGAACAGGAATATGTTATGCATGCATGTAAACATAGTCACTTGTGTTTTAATTCATTTTCCCCAGAGAGATGACTGCTGATACACATCAACATTCCTCTGGAATCATGTCTGAGGAGCATGCCAAAAAAGTGTTACGTGGCCAGTGGGGACGGGCATGGTAAGTTTGAGACATTTCTTAAATTACATTTTTAACGTAGGGAAATACGTATTGAATGCATAAACATTTTTTTCAGTACAGGTACGTCCAAACGGACTACTGACATGTTATTTTGACCAGACCATTACCTATTAACCCAAAAAGTCCACAGATGCAAGGAAAGCAAATTATAGCCTATACTAAACAAAGTTATGTGGAATTAAGTGGAGGAGAGAAAAATATTACTAACCAAAGATTTAAAAACCAACGCAATCGCCTTAAAATCAATTATCTAGCTTACAGGAAGCCAGTGTATGGACACCAGAATGGGCGAAATGTGTTCATTTTGTCTTGTTTTTGCTAGGACCCTGGTGACAGCATTTTGTATCAATTAATGCAAATAAATATTGCAAATAAAAGAGAATGCAAATAAGAGACTTGTTGAAACGTCAGTAGGTTATACTTGTGTCCATATGGCTGTATGAATAATGACCTTATGTTATGTCATTACATAGGCTACAATTAATGATCAGAAGGTTTAATTCAATTATATTTATACAGCGCCTTTTACAATTTGGTAAATGGACTACATTTATATAGCACTTTTCTACTCCTGCGAGCACTCAAAGTGCTTTACATTCACCCAATGAAACACACATCACACACCAGTGGCGGAGGCTGACATGCAGTTGTCCATGATTTTAGCTGAGTATCATAGTAATTCCAAAATATTGTCCCACATTATATGGTAGTCAAGCCATAGGTGGTAATCAAAAGTTATGACTGGTCAGTGTAGTAGCAGCCAGGCATGGTGTTAAGTCAAGGAGTGAGATCGATCTTGGTGGTAACATTGGGAGGGTTCATTTTTACAGTGCCATTTTGAAGAGGTTTCTCGCAGGGCCTTTAGGAAGAAGAGTCAATCCTGGCATGGGTGTTAAGGAAGGGCCTCTAGGAAGGAGAGTTGGTCCATATATATGAAAGAGAGAGAGAGAGAGAGAGTTGTAGGCATGACACATGATAGGTTTGTGGCAGTTTACGTCTATATCACAAGCAACAAGAGGGAATGAAAAACGTATATTTTGCGATCTTGGCAGAGTAATATTAGTACAAGAGCAACAAAAAAGGTCAATTGAGAGGGCAGAATAGCTCCACCGTTCCCAACAAGTGTAATGAACTCCCTTAAATTATATCCATCAGCTCTGTAAAAGAAAAGTAACCTACCAGTGGCCAGTGGTGGAGATCATATAAGATATGTAAATACCATGTCACATGCAATCTCTCTGAGATTGAGACCCATTTCTACATAATTGTTATGACAGCGTATTTGGCCCTATAGCTGTAAGCATTGCTAAAGACTGACACTGTTCTGTCTCTTCTGTTTCACTATTCCGTTCAGATAAGCCACAGACAGTTTGGCAACATGGCATTATTTAATGCATCGTATAATGCATCATATGATGTGTCAAATGTTGCAGTAAATGTGCTATCACTTTTCACAGATCACATAAAATTATCAGACATCCCCACTTTTCTCCTGAAATAATTTTTTGTGTGGCTTTGTGTGTGGGCATGTAAAATATCCAGCACAGCCGCACACAGGCATAGCTTACAGGGAACATAGGTAGGGAGTGTGCTGTGAATTGGGTGGCAGTCACTGTCCATGATTGATCAGCTTACTCAGGGTCCTTTTTTTCCCCATCACTGACATGAAGGCCTCCAGTTCTACACCAACCATATAACTGGCCTTACTCTCCAGTTTGTCCAGTCATTCAATAACTCTTAGCACTGCCTCCACAGCACACCACAGCCTATAATGCAAAAATATTTTAAAAAATAAAATTTAGCTATTGTTTAAAATCATGTAAGCACAGAACATTATGTATGTGCTAGTAGCTTCATTAAGTGGAACACTTCCACTTAGTTTTAGGTTTGTTTGGCTTTGTTATTTTTTTTAGCATACATACCAATTGAAGAACAGCTTTGCACTGTTATTTAAAATGATCCATTTTTAACATCAGACATTCTGTAGTGTATTATTTTTCCAATGTCATTTGTGTAATTGTCACATCATATTGACATTCAACTTCTACAGGCAAGTAGACTGGTTTTCCCTCACTGGTGTGATCCTGCTACTGTGTTTTGCGCCCAGCATTGTTTTCTTCTTCATCATGACCTGCGATCAATACCAGTGCTCCATCAGCCATTGCCTGATTGACCTTTACAGTGGTGAATCTACCCTGCTCTCTGTCTGGGACCAGACACCCTCCATTACGTGGACAGCAGCTAAAATATATTCCATTTGGGTGATTTTCCAGGTACATATTTATTTTCTTTTCATGTTTCTGTAGTCAGGCAGGCAGCACTTAGTGTGCCTTATACAAGCATGATGGTTCCAGAAAGCCACAATGCCTAAACAGCTCCAATGTCAAAGCGGTCATTTTCAGCAGTGTCTTTCAAAGAATTATTGTGTGGTAAGTTTTATAATTTTCACACAATCTGCAGTATTGTCTATGAAGATTTATCCAGGTCATGGTAGTCAAAAGTGTTCAGTTATATGCAACTGGACTTTTTTGGAGCTTGGAGACATTTCACCTTTCATCCAAAAGGCTTCTTTAGTTCTGGTCTGGTGATGGAAAAACCAGGAGATTTTTCTGTGGATGAAGCTGTGAGCTGTAGACCACAACCCTCATCATGTGACAATGGGCCACATGAGTCACCCGTTGACCTACTGACAGTGATGGTTTTCCCATCACCAGGTCAGAACTGAAGAAGTCTTTGCTGATAAAAGGTGAAGCATCTTCACGCTCCCAAAAAAAGTAATTGCATATAACTGAACACGTTTGAATCTACAGTATTAGTTGCAAATAATATAGATTCTCCTGAACTCAAAGAACGAGGCAAGCACAATTCAACAGTTTTGTAATTTTACAGCAAATTTTACTGTCTTGTCAGTTACTTGTCAAACAAGAACTGTTTTTCCCGATATTGTGTGTGTGGTCTTTAGCCAGTAGTGCTGGGCAGTATACCATGTTGCACCTAAACCATTAGTACAGTGCATGGAATGTACTATATTGAAATTCAATTCAATTATATTTATACAGCGCATTGTACAATAGTACTGTGTCATGGCGCTTTACAGCAAGGGGTCCCTTTTTTTCGTAAGGGTAGGTCTGCCACCAAACTGCACTAAACATGGCAACCAATTCCTAACACTCACACCTTACAAGCATTTTCTGCTTCTGACTGGCTTATAAGCTACAACTCCCTGCAGGGCAGTAAAAATGACCAGTAAATTCTGACCTTGCCTGACTTCAGCTTTGATCAAACCGTTTTTTGATCGCACATCTCCATGTTATGTAATAGACTACATGCTCAACATTGCGTGTGGTTGTGAGTGGATTTTGGGACATGCCCTGCTACGAGTGAGTCATTTAGAAGTATTGTCTCAGCCAGTAGGGGGAGAGCAGTCTTAAGAAGATCTGTAGGGATTGAGTCCAGTAAACATGTTGAGGCTTTAGTTGAGGAGGTCAGAGACATAATTTCTGAGAAAATGGTCAGTGTAAATGAATCAAAGTATGCCACAGGTCAACTGGAACTTGTTGTAACCATCATATGGGGTCCAACTGAGGTTGGGTTTGAGGTTACAAGGGAATCATTTATTTAAGTGTTATAGATTCAATTTTGTCACTAAAAAAGTCATTGCTGCTTAGAGTTTTTGGAATGGAGTGAGTCACCTCACTCCTACTTTTTGTTGTGTGGGACATTGTGTCGAAAAGGAATTTTGGATTATTTTTATTATCATGTTTAAGTGATCAATAATATTCTATATATTATTGCTAAATTATTAGCTAAATATTGTGTGCTATTGTATAAGTGCTTTCTTAAACTCATTTAAGCTATCTTTCCAAACAAGGCGGAACACTTTAAGTTTAGTGGCATACCATATCCTTTCAAGTCTACGTGCAGCTTGTTTCAATGAGTGATTTGTTCAGCATACATGTTAGAAAGTCATGTTGACAATTTTTACCAAAAAATACCTCTTGGATGCACAACTCACATTTGTGCAGTCTATTTCTTCAGACATAGCACACACTCAAAATAAATTGTAGTCTTACTCACACTAATCACATTAATTTAAAACACTGCCACAAAAAGCAGTTATTGGAGTGAACATATCTTGCTAGGTTCCCTATTTTTGCATGTTTAATATAACTAACATTTTCATATATCATAATTATTCACTTTAGGGTTGCAATATCACTGAAATTCAATGAAAATATTACGGTACCATAAATTCTATAAAAATATGCAAATGGTGCTGTAGACAGTGCAGAGAAGTAAAATAGTTTTCAAGGATTTACCTAATTGTTGGAAGCAGTTAACGTATAAAGAAAGTTTTTGGGAGATTCAAATATATTAAACAAATGAATTGATTTTATTGCCATTTAATCTACCCTGAGTTTCTAGTGTGTAAATGATTTTGATTGATGACAGTGTTTGGATTTTACTTTTTCTTCAACAGGTGGTGCTCTACATTTGTGTCCCTGACATTATTCACAACATTTTCCCTGGGTATGTTGGAGGGATTCAAGATGGTGCAAGAACCCCTGCAGGTAGAGGAAATGCCTGATACATTGTCATTTTTATTGTATTTTGGATAATCCTTTTAATTTGGGCTATCTTGAATGGACTTTTAAGATACACATGGTATGATTATTTTCCCCTCAGGTCTTGTTAATAAATACCAGATCAATGGGCTTCAGTGCTGGATCATCACACATGTGCTGTGGCTTGCAAATGCCAGTTACTTCAACTGGTTCTCCCCAACTATAATCATTGACAACTGGATTCCACTGCTATGGTGCACCAACATTCTGGGTTACTTGGTTTCTACCTTTGCATTCATCAAAGCACACCTGTTTCCAACCAATCCAGAGGACTGGTAAGGATTATAAATGAGAATAATGTAAATTATCTGATTAACTGTGCATGAGACAAAAATGTCCCAAACAGAAGTGGATGGAATCATCTGAGACAAGTTTGGTGACCATAATCACATATTTGCAGATTTCTACCTGTCTATTTGTACAGACAGATACAGACAGATTGTTACTTTAATAGTAGAGCTTCCAAGATGCATATCAAATTTTGGCAACACTTCAGATTAGGGTACACATATTCACCATTAACTAGCAGCTTATTACCATGCAATTAATAACATAATAGCCCTCTGTTAGTCATTACAAGTCACTTATCAATACCTTATTCTGTATGAGCTTATTCTACCCTTAGTAGACTATTAACAAAATTTCTCCAGTATAAACTAATTACTTCTTATTCATACTAAATAAGATAGTTGTTGTATATGAATTATTATCTCAATATGCTTTGCTCTGTAATGAGCTTATAATGTGGTAGTACAACAATTACTCTCAGGAACAGTTATTCTCAATCAAGAAGACATAATTAGTAGTTCCTATGAATAAACCATCTTCTCTATATGTTAATGCCATATAAGCCCTACACTAACCAAAGCATATCAGAATCATAATAAATGCTTAATAAACCAAATCATCTATTAGTAAACGACAAAAAGCATTAATACACGTATAATACCTTTTTTCCCAATTTGCAGTACGTTTTGCAGCCTCCTAGAAATTCCTAGAGGGATGAACTGAAATCCCATGTGATTGCATTTTGTCTGTTGAGGTCATATTTGATCAGCTGAGCCCTTGCCATGGTGAGTCCTCCTCTCACTGCTTCATCCTCCATGCCTGCTATGCTACGCAAGTACCCGTGGCTGTGGGCTTGAAAGTCTCAGCTAAAATTTTAAAACAATACTGACAGTATCTTTAATCTACAGTCAAGGTGCTGCAACTAACAATCTTCTCACTGTGCCTTAATCGTGCTTCTCTCGTATCTATCAGTTAGGAATTGGGTACCCTGCCCTTTAGTAGCCCTATGTTTCACAGCCTTTAAAAATAATTGCTAGCAGAAAATTTACTTAAGGGTCAAAAACATTGTATTTGAACTGGTGGAGATTCTGTTCAGGTAGCCTACGTTAAAAAAAAAATCCTAGCAAAGGATGATTTGGTTTGTTTTTGTTCCATGAATCAGTTGAATTCTGAACACTCCAACATTTGATTGACTAGTCATTTCGTACTCTGTCTCAAAATGATGATGATCGACGTTGGATAGATGCAGACAAAACTTTAAAAATACAACAAGTACACAGCACTTCTACCCATAATTTCCAAGTGGGATATGCCCGAACCATTGGGGCACCTGTTCAACGACCTTTGCCACAACTGCTGCACTGGGACTTGTCTCATGGAAAAATGTTTAAAGTCAGTAGGGTGCATTACTATCTGTCACACTACAGAAGACGCACCCTACAACAACCTATGGTTGTTCAATTGCAGATGAGAGAGGGCCAAACTTTTTATGATGTATTAAAACAAGGGCTGCAACCCTTGGCATGCATGCCACAGTTGGCACGCAGAGGAATCCCTGTGGCATGCATGCCAGGGGTTGCTGACTCCTGTGATAGAGAATAATCCCACCTAAAGGAGAAATAAATGTATTTGGAGAAAACACAATTTATCAAAAAGAAAAATAATTTTCATAAAGACACACATGTGCCACAATTATTGGCACCCCTAGAAACTATGAGAAATGAAAATGTAACAATCATTTTTCAACCCATATTCAACTTCTTAAACTTCATAGTTCACTGAGACAAAAAATTGAAATTAAACGATCAAAGATCAATGCTCTAGTCATTTTTCAACATGGGAAAGACAACAGAATACACATTCAAAATACATTCAAGAAAGTGGGATCTCTTCTGTAAAACAGACTCACATTGCACATTACAAACATTACTCACAATGGCACTGTCAAAATGGACCCTCCCAATGTTACTCCCATGATCGCAAAATCAAGCCTCCACCATGGTTGTCTCAGTCCCCTGATCTTAGCGGTACAGTAAACCGTAACATACTAGCCCAGGGTTTCTACAATTGAAATTTAAGACTTTAAAACCTTTTTATGACCACTATGATTGAAATTTTAGACCAACATGACGCCCTTTCCAGAAAAAAAACTGAAAGTAAAATGTATGGAATATATGTCCCTAGGATATACTTTTGAAATCTTGCATCGACTACAACTAGCAACTTGAAAAAAATGTCCCCTTTCCCCTCAATAGAAGACACACTTCAAGCATGTGGCAATGTCCACACGAAATGCACCTCACTGGTGCATCTTCAGTAATAATTCACAACTCAGACCAAGACAGACCGTCATATGTGTCATATGTGCCATATGTGCATATATATATATAAAGAGAGACAGAGAGAATTGTATGACACATAAGAGGTTTGTGGCAGCTAGACTATAGCAGCATAGGATGGTGCAGGGCAACACAATGCTACTGCAGTCCTTCCCAATAAGACCCATGAGGAGTGGTGATTTACCATGCACCATCCCTAACTATGGGGAGCGGTAAAGGTGGGATGTTATTCCACAAGAGCAAAAAACTCCTTCCTTCTATCGTAGTTTTCAATATTCTCGGGATAACAAGGGGACCAATGTTCTGGGATCTTAAGGGTCTAGTAGGGTACCATTGAGGACATTATAGGTTAGGAGGAGTATTTTAAAATCAATTCGACTTTTAAGGGAGCCAGTGTAAGCAAATGAGGATAGGAGAGACATGGTCATATTTTTTAGTCCTAGTTAGTGTTTGGGCTGTGGCATTTTGTATTAGCTGTAGGTTTTCAATACAGGTATTACTGCACCCAGGGAACAGAGCATTACAGTAATCAAGCCTGGAGATAACAAATGCATGTATCAATTTTTCTGCATCCTCAAAGGACAGGAACTTTCTAACCTCAGCGATATTTCGGAGGTGAAATAAGGATGTTTTTGAAATATGTGTTACATGACTATTCAGGGAGAGGTTCTGGTGAATAATTACCCCAAGGTCTTTAACTCTTGTGTTAAGTGTGAATGAAGGGCCACTGAGTAAGTTTGGTGGTGAGGTAAAATGTTATTCAGCTGTTTAGGGCTATCATCTTAATCCATCTAGATTTTAATATCTCTGAGGCAGGCGGCCATCCTGATGATGCCTTCTGGCAGCTATTTGGGATTAACCAAGCCCTATCTAAATAAATGGGGAGATATCCTAACTCCGCGTCGGTGGGGCATACTGAACAAGTGTAAAAGTGTTGTGCAAAAAATTAATTTGAATTGAACGTCAATATCTACTAATAGATGCATGGTTATTACCATGGTGACAGAAGGCTAACCGTCAGTAATATGGCATCCGACAAAGTGACGGCAATGTGGCTGCCATGTTTATGTTATGCACTGCTGCAGTAAATTTCTATGGAGGACTTCTTCAGTAAAGTGTCTCCTGCTATTAAACTTCCTAATTACTGCTTATTCATAGTAATTTAGTTGTTGTATGTGAATTATGATCTCTGTATGCTTTGCTCAGTATGGTAGTATGGTTATCCTCAATTAGAAAGATGTAATTAGGGGCTTACTTGCACACTTGAGGTTTTTGTTCCAAAGAAGAGACCATATTTCCAAAGTATTATTGGAGGAGAACTGTTCCTGCTGTACTACCACCTTTATAAGCCCCATACTGATCAAAACATATTAAGAGCATAACTTAGTAGATAACTAACTAGATAGCTAACTAACGAACTACGAATAAATTAGAATTGGAAGCTTATATGGGGGAAATTCTTAGTTAATGTTCTGATATTGGGAAGAATGAGGTCATGAAGAATAAGGTATTAATTAAGAAGTGATTTGTAATGACTAACAAATAGTATGTTATCAAATTGTATGTTAATAAGCAGCTAGTTAATGGCAAATATGTGTGTGCTAATATAAAGTGTTACCAAAAGTTCTTAAACAGACACCAAAATTAATTTACGACTGCATATTTTATTTAAAACTTCATTTTGAACTTAAGCTAAAAATAAAATGGAACAGTAGGCCTAAGATCCTAACATATTTCCAAACTGGATATGACTACATTGCATTTATGCATTTAGCAGATGATTTTATTATGATTAACAATCAAGATAATTAGCAATCAAGTTACACAGGAGAAATATTAGAAAATAAACACTAGTTAGGAACAGAGGACTTCTAGAGGATGAGGGTGCAGAAGGGAGATGTTGCAGTGGAGGGCGGAAGGGGCGAGGGTAGGGAAGTACGAACTAGGACAGGAGGTGCTCTCCTTGAGGGCAGTAGGTGGGAGCAGACTCATAAAGCACTTGGTGGACTAGTAATTTGATGCAGGCAGCTAGGGATGTACCACAATGTACAGAGACGTGACATGTTCCCTTTCAGGCTGATTTAAGACCATCTGCTCTTGTGTGATTCTTCAAGGCAATGGACATGGATCTGCCTTTGGTTAATTTGGCATTACCCGCAAAATTAAGTAACATAAGACCAACCCATTTGAATCTTGCTCCCAGGGGAACAGAACAATTTTTTCCATTGTGACAATACCATGTTGTCCCAGGACCACCTCCAAACCAGCTTGCGCTTCATGCAGAGCAGACACTGCTGATAATGACAATAGGGCACACATGGCACATGATTTAGATTTTTTATGGGTGAATTATGCTTAGCCATCTGGGAGTAAGGGCACAACACACGCACACACTGTCATCTACCGGATTATGTGGCAATGCTTATTCATGTAAGAAATTTCAATGAAAAATACTACAATGGCAAAATCCATACTTTATCCAATACTAATCCATCCAATACTTTATGCCTTTGTCCAGCAAAACAAACATCAAATCTGATTCCTTGCATCCTGGTCATGATGTGCTCCGGCTTTTATTAATTAACTACATACATTTGTCGACATGAATCATTGGTAACACTTTATTTGAAGATGTCGACATAAGAGTGGTATGAGCCCGTCATAAACATGACATGACATGTATTATGAATATTAATGACACTTATTTAATGTTTATGACTGTTGTAATTACATGTTATTTGGTTTTGTTAAGTTGACACTTTTTGGGATGCAGATTTAACAAAAACCAAAAAACACTTAATGAAACATGGAAATTTTGCTCAGTGCATTTTGTGCCTAATTAACTGACATCTTTTATGTCTATATTTTCTGCAGCAAGTTTTCCGGAAATATTTTCTATGATTACATGATGGGAATTGAGTTCAACCCTCGAATAGGGAAGTGGTTTGACTTCAAGCTCTTCTTTAATGGCCGACCTGGGATAATTGCTTGGACTCTCATCAACCTCTCTTACGCTGCTAAGCAAATAGAGCTATATGGTTATGTTACCAACTCCATGATTGTAGTCAATGTGCTCCAGGTAAGTTTTTCCTTGCTGACAAAAAACATTTTATGAAGTCACTGAGCTACAAAATCACAAGCATAACAATCTTAAAAACATAGTAAGTAAGTAAAATTGATTTGTATCAGTGGTCACAAAGTCCTCTATATGGCAGGTAAAAACATAACACAGAGACAAAACATAAGAACAGACTGAGAAAGAGAGGGGATCTATTCAAATGCTTGATGTAGCCAGTTGTTTGACATGTGAGTCAAACGAAAGGCACTTATCAAATGTCACACTAGGTGTCTCAGGCATGAGGGGTCCCCAAATACTGCTTGATAGTTTGATAACTTTGATCAGGAGCAATAATTAAGACCTCAGTCTTGTCTGAATTTAACAGACAATTATCAAGGCTGGCCACCTCCAGAAGTTTAAAGATGGAGTTGGATATCATTCACATAAAGATGATGGGTGATGTTGGATAGATGGTGTTTTTTTTTTCCTATAAAATGTAACTTGGGCTTGATATTTTATTTAACACTACAATGAGGCAACAGTTATTTTAGGCCTGTCACTGGAGCCTATTTGCCAGTATGATAGTATTATGTGGACCTCACTTGCTGTGAATGAGGCTTAGTTGATGTGATGCCAAAGTTATGTTAGCTAAAGTTGTGATGAGTGCAATCTTACTTTATGACATTTGATAGCCTGTTGAGTTATTTCAAGGGGTCTGGTACACCGTTACCGGAAGTTAAAAGTTGGCCGGAACGCTCCGGTGCTGTGTTCTGACGAATTAAATGATAAATAAACTCATCACCGTCACGCAATGCTTTAAAAAATAAATAATGTACAGTTTTAGGTGGTGTAGGGTCAAATTCCAACTTGGCTCTCCTCATCTCTCTTCATTGTGTTGTTCATCAATCAAAATGTAGCCTAATATTATCTCCCGAACCTGGCCTGCACAAATGTGTGGGTATCTGCCTATCTTCAGCCAGTCACTTCCTGACATCATGTTTTCTTTGCTTTGCTTTCTTTGTTTACTTTGAAATGTAAACATTGTAACGAACACAAGTTAAAGAAACAACAAGGCTAGATGGGTCTAGCCTTCTGTCCAATTGCTGGTCAATAACAAACGTTTTAAACTGCAAAGCCAGAAAGTAATATCCATGAATACTTGTTTCCTAACTGGAAAAAAGATTAGGACGCTAATGATATTGTCTTCATAACTTCATTCTTTAAAGGGAGAAAAAAAGAGAGGATGTAAATGAAGGATCACAGATTTTTTCCAAGGGTAAGCTTGATCTAGAAATGCTGACTTGCATAGAATAGGAAGAAAATAACCCTGAAGGGCTAGCAGATAGCCTATTTAGATCAGCCTGTCCAGGCCACGATATACTACATTTTTACTATTTAAGTCATAAATGCTTGACTTAAGCTGATTTATTACTTCCCAAATTCTATATTTTCACCATGATTAGGGGAATGAAAGCAGCCAAGGGCATAGCCCAGAGCAGCATCAGTTGTTGCACCCAGCTAAATTTCAGCAGCCAAGCCCAGCTCAGTCCAGCATCAGCACCACTGCACAGCTCAGCAGCAACCTAGTGGCAGCCAAGTGCAGAAGGAGAAGCATAGCATCAATGGCCCAGCATAGCAGCAGCATCACAGCCCAGCCCTGCCCAGCCTAGCAGCAGTATCAGCAGCATCACTGCGCAATGTCAGCAGCCCAGCCCTACCCAGCCTAGCAACAGTAGCAGCAGCATCACAGCCCAGCGTCAGCAGCCTAACTCTGGCCAGCTGAGCAAAGGCAGCACAGACTGACTAAGCAGTAGCAGGAACTTGAGTCCGCTAATTCCGAGGGAATTATGGAATCTCTTTTGAATTGTTTATCAGTTCATGGCCTTGACAATGTCCTTCTCAATCAGCGTTTTCAGGACGACAGAGAACAATGCAATTCAAAAAAATTTAAACGGCCAATGTACCGCCTAAAATCAGAGCATTCGGGATCAGAAAATTTGGTTCCTGATGGCCACCAAGTAAAACCTGTTTTTTCTAAGCAAACCGTGACAACATGAATGGACATCACCAGGTTGATCTGGGTCAGAAGAGAAAAAATGAACAAACCAAGAAAACATAAGTGGCAAAATGGCAGAGAAACCAGAGAGAAGAAAATTGTGCAGTGGTCGTGCATATTTGCTTGCAATTTGGACGTCCACTGATTTCCAGCAGAAGCTAGACAGAGGCACAACAAAAAGTAAATTATATTCCGAACGGGCCGAGGAATTGGCACAACAGAACAAATCATAATCACCAAAATACAAAAAAAAAGTTGAGGAAGCCTATCGAGACACTAAAAAGGATTTAAATGAAATGGCAATGGACATGGAGATGTTTGGGGGGTGGCAAAGCAACGCCCTGTGTTTGATAATGTGTCATGGGCTCGCACTTCGGTTCCCAGTGTAACTGGTGCGGGAACCAGCTACAACACCAGGCTGCCCAGCCTAAAAAACAGCTAATGAGTGTTGGATTTTGCTCTGATGGAGCCTTTGTTATGGTTGGAAGAAAAGCTGGAGTATTTAGCAAGCTAAAAAGCAAGTTCCATGTCTGAAAGGCTGGCATTGTTTAAACCACTTGAGCTGGCAGTTCGGGATGCTGTTAAGCAGTGCACAAAAATAAATTGCTTTCAAGTTTTATGGACAAATTGTACTGTCAGTACCACCAGCTCAGTTCTGCTGCCTCAGAAGTCGGAATTCTTGTTACAAAGATTCACGGAGTCCTGAGTGTGGGGTGGGTGGCCTCATCACACAGTGAAAACAGTGTGGACAATGCATGAGGCACTTTATACTAATTTCTGCAAGGCCAGTCAAGATGCTGAACGCAGTGCAAATGAGAGATGCATGTTTAAGGGTCTTGCGAAAAAAACCCTTATTAGGTGAATTTCTAAAGAAAATGGGTTTCATGCTTGATGCTCTGGAGGAATTTAACCCACTCTGCGAATCCGACGGATGCACGTATCTCCATCTGATTACTCACAGTTTTCATCACACAGACATCACATGCACATCACATGAAACTGCACAACCTGACCTTTCCAATGGTACTAGACCCTATTTTTTGTGATGTACAGATCACAAGATAATAAGCATTGAATTTATTTCAAAATTAATATCACTAATACAGCTCTGCATCCATGTTATACCCATTCTTCTCTGTGTAATATCTCATGATTTCTTGGAGGAGCTACATGCAATCTTGATTTCACAGATAGATGGTATAGGCGAGCACTAAACTATGGCCACCTCTCCAGCGCATTGCTCCACCCTCCTACCTCACCCAACTTCAAATGCATCAGGCTATCCATTATGCAGACAATTGTAAAAATATATGGATATTAAGAAATGATAAAAGATGACATTAATAAAATACGGCACGAACATTGCAGTAGGCCTAAAAAGCAGTTTGCAGTTTTCCTGACCATAAAGGATTTTTTTCCGTAAGGGTAAGTCTGCCACCCAACCACAGTGAACATGGCGAGTGATTTCTAACACTCACACCTGACAAGCATTTTCTGCTGCTGACTTTTGCTTATAGGCTACAACTCCATACAGGACAGTACAAACAAATCTGAACTTACCTGACTTCAGCTTTGATCAAACCCTACTGACATCCTTTTGTCTGATCTCCAGATTAGCCTATGTGGATCACCAGCAAGCTTGATTCAATGCATCAAGATAATGGGAAAGAAAATAGCAGTGCGACAGCAAAAAAGCACGCTTAGTGAAACAAAATTTGTGGGCAGTAGTTCACAAAAAACCTTGACTATTGGCATCCTGGGAAAGATGATCAGTTTTCCGTATATCATACAGTTGCATTTTCCTCGTAGCAGTAAAGGAAGGAAATTAGACCAGTTCAAACAACCTTTCTTTGATTCCTTTATAGGCCTGAGGAGAATGTATCAAACAAAACTAAAAAAAAAATTACCAACCCATACTGCACACAAACATGTCACTTTTTACTCGAGAGCAACTCATAGTCTAATAAATCAAACCGAAAAACAGCAGATTAAAGCCTATTATGTGATGCATCATGAATGGATAGTGTGTGCGCAATTCTGCATTATTTCTCAGGACAGGTGCGTGTATCCTCTTTAACTATCACAAAAATGTAAATAATTGTCTTATCATTGTAACTCAATGAGCTGCCCTTTTGAACCACTCTCTGCTGTCTCCCTTTCAATGACTGCTTACTGGTATGCAAATTCAAGAACACACAGCACTGCACAGCACTGATCTAAAGAACACCTGGATAGAGCATCAAAGTCATGATGCTGATTCTTATTCTTTAGAGATCAGTGCCTCAGCGCAGTGCTGAATTCACCTAATGTCTACTCCGCAGCTGACTGCAGCCTTCCTTATGGAAGAGGGTTAATTCTTGACAAGGGAGTGAAGACTAAGGGACTGATTTGAGTGGTGGCAACGTTTTTAAACGTTTATTCCATTCATTCCTATGGGTGACGTTTGTCATCTTGAACTCAGAACGACTTCACGCGAACTAACATGAATGCGCATCCATCCTGATATAACAAATTATTGAAAATGGCATTTTCTGGGAAAAAAACACAAGTGAACATTTATGAAAAACTCTCCCATTTAAACAGCATTACACCACTTTCTCTACATAGAAAATATGATTTCCGTAATAAGTAAAAAAAAAAATCCCTTTAACTCCACTATGGCAAATGACGTATCAAAATAAAAAGGAGATCCTACTGATCGTGGCGTTCCTCTGATTAGCGTTTCCCGAGTATTCTGGTCGAAATTTCTGGTCAAACGAATCAGGTCAACTTTCTGCATTTTCTCCAAGCCCACAATATATTGCCAGATTCCAAACCTTCTCTATCCAAATGTGAAAAGATATTTCTTCTGGCATGCCTCCAATGGTGAGATATCTGTAAAATTGTAAACAATTATAGGACCGAATTTTTTTTTTTTCTTGATTCTAAGGATGGTGTAAGTCACATTAAACACTGAGCCAAAAGCCTGGCCATCACCTTTGCCTGTGTTGTGTGGAGAGAATGAGGTGAGAGAGCTCTGTAGCTTTTTTCATCTAAGTTTCTCTGGAGTCAGACAGGGCTACAGAGATTTTAAAGAGCATCCAGAGGCTCCTCTGACTGGTGGGCTGCTGAAACTGCCTGAGATCGCTGGCAGTTAGCAGTGCTGACTGTGAACGGGGATGTAGCAAAATTAACCAAACCAACACCACTCAGAACCCCACTAGGAATCCCAAATGTGTCAGCATTAATGTTTATTTCTTTATTTGGGCCTGCTGTTAATCCACAAAAATATGCTTAAAAATGGGTTCTCACAAGAAGGTCAGCAGATCACACAGCCTGTTCAAAAAGAAAAAAAACGTGACAGTCAAGTCATGAGTAGCAGTCAATATGGCTATTTTGACTGAATGCCACTGTATGAATGTAGCCACATTATTGTTTGGTTGTTGTTATTATGTATTATTATTTTATGATACAGAGGTTGTGTTTTTTTGTTCATAGTTCTTGTCTGCATCCATTTTGGGGTGTTTAAAATATGAGTAAGGTTTGGACTTTCCATTTTCATTTTTGAATTGAAATTGTGGAAAGCAAGGTTGTATTCCATATTGTGGTGTTCAGGGGAAAAAAGTATTGAATACACCAAGAAAAAACGGTAAACCAAGGCACCGAAAGGTAAGGAATCAGCATTAATCTATAAGTAGTCTGAGGATATTTATGCCTCCTGTCAGCTCATATAAATTTAAGCTCAGCTAGCAGGCTTTTGTGTACTACAAAAGGTTTTTGTTACAGTGGTATTGCACAAGAAGATCTCATGATTGATAAAGACAAAAAGCTCTCAGCAGGCACTTGCCACTTTATTGCTGCTGGTACACCAATACAACTGTTTGTAGACATGTTTCAATACTTCAGATTCTTCTAGTAGGCACCATTGGGTCATTATCTGCAAGTGGGAGGAACATCACTCCACTGCAAATTGGGCAACCGCAGGATTTCTTGCAGGTTAACTATTCAGGAAGCCATGCCCATATTGAGGCAATGGTGGTGTAATACACTATGTATTGTTTTCACTGTAACAAATGTTCCTGCTGCCTCCTTAGTCTTTGTTCAGCTCTTTGTGAACTAAGAGCTGATCTACACATCTAACCATTCCTCTGACTCCCTGAATTTAGAACTTGCAAAGAGCTCCAGTGAGTGTCCTTTTAATCATGCAGATAATGGCCCCAATGGAGCTTACTGGAGGGGTCAGAGGTTTTGAAATACATCTGTGAACAGCTGGATTGATATGCATTTGCAAAAAATAAGGTTGCAGATGTCTTGGGAGAGTTCTTTGCCTTCACCACCATGACCCACCAAAATTTACTAATCTGACTGATATTATTATGCACAAATAGGAGGCAGAATTACCTTCAAACTACTCATAAATTACAGCTCATTCCTTGCCTTTTCTGGCCTTGGTTTTCTGCTTTTTCTTGGTGTGTTTACCTTTTTTCCCCTGACATTTCACTTTATTAGACATTATTTTTGGACTTTAGAATTCTGCTTTCTTTACATTTGTGGATTTCTTGGGTTATAATGCTACTGTCTGGTCAAAAAAAAAAGTTAAATACTTATTTTCACTGCTGTATCTTGTAATATTCCCTCTCATAGTGAGATGTAGAATGCGTCTCGGCCAATCAGAGATTGCTAAATAGTTTGACTGGACCTAATTGTTGTACAATTGAACATTTATCTTGCTGTCATTTATCCCACTGTTTTACTTGAACAAAAGATCAGTTTCCAATTACTAATTAATCATAGCTTTTGTAGCATACCCATTGGCTATACCCATTTATCATGCATGGGTTTATTCAGCACTTACCTGGTTACAACAACTGCACAAACAATTCCAGCAGAGTCTAGCTTCTTTATTATGTTCTTCCATCTTACCAGGTTAAACATGACTATTATCCAAGTCAATAAGACGAAACTCTGCTGTAAAAGAAAGTCTGAATTGTTCCCATAGTATTGTGCCTTGTGCATATTACTTATCACATTTTAAAATTGTTTAGGGATTTCACAACTCTTTTGGAGCAATAACTGACAGGGACATATTTCCCCTGTCCCGTGCAGGCACCTGACTTCTGCCTTCATCCGTAAACTTGCCAAACAGTGTTACAATATATATTTTAGATTCATTAAGCTGCTGTGACAATAGCAAGATGTGCTAAAACCTGGAACAATCCATCAGTCCTTGTAATATGCAAAGTAAATGTTTTATTATACTGTCCCTGTTCAAATAAAACACATACCATAACATACTGTTTAGACATGAATGTAAAGAACTTTGATAATTTTACTAGAACTAAATAAATATTCTGAATTCTATTTCTGCCCTTTCTTTTAGGGTATTTATGTGTTGGACTTCTTCTGGAATGAGGCCTGGTATTTGAAGACTATTGACATATGCCATGACCACTTTGGATGGTACCTTGGTTGGGGTGACTGTGTTTGGCTGCCTTTCCTATATACCTTACAGGTATGACAAACTGTTGAGATTTATTACAGTTTTACTGTGGTTGAATTAATTTACCATTGTTTAATGACAATAATCATTTACTTTAAAAGAAGACTGGAAAATAAGTTCCTTTGTTCCTCAAACTTTCTCCCTCATCGCTCAAAGCCAGGTATGGGTAGCCTACAGAATTTACCTGAAACAGAATTTACCTGAGATGACATCACAAAGGGAGTCAGTTTCTAAGGAATTCATAAGGAATAATGCATTATAATAGCATGTTTAAGACTGGCATAGTTGGAAAATAAATCGTAAACGTATGCATTTTTAAGCCTAATAATTATGAGCCTCTTTGGCATCAAACAGACAAACTAACATCCACCACCAGCAACAAATTAATTTGAGGCGAGAAGTGGGAATGATGGGTAAGAAAACAAACTTTAACGCTGGTAAATACATTCAGGCAACTGCATTAATGCAGACAAGTGCTGGCAACTACTATACGATTGTGTTAGCTCGCAGTAGGCCTAATGACAAACAAGGAAAAGAAAGCTGAATACTGTTGTACCATATGTTACAGTGTAAACGTAACATGTAATGTTAACATAAATCTTGGACAGTATGCTGCTAGATGTGTTAATAATGTCTAATTGATGATGAGATGTTCAGCAACAAGTTCCCCTGACACAAACCACAAAAGCAGACTGTCAATTTGTACTTTTGCTTCTAACATACCAGTTTTAGCCTATGGGTTGTCTGTTTTCTGAAGGAGCAGTCTTATTTCTCCATCTCATGGACTCAGCTTGCAAAGTTTTTACTGTTAACCATAGTCAGCTAAGTTATCTTTGCATCAGCCAGCTAAGTTATCTTTGCAACAACCACACCCTTGTGGTTTGGTAGCAGACTTGATTTGATTGTACGATGTATTTCTGCCCATTGCTTTATAGTGCATTCACAGGATACTGGGAAGTGGGGAGTTTCTGATGTGTCAAGATGTTCTGATGTAGCACCTCCGACATCCCATTATCCCATAAATGCACTATTAGGCTGTAAGTCAGCTGTAGTTTGCCTGTGCATCCCCCATTTTGATGAAAATACTAAACAGTGAATAGCCTATATTTGAGGGTGTAGTTTGACCATCGAGTTGTCAGAGACTATTTTAATAACAGGTTACTGCATGACTTCATTTGGTAGAGCAAAGCAGAAAATATTTGCAATGTTTTATGCATTTGAACATCACAGGACACAATTGTTAAATGAGACAGATGTGCCTGATAGTCCTTGCAAGGACAGAGACGACTCTCTGCCACACATAGAACGTTCAAAAGGATTGCTTAAAAACTGTAAATTTTTCAAAAGATTTTCTGGTGTTAGGTTTAGGTAATTGTATCAAAATTTCTACATTATGTGTAAATTCACTGAAAATTCTGTAAATTCAATTTCAATTTCCAAATTGCTCTTTAAAAGAGTCATGGAATCAAAACAATGCTTTTACCTTGCATTCTTTATTCAGTGCAGTCTATCTGCATTCAATAACATACGAAAAGTGCTAGACATGCTGAACCACGTTTCGTGTAGAAACTAGTTAGTATTTATTTCCGATTTATATTGTAGCAAGTAGAACTATGAAATGGTTGTCCAAATGGGTAGCATTTATTTGATCAGGATGGAAAACTTTATGGCCAAGTAATGATGACAACGTTTGAATAAACATTCCAAATAACTTCAGAAACATTTAAATCCAGTGGTGGAGGCCTGCAATGGGACGGGACACCCGCAGGACGTGGCGCAAAAGCATGCAGTGCGGGTCAAGATTTGAAAGCTTCTTGCGGATGCGGGCGGGATGGGAGAGATGCATTCGCAGGAGTGGGACAAAGACATTGTTCTCTTGACTCCCCCAAAGTATACATTTTACAGAAAGATTAAAAGTACCAAATCTTGTGTTTTTATGTGGGGAACAACATATGTGTTAGGCGACCTACCCTGCGGATGTTTGCGAGGTGATGGCGCACATGGATACTTGTCTCCTGGTAACAACAGTTGCATTTTTCATTACCTGATGAAAATGATAGGCTAAATGTTGAAATAGCTATGGATTACTTTGTGTTAAAGTAAGTTCATTTTTTCCTTTTAAAAATGTTCTTTTCAGTTTGTACCGGAAGGCAACATTCTATTTTGCCAAATGTTTTTCTAATCGTTTAGGTTCTGTGTGAGTCTACGTACGTCATGCTCTAAGTTTTGAGAGACAATAAAACATGCATATGAGAAACAAATTTACTTTAATTTAAGTTCTTGGGCAATCAGTTCACACATTGTGAGGGAATCTCTGGAATGCCGGCAGAATGGAAGCGCAATGAGTGCACTGACTGAGGTTGGAATAAATGAGGGATTCAGCGGGCTCGCGAGACAAACCATAACAGATGCGGGCAGAATCAGGTTGAAATTTTATACATTTCTGCGGGCGCGGGACAGAAACTTGCAGGACCGTGCAGGAGCGGTACGGAAAATCAGTCCCGCACAGACCTCTATCCAGCGGTTGATTCGGTTGATTCTTCAAACATATAAGACTGAATGTCTACACAATCCATAGCTGTGCAGGAAAAAAAAAAACTGAAAGTTTATTCCATTTGTGTTCATGTTGAGACTTGTCTTTGAGCAGGGCAAGTGCAGAGCAGCAGAGAAAGGGAGTGGCCAAAAAGGATGCCAAACAGGTGCAAGAACACCCTAAAATAGTTTTTTGAAAAATATTTGTGGGCAGCTTTGGAGACATTACAGATTTAATCAAAGTTCCACTTTCTTTGTTGCAATCACAGAAGATCAGTGCCCAGCTCAACCATTCTGTGTTTCCTTTAACTTTATACAAATGACAGCCACTCAAGAACCAAAAGATTCAGCATGTGTGTGTTTCATACTCTTGCTCTTGATGTTCTTAAGAGAGGCAGGCATTACAAAAACATCTGACCAAGATGGTGGATGCTTCAGAAAGATGAAAAGGTTTCAGAACTAACACCGGTGTGTTCAACTCTGCAGTTACACAAACTTTGGATAAACAAACCGCTGTAGATGTATGGTCTAAATACGTAAAGGGTTGTTTCGTTTTTTACACTTATAGCCTTGTTTTCTGATGAAATACAACTCTCAGAAGACTATAGCCCCCCTCTGGGTTTTTTTTGGACTGTTCCAAAAATCTGTAGCTCCGCGAGTTTTTGTCCTAGAAACATATGAGTAACACCACTGGAAACCTTCAATCTTCTAGTTTTCAAATATGTAGATTTTAAAATAAACATGTATTGAATGCGCTTTGTAAAAAGAATAAATAGAAATTTTATGTTTTTCACCAGTTCAGGCAGTAGCAGCCTGTTACTGACACACCCCTCAGCTATTCAGATGGTAAACACCAGGGCAATCAGTGGTGTCATTGGGTCATTGTTTTGCGGCAAAAGTGAGAACACGCCCCATTTCATGTATACAAACCCGCATGGGAGAGGTATGTTTTGGTTCTGTGCAACACTGGTAGCTTGAGCACTGAGCAAGGATGTCGAGCAAGATGATGTCGGCTGCTGAAGCCTCACTGCAGATTCAGGAAGAACTCGCTTTGGAGAGTGAGTCTGACGACGCACGGTCAGATGTATCCAGTGATGATGGCGATGATGAAATGTACTTTGAACTTCGTCTAGATCCCATGGAGGACATTTCTGATGAGTAAGTAGCTATATATTTTACTACTTGTTGTTGTCATGATTCAGTTAGCTTATAGGGAGAATGTAGCCATTGTGTGTTGCTAAGTGACTTTGTTACCCTACTTCATGTCATATTATATGCACATGTAAATGGTGCAGTGCAGCTTTAAGTACATTTATGTTTATGTAATGCGCATGTGTAGTAATGCGCAGGGTCTACGTTAGATGAACGTCGCTGTAACAAAGTTGAGTTAGACTTGCCTGTCCGTACGTGTTCTGCTACAGCTACAAAAATAAGGATCTGCATTGGATTCAAAGTCTGTGTGGACATTGAATACATTACACTTCATTAGCCTGTGCTCCGTGCCAAACTACACTTTGGTAGTAGTAGGAAGGTATTTCACTGGACAGATGATCATATTGCTGAAATCCATGTCACGCTGTACTCATTTAGTTGCATTTACAGTCAACATGCAATGCTTAGCCACAGTTGGTTGCCAAGTTTAGCGTACTGTATTACCTTGTGCTCTGTGCATAAGTCTGTCCATGGGATTGTAAAATACAGACATATTATCTACTATAGGATACTGTTATTTTGATAATTAGTATGCATGTCTTTGTAATGGAAGGTGTGAGCCGCAACTGAAGGTGTGAACCGAAACTGAAAATTATCACAACAGATTAGGTGTGAATGATAGATAGCCTACTCTATGTGTTACAAAGCAGAGACATAATGACACAAATCTACATATCAGATTGAAAATGTCTATAAAGATAATGAAAGAGTAACTTATATTATTATAATGTTTGTAATACTTAACATTTTTGTTTCAATTTTACAGTGATGTGGAGAACATCCCACCTGCGAAGAGAGCACGACCAGAGGCCAAACAGCATCCACTTTCATGGAAGTCAGAAAGTGATGCAGATATTACTCCACCACCACTCCGGTTTCTTCCTGCAAGGGATCCTGGTGTGCAGCTGAGGGCGGAGGACAACCACATTCCTCTGGATCTCTTCAAGCTGTTCTTTTCAGAGGATGCTGTGGAAACCCTCTGCTGTAACACCAACAAGCAAGCTGCGAGGAGCATCGCTAGAGGTTCAAAGTACAGATGACAAACTGTTCCGTGTCAAACCCCTCATGGACACCATCAAGACAGCCTGTAAGGCATTCTATCATCCCCGCAGGAACCTTGCTGTGGATGAACACATGGTGGCTTCCAGAGCCCATACTATGAGACAGTACATGAAGGACAAACCAACCAAGTGGGGCTTCAAGTTGTTTGTGCTTGCAGACTCCAGCAATGGGTACACCTCTGACTTTTCTGTATACACAGGCAAGAACAACTTCCCTAAAGGTCATGGCCTCTCTTATGACTCTGTCATGTCACTGACTAACAGAGGATATTTGGGGTCTGGATACCATGTGTACATGGACAATTTCTACACCAGCCCAAAGCTTTTCAAGAACTTGTATGCTGCCAAGTTTGGTGCATGTGGAACATACAGAGAATCCCGGAGGGACTGCCCACGTAGTAACCTCAATGCACTGACAAAGCGTTCACCCAGAGGAGCAATCCACTGGATAAGAGATGGACCTGTCGTCTATACGAAGTGGATGGATACACAAGAGGTGTCTGTCTGCTCCACCACCCATGCCGCCTACACTGGGAATGTGGTTCAGTGAAGAGTGGAAAGCAGACAGGGTGCCTGGTCAAAACAGTCTGTTCCCTGCCCTAAACCCGTGTTGGAGTACAAGTTCATGAGTGGTGTGGATTTGTCTGACCAGTTAATCCTGCAAAACTGCAAAGGGGTACAAGAAGCTCTTTCTGCACTTCCTGGACATTGCTGCAACAAATGCCTTCATCCTCCACAAAGAACTCATGCAAAACAAGCAGGAGGAAAGCATGAGCCACAAGAAGTTCATGGAGCAGCTCACTGCACAGCTGTGTGTGTACCACTGACTTCTCAGCCCCCAAAGGCACCTGTGCAGACTGCTGGAGAGACTCACAGGCCAGTTTGTGGGATTGCGCTCAGCGCAGATGGAAAGAGGGACGGTGATGGTCGCAGAGCCTGTGTGTTCTGCAAGCTGCAGGGAAGGAAAACAAAAACTCTGTGGAAGTGTGATATATGCAACGTCTACCTTTGCCTTCAGCAAGACAGAAACTGTTTTATTGCTTGGCATCATAGATGAGAAGCTCTTTTCACAGCTCAATCTAAGCTCTTTTGCAAAGCTCTGGGGCAATGTAACAGTTCCCTGGCAGAGCCATTGACAGGTGGACAATGACAGCAATTGACAAACGGACACATGGACAATGACAGTGGGGAGGGGGCAGTTACTGGTGTGATACACCCATCTAATCAGTATTCATTTGAAATAGCCACTGGCTTAAGTTTGTCTTACTTTTGTACAGTTTGTATTGAAACTATAGCACTTTTCTGAATGTTCCTCTGACTTTTATGTAGCCAACACTTATGTTTACAAGGTTCAGACTTCAAAAGTCTTGGCCAGATATATTTATAGTGTGTGTTTTTTTTACAATGTTTGAAGACCTTCGAAAATAGATTTTTACATTTACATTTACATTTAGGCATTTAGCAGACGCTTTTATCCAAAGCGACTTACAAAAGAGGATAACATTCAGGCTACAACACAATGAACTAACAAGGAGTGCGTATTGCTAACATAGAATCTGTACTGTTTTAAGTTGAAAGTGCAATAGTGTAACACAATGTAGAGAAATTAAATTATTAAGTGCATTCTCAAAGTTTACGCCAGGAGATATTCTTGGAAGAGCTTAGTCTTCACGAGTTTCTTGAAGGTGGAGAGGGTATCAGTTGATCTGGTAGCACTTGGGAGGTCATTCCACCAGCGCGGAACCAGATATGAGAAGAGTCTGGACTGACCTGCACAAGGTGTTGGCCGTGCTAGAAAACGTTCCTTAGAGGAGTGTAGCGGTCGTCGGGTGACATAGGGCTTCAGAAGAGAATTCAGGTAGATGGGAGCAGAGCCATCATTCACCCTGTAGGCCAACATAAGTGCCTTGAATTTAATGCGAGCAGCCAAGGGCAGCCAGTGAAGTTCAATGAACAGAGGTGTGACATGTGCCCTTTTTGGCTGGTTAAAGACCAGACGTGCAGCTGCATTCTGGATCATCTGTAGCGGTCTCACTGCACAGGCTGGTAGGCCTGATAGGAGGACATTGCAGTAGTCAAGACGAGAGATAACCAGGGTCTGAACCAGGAGCTGGGTTGCATGTTGGGTTAGGTACGGCCTGATCTTCCTTATGTTGAATAGGGAAAAACGGCACGACCGAGCCACAGAGGCAACGTGATCTGCAAAGGTCAGTTGGTCATCGATCATGACACCTAGGTTTCTTGCCACTTTGGTGGGAGGAACAGACAGGGAGTCGATCTTGATACTGATGTCGTGATGTATGGCTTGTTTGGCTGGGAGGACCAGCAGTTCCGTTTTGGAGAGATTTAGTTGGAGGTGATGTCCTTTCATCCAGGCAGATATATCGGAGAGACAGTCCGAGATCCGTGATGACACCGTGGAGTCGTCCGGCAGAAAGGACAGATAGATCTGGGTATCATCCGCATAGCAGTGGTAAGAGAAGCCATGGGAGTGGATGATTGAGCCCAGCGAGGTGATGTACAGTGCAAAGAGAAGGGGCCCCAGCACAGATCCTTGGGGTACTCCTGTGGTGAGCCGATGTCTGTCCTAGCCACGATACGTTAAACGACCGTCCAGTAAGATAGGACTTGAACCAGGAGTGCGCTGTGCCATCAATCCCAATGTTGGTCAGCTTGTCCAGTAGGATGCTGTGGTTGACCGTGTCAAATGCTGCTGATAGGTCCAGCAGGATGAGCACTGAGGACTGACCTGCCGCTCTGGCCTCTTTTAATGCTTCCGTCACAGACAGAAGCGCCGTTTCAGTGGAGTGGCCACTTCTGAAGCCGGATTGGTTGGAGTCGAGGAGGTTGTTCTGAGTGAGAAATCCTGTGACCTGTTAAAAAACAGCTCGTTCAATGGCTTTGGAAAGGAAGGGAAGAAGAGAGACAGGCCGGTAGTTCTCCACTTGAGTGGGAGCGAGGGATGGTTTTTTGAGCAGTGGTGTTACCTAGGCTTGTTTGAAGGCAGTGGGAAATGTACCCCTAGTTAGTGACGCATTGACCACATGTGTGGTTGCTGTCGCAATTGTGGGGGTTCTCGGAGAGAGGATTGAAAGAAGAAAAGGAAGCAGTTGGTGTAGAGAGGCTAGGAGAAGGAACCTGTGTAGATTGGTTTGAGAACTGACTACTAATAGCTGCAACTTTGTTAGTGAAGAATGCAGCAAAAGTGTCAGCTGTGAGGTTAGTTGGAGGAGGTGGAGGAGGTGGGTTTAGTAAAGATTTAAAGGTGGAAAAGAGTTTGTTGGTGTCCGTGGCGTTGTTAATCTTGTCATGATAGAAAGCCTTTTTTGCAGCAGTGACACTGGATGAGAAGGAAGATAGTAGTACTTGGAATTGTGCTAGATCGGCCGAATTCTTAGTTTTGTGCCATTTCCTTTCAGCAGCTCTGAGGTTAGTGCGCATTGACCGAAGTGAGTCATTAAGCCACGCATGAGACTGGGTGGGTCGTGCGGTTCTGGTAGACAGGGGGCACACACGATCCAAGCAGAATCTCAGCGTAGAACAGAGTGACTCTGTGGCGTCATCAACCTCAAAAGAAGAGAAACTTCTAGACGGTGGTAGAGCAGACGCCACCAAGGAGGAAAAGTGAGTAGGAGATAGATTCCGGAGATTGCGACGGACAGAGACAAAGGGAGTAGGAGCAGATGGTTGCTGACAGAGGGAAACCTTGAACTGAATAAAGTAATGGTCAGATAGATGTAGAGGAGTTAACTGTCTGTGAAGTAGCGGCGCACTTCTTGGTGAAAATGAGATCAAGTTCCTTACCGGCTTTGTGAGTCGGAGGGCTGTGAACCCGCTGTAGCTCAAAGGAGTCCATCAGAGATAGGAATTCGGCAGAACCTGGATTGTCTAAGTGGATGTTCATATCACCGAGAACAAGCATGGGACAGTCATGCTCAGGGATGGAGGAAAGCAGAGTGTCAAGTTCCTCAAGGAAATCGCCCATTTGACCTGGAGGACGATAACACACAGATATACTTTGACCGGTGCCGTTACCAAGATGGCATGGTATTCAAAGGAGCTGTATGTGACAGATGCTATATCTGATGGTATATCTGAGTATATTTCCATTTGTCTGATATTAACAGCCCCGTGCCACCCCCTCTCCTGGATGGGCGGGAGGTGTGGGAAAAAGCATAGTTGGTGGAGAGTGCAGCAGGAGTGGCAGTGTTTTCTGGTTTGATCCAGGTCTCGGTGAGAGCCAGAAAGTCCAGAGAAAGATGGTTCGCATAAGCCGAAATGAAGTCTGCTTTGTTCACTGCAGACTGACAGTTCCACAAACCTACGGTGAAGGAGTTGTTCGTGGGTGACGAGACATGATGTGTAGATCGGAGGTTTGCAAGGATCCGTTTCCTTTTGTGGAAGCGGAATCTGCGACGACTAGAGACAACTGGAATGGAGTGAAGACACATTGTGGCAAGATGAAGTTTGCACGGTTTTTGTGTAGTTGTATTTACACAGAATTTTAATAAAAACTAATTTCATTACATTCACTTTACTCTTATATTATTATTCCTAAGGTCTTCTAGAATATAACCATATGTGCCACTTTTGCATATGTGTTTTTAGTTAGATGAAAAACTTAAAAATGTCAAGGTGTAGCAGACTGCCTCTAAGTGTCTGAAAGGCCCCGGACCTCTGAGTGATTTAAATTTTGGCGAATGCCTCTGCTCTGAGAATTTTCAGTTGTAACGGTAGCATCCCCCACCTACAGAATGGTTGCACAGGTGCACTGCTGCAATCTTTAATTCAGTCAGTAATAAAGTCAGTATATCAGTGAACATTGCTGACGTCATTACAAACAAAATCAGTGAACCTATACAGCCATTCGTTTTGGGGGGAGCTCCTTCAACAACTGAAAATTCTCAGAACAGAAGCATTTGTCAAAATTTTTATTTTAACCATTGTATTTCATCATAAACAATCAGATAACAAGGCTTTAAGTCGAAAACACAGAACCTCTCCCTTAAATATTTCAACTAGCCAAAAGACCAAACACTGCTGTTGTCAGTCATTAAATTTCATTGTAAGCTTAGCCTTGCAGCTACTGTATGTATAATGTTAGCATGAAATCAGTACTGTTAATATACAGTGTCTTTGTGATGTTATTTTTTGTTGACATAATTTTGTTTGAATGCAACATTAACTTATTCAAGACATTAGGATGCTCATATAAGCCTCTGTAAGTCGTCAAACATTTCAACTGGCTGATGGCCAAACTAGCTTGATCCAGCCACTTGCCAGTCACTACTGCCAAAAGGTTTGCTGTTTTCATGTCCAAACCCCCGCAGCCGGGTGATATTCACTGTCAAAACACAAAGTAAAACCTCTAATATTTATTTGTAAAGTTACAGTGTAATTGTTTTGGTGTTGTTCTGAAAAAACATATGAACTAAGCCTTTGGCAAACTGAGGTGTTTAAGGCTTTTTTCTCAGTGGGCTAAGAATAACTAAGTCAAGAAATCAAAGAAAATTTTATTTTAATAGCTGTTTAAGTGAAGTTGGTCTAATATCCACAATGCACGTCCTGAACAAACTTGCCATAACTTTTTTTGCCCTCAAAGCTGTGTAGTCATCTGTAGAAATGAAAGTCAAGAGTAAAAACTGACTGCCCAGTTTATTGTATATTTTATTTATGCTGTTTGTAACAAAACACAAAACAAGACCAATTTCATAGCACGTTTGAGCCTAGTGATTCTTGCAACATTCACAAATTTTAGCCACTAAGCCTGTTTCCACTATTTTATTTGCCTAAAATGGAGATTTAATCAAAAACAGGCTTTCAAAACTTGAAAAGACGATGGATATGATCTTAACACTTTTAAATTATGATGCACCCTGCTTTGTCTGGTCTCTGCAAACATCATCGGAATCACTGGTCTGATTAGTTGCATGTTTGTTCAGCGTGATCAGACACATTTGATGTATGTCTAATTTCTCCTTAGGGAAGTGGGAGATGACTTTTATATGGTGATTACTATTGTTGACCAATTTTGTTTCTTTGACAGGGGCTGTTCCTGGTCTACAACCCAATCCATCTCAGTACACCTCATGCTACAGGTGTTCTTTTTTTGGGCCTTGTGGGTTACTACATCTTTCGTTCAACCAACCACCAGAAGGACCTTTTCCGCCGTAGTGAAGGAAATTGCATTATCTGGGGTCAAAAACCCACATTCATTGAGTGCAAGTACAACTCCTCTGACGGCAAAACTCATAAAAGCAAGTTGATGACATCAGGATTTTGGGGTCTGGCCCGCCACTTCAACTATACTGGTGACCTGATGGGCTCCCTAGCCTACTGCATTGCTTGTGGCGGAACACACTTGCTGCCATATTTCTATTTTATATATATGACCATTCTGCTAGTACACCGCTGTGTACGAGATGAGCACCGCTGCAGTGCCAAATATGGCCATGACTGGAAACGGTACACAGATGCCGTACCCAACCGACTTGTTCCTGGAATATTCTAGAGCTACTGCTGGGTTGACAACAGTGTTGAGTTGGTGTTGATTCTGAATCTTGATGCATCTTCAAATGTCTCATATGAGGCAACTTAAAAAGAACAAAATAAAAGCAATGGACAACAGGACATAAAGAACATGTGTAGTTGCGCAGAGATAGCGATACCTCAAAGGTGCAGGCATCCCCATTTCCCAATTTTTCATTCTGCCCCTCATCAGTCTGTGAGATGGAATAATGTGAGTAAATAAATGAGTTAATTGAATAAATCATCTTTTCACATTGGAAAAAATGAGCTGTGTATTTCATTGTAGTGAATCTTATAATATAATATACTCCAAAAAAAAACTAAATTTGGGTTGCATCTCTTACCCATAGAGTAAGCTTTTTTGATAACACTTCACAGATTCGTAATGAGGGTAGTTTTGTAGTTGTAAGCTGGTAACATAACGGTAGCAACTCAGAACAATTCACGTTACTGAAAAATGACTGAATATGGGGTGTGATGTAATGGTGATGAGTGGCTGCATGCAGTGGAGAGAACTCATTGAAGCCTTATGTCTCACAAGAGACAAAGAGGAGTAAGTAAGCTCTAAATAGCTCTAAAGCAAAGTAAGTAAGCACTAAATAGCTCCAAAATACATTATTGCCTGTTTGAATTTAATCATAGCATAATAGCTCCTCCAAAAATTACAATGCTTAACATAACATTGAATCTGGAATTGGATGAGTTCATTGAGATGGAAACATAAGACCACAACAAACCAAACACAAAGTAGTGTTGCTATTATTGGTGGCCAAGCAGCGAATCTGTGTAGGCCACCATTATGTTTATACCTTTTCTTCTTATTACTATGCATCTTCCTTCTGCCACTGAAGTCTATGACAGCCCATAGAACCATTTGGTAAAAAGTTTTGAAATTTGGTACACAGATTAGGCACAGTCTCATGATCATTCTGACCAAATTTCATGGTGGCACCTTGCACCCTCTAGCATCACTAACTGGTCAAAGTTGGAAGTGCATTCACGTACACAACTTGTGTGGCCGAATTTCGAACAACTGGTACCGATTGAATCCTTGGACCAAGCCGATTCCTATGACGTAAATTTCCGTCATTTCGGATTTTCTTGAAAGTGAAACTACATTTTCAGCGGTCAAATAGTTTGTCCAGTTGACACAAAACTTGGTACACACACCATCACAAAACATATACATATATATTTTTTTCTATGAACTTTGAAGCCCTTTCTACAACCAATCAAATTCGATGGCGAATTCGCCAAACAGGAAATGAGGTCATATATCAGCAAGGTTTTGACCTAGCATAACCAAACTTGGTCACATAACTCCTGATCCCTTGCCACAGGCCTCCAACAAATGTGGTGCAGTTTGACCTCTAGGGGGTGCTATCATTAGAAAAAAAATAGTTTTGGCTCATATCTCATGATGTGTTTGGGCTAGCGACTAAATTCTGATGTCTAGCAAAGCTGTTGATCGTCCCATTTACAGCTAATAGAGTTTCAAAAGTAAAACCACTGCAGCCAATTAAATTTGATGGCAAAGTAGCCAAACAGGAAGTGAGCTCATATCTCGGCAGTGTTTAGATGTATCTCAACTAAACTTCGTCTTGTTCTAACCATACAGAATCATTTACATCAAACTCTAGCACCACATCTGCACAAACATCATATCAAATCATTAAATATTTCATGAATTTTTGATGTATCATAGCCAAACTTGGTTTGTGGACTCAGGACCTTGTTCAGAATGACCAGAATCAGAATCATTTACTAACGTCACCACTGGTCAAAGGTCGTATTTCATGAATGCTTTGATTTATGGTAGTCAAAGTTGGTGTATGGACTGAGAATCACATTCTGACCATTCGGATCAAGCCATTTCAAACACTCTAGCACCACCACTGGTCAAACATCATGTTTTGGCAATGCTTTGACATATCATAACTGAGCTTAGCGTACAGATTCAGGACCTTGTTCTGACCAGCCAGAACCATCTACTTCAAATGCTTTAGCACCACCTTTGGTTAAAAGTCTCATGAATGCTTTGACGTATTGAAGCCAAATGTACGTGGACGCAGGACCCTGCTATGACCACTCAGAAGCATTTACTTCAATCTCTGGTCACTGGTCAAAATTCATATTTTATGAATGCTGTGATGTATCGAAGCCAAACTTGATATGTTAATGTAACACCCTGGTCTGACCACTCAGATCCATCTATTTCAAATGCTCTAGTGCCACCACTGGTCAGAAGTCACATCTCTGCAGTGCTTTGCTATGAGTGCTTATTGCCATCTGTCTTCTGTTCTCCATTGCTTGGCCACCTCACAGCTGTTTGCAGCTATATTCATTATTATTCATCCACTCGAATGGCTTCGTACTTTATATGTTGTTTTTGATTTTGGATCCTGTGACTGGCAGTAAAAGCGATGATGGTGAAAATAAAACAGCAATCACTATCAATCAATGTGTTTATCTATCCAACAGTTACAGTACATCAGGACAAGATAGATCAAAATATGTGAATGATCCATTGCACATATTTGGAAGTACGCCAAATTGGAGCAAACCATTATGTGATTTTATTTTTGTGACAAAAGCTGAAACTATCCTACTAGTTCTCTCCAGAAAGACTCAGAGTAGAATGACGAACAAATATTTAATAAGTATACGAAATACAAAAGTTATTTGAATAAAAAAGTCTTTGCCGTAGGCCCTGTCCGTGGTCAAGGATTTCGAGAATCTTGACCCAGCAGATCCTGCCTGATTTAAGCTGGCAAGGGGAGAGCCTACCCCCCAAAATAAAGTAAAGATACCCACCAGAGACAAAGTTGAAGGGGCTTCTGTTTGAAGACAAAACAAAACATCACGAGTAAGACAATTTAAACAATGCACATCATTTTGGAGCAAAAGTAGTTATTTGGTAAAAGTTTTGAGATGAATGTGTGAACTTCCCAGAGCTTGGGTGTTGAGCAAGCTGCTCGAAGTCCTGCACGAGCTGCTTGAATCTTGGAGCAGAGGAGGCAAAATGTATGTAGCAAGTTCGGAGTTAAGACTGAAGTGGTTGCTGACAAAGACTTCTCACAAAACCAACAGGGCACATGCATAGAAGTGAAGAAGATTCACTGCAGTGAAGCTGGCTGGTCCTCTAGGAGAGCTCCGCAGGTCTGAATTTCCTTCAGAGTTCCTCTAGTTTTTACTCCGAATTTCCAATAAAAATGTATGTTTTAATTCTTTTGATTCATCACTTTGTTTATGACAGTTGTCTCCTGGAATTTGCCTCTTCCTGTAGTTCATCTTCTCCAAATCTCACCAATTGCCTGTTTTAATTGTTTTTCATTCATCCATAATTTTGCTAATTAGGTACCAGTCACTAATTGCCTCCCCATGACTCATAACATATTACTCATATTCCACAATTTTTTCACTAAACTATGTACGGAAGTGGCCATTAGTTTCCTTAAACATGGCCTTCAAACTACATGGCCTTTAAACCCTCATTTGATACACACACATACACTCTGCTGAGAGATACTCAGCTCCATGTGAGAACAGTTTAAACTAGTTACTCAACCATACAAATGCAGAGTGGGTAAACACTTAGTAACATAAACATTGAAAACATTGTTCCATGCACACCCCCTCATCCATCTGCATGCTTGCCACACACTGAGGCACAAAGACATAATTCATGTCTTCCCTACCTGTTTTTTCATATTTTACAGTAAGCTCAAAGTCCCTTTTCTATCTGACCTCATCTCTCTGATTCTTTCCGTTTACCAGTCTACAACTACTGTCTTTAGTATAAAGTATAAACCAAATGATGTATTCTATATTCTACTTAACATTTACCTTAAACTATTATATCATACATATTTCCCAAAATTTACCACAGTCACTAGGTGAAAACTTACAGTTTGCGCAGAGCTTGCAGAAGCTCATACTACACAGGAACAGAGATATTAAATGAAGTTCTATGGAGCTTGCAGAAAGCTCATAGGGAATAACATGCACACAAAATAAATCCTGTATGGCTTGAATGGAGCTCGCTGAAAGCTCATATTAGGCAGAAACAAAGATATTAAATAAAAGCCTATGCAGCTTTTACGGAGCTTGCAGAAAGCTCAACTAGGCAAGAGCACATCACGTGATTTTCTATGACGTTTGTACGGGGCTTGCAGAAAGGTCATACTAGGCAATATTATAAAAATCCTATGCAGCTATGCCGGCAGTTAATTGCAATAAAATGTTAACTTAATTATTGTTGGCGAGCAACTTTTGAGCTTCGAGTACGTGGCATGATTTAGATCTTACGTATGTATTATGTCTCGTAGGCCAATGAAGACCAGCTTTCCAGACGTTTGATTGAAGAATCGATCATTGTAAATCAGAAAAGGACAAACCTTGTGAAGGTGAAAAGTGTTGAGCTGCAGAAGTGAATTCCCTGGGATGAAGGAAAAAAAAAAAAAAAAAAAAAAAAGTAAAAGGAAAACTGCTTTGAACTTGACATTTAGGTAGTGACTGAGAAGCCCTGAACATAGTGAAGTAACCAATTTGTTCTAAATGTCCAGCGTGATAAGCAAATATTTATTAGAGTTAGAGATACCTATAAGAAGTAGCCAGACAGCAGGTATTGAGAACAGACTGGGAAAACCTGAATCGAGTAGGCTAGCGTGAAACTGAATGCCAGCTATAATCTTTTGGATAGAAAAGATATTCAAATTATGAGTCTGGAAACTATGAACCATGAAAACTAAATTAAAATAGGCTGGAGAGGCAGACTGAGAGAGTGACAAAAAAAGGACCAGACTATAGTATAGGCCTTGACTGTAGAGAGAGCAAAACCTTTAGACATATCATGGTAAAACGAGAGGCGGCCATGGTTCTTGGCAGGACAGTTCAGTAGTGCAAAGACACAAGATTGAATGAATTCAAGAGTTTTTATTGGGACTCGGGGTAATGAACAGAAAAGTTTCTTAAATTCAAAAGAGATTTAAAGGTCTTATTAAAAAGGGCACACATAGACAACGCTTCCTTGGCAGTTCAAAATTTGAGTCATAAGTCTCTTTTCCCCAGCCAAACAAACAAATTCTTTACCTTACGATCAGTCCACTCAACTAGTAGTTAGCCTGTGCTATCCTCACCCCTGCCGTAGTTCGTTCTTTCAGTACGATAATTCCATGAGTATGTACTCCTTTTTTGTAGTCACTCCTAAAGGGTAAAAAAAAAAAACCCCACTCAAGAAGACTTTCTGGTCCTTTGTAGAGAACACACCTTGAGCCTGGCTCCCCAGCTCCATTCTGACCCTTTCTGAGTTTCTAGCCCTTAAAAAACCCTTCAGTTCCTCAGGCAGTCATCAGTGTCAGGTGTGTGCCCATCGGATAATCATCCAACTCAGGTGTGTTGGCATGTGGTGTATTGAGGGGTGGAGTTCCCAGCTCCACCAGTAGATGGAGCCATGGCTAGGTGTGGCTGGAGCCATCTCATGGGAATGTAACGTCCCTCCAGGACACTGCCTCTCGTGACATCACAATATACAATCCAACAGAATCCAACAAGTTGTTAAAGCGATTTAATCCAAGGTCAGAGTGGAGAGGCGGGCGCAGGGTGTTGGATCCTTGTCTGCTGCAGGACAGCGTGTGTGAGCAAATATGTTGCAGTTACTGGGGATATGCTCAGCTTTGAATATGAAATTAAGAGGGACAGACTGCCATGTCAAATGTTTTAGTAAAGACATAATATGTTGACATGAAAAGTGCCCCTTGTTAATAATAGTGACAACTGCTTTGTTATCGCAGAACATAGAAAATACATTCATGAGAACAGGCTTCTTCCCAGAAAACTCTAGCAATGACGAAGGGACAAATTTCGTAGAGAGCAATAGAGGCAGATCTGAGGGCAAGAAGGAACTCATCTGGCCATGAAAACCAGTGCTCCCGGAAATAACCCCCAAAACCTGCAAAAGGAGTCACATCAGTGAAGAGATCGAGGGAATCGGAGGATTCAAAGATGTCATTGTAGAAAAAAGAAATGCCATTCCAATTGGAGAGTAACTGCAACCAAAATTTATGATCTGACCTGCAGCCTTCATTTAGAAACTTTGTCACTAATATTTTTCACTGAATGAGCTAGAGAATCAAGGTGGGAAATAAAGGAAAGGATCGCCCTGCCGATCTCAGATGACGAGAGCAAATGAATTTCGTGTGGGGGTCCTTGCAAAAGCTACAGATGTGAGAGAATTTACAGTTAGCAAAAGTACAAATGGAATTATTGAAATTATTGCAAATTGGAGTCCAGTCCACATGATTGCAAATTCGCCAAAGGAGAGATTGCGAACTAATCTAAAATTGGACGTTTTAGGTATTAAGTCTTAAGACTAAACGTCCCCGCAGTTTACCAACTGGCATTCAATTTGAGATGAGGGAAGCAGCAAGGTAGCCAGACTAATGTTTTTACCTAGAGTTATATATATATATATAATGAAAGTAGGCTGCAAGTAGGCGACACCGAAGAGGCTGGAGCAGGAGGAATAGTGTGGCCAGGAACTGAGGCAAATGTTCGAGCTTTGAGCTGTGGAGGCCCAGTGGCCGCGATGGGGGGGTTGGAGGGAATGTTTGGAAACGCTGAGGTCGAGGAAAATGCACTTTGGGGATTTTAAGTGCTTTCTCTTCTTCCTTTCTACCCTGCTTTCACTCCTTCCTTTAAGTGCTTTCTTTTCTTCCTAGCAGTAAGATTTGACGACTCTCTTCCTAGTTTGTTTGTGAGAAGCTGGGGTGGTCTGTGCATGAGGTGCTTTAGGGGGTAGGGGTTGCTGGAGACCGGAATTCCCTAAACAGATAGGAACTCTGTAATAGACTTGAACTGTGAGAAGCCCATGGAAAGGGTTTTTGATGAGTGCGCAAACTGCAACGCAGGGGAAATAACAGGAGAAGAAGGAACAATATCCTTGTCAGAATCGGACACGTCAAACTCGACACACCATGCCTTGGTGAGTGACATGGGAGCTGAAAGTAATGACGGAATAGCGGATTTCGGAATGCCATCGCCTAGAGCAGCAAGAGCATGAATGTTAGACGGGTCTATATAAGACAGTTGAGTACAAGTAATTAAACAAGAAATAAATGATGTAACGTAAGCTTTCATTTCTGTAATTTACTATGAGACAAAATCTTAGTGGAATTGTAATTTAACTTTTGCAGCTCATTAATTTGTTATTTGTTATGAATGTCCTTGAGAGTTCCAAACATTTATTCCAGAAAGTGTTTTGAAAAATTTCAGACATGCTTAGTTTCCATTTGTACTGTACTTTCTGTAATTTATACATTGGTATGCAAGAAACTGGTAATGTAAGAGAGGTGAAGTGTCGTCAGTGCCATAGTAAATGTAAAATACAAAATCTTTGACAAAATAACCTTTTTATTAGTGTTCTTCTCGCATCCACAAATACAGATCATTTAAAGAAAAAAAAATACTCACGGTTCTATTTCAGACATTTTAGATGGTGAACTTCACAAGAAATTATCAGGCCCTAGTGAAATCCTAAATGATCGTAATTTTTCTTAAATACTTTATAGCAATGGAAGCCCAGTTCTCAAGTCCTCACATTTTTAAATTTGGTCAGTCCATGTAATGACAAATGAGCTCCCATTTCAAGAAAGAGGCAAACACATCGCACTTGCTGGGCTGTGGTTTAGCAAGGGACACCCCAAGATGACTAGCTGTCTCAAAATCCGGTCTGAGAGGGGTTAGGTGGATAAAATTATCTTACGATTGGGTATCCTCAAAATTTATAGGCTTATGCTACGTAGTAGACTCTGTAGCAAGACCCCTAATGCAAAACACTACACAGCACAGTGTTTTGGGTGCAGTTGGTGTTTTCACCAAGGCCAGCTGGTGTCGGGACAAATAAAATACCCAGTATCACAAGTGGACTACCCAGACAGAACTCATGAACTAATGTTAAAGCAAATGGAAAATCCAAACTTTTATAATTAATTCTATAGTTATTTTTTATTAAACAACTTAATACCTTGTTTTGACTTACTTACGTACCTATTTATCTTATCCTATCTTTTATTTCTATCTACTTATTTATTTGTTTTTATAAAAAACTGTTTTACACTTTGTTTTTAAAATAGTTTGACATACCCATTATTAGGCTATCTATATCTCCATTGTTATTTTTTTATTCTATCTATTTTCTTTTTTATCTATATCTATTTATTTTCTCCTCTAAATTTTATTGACCTTTTTATTCCTCAGTTGTATTGTTATTTTAGTCTATGATCTTACCTTACGACGCTTTCTGTCCTGATGGCTTAAGTCTTTGTGTTTGTGTTTGTCTTTGTGTTTTTAACATTTCTTTGTAAAGCACATTGAGCTGCCCTGTGTATGAAATGCGCAACAAGGGTGTGAAAAAGTGTCTTTCCCTCTGAGTAATCTCCCTTATTTTAATATTGTCTGGGGTTTCATCCCTGACTATATGCACTCTGTGCTTCTAGGTGTATCCAGACAATTAACTGAACTCTGGTTGTCTTCTGTGGGCAGTGGATTTTAAAGCTATGGCAAAGTAAAAAGTATCCAGTGGATGGAGTGTAAAAGTAAACAGTGCAAGTCCAGTGCAAATTACTTTGTCTGATACTAACATTATAGAACAATTCAAAATAGGGCAATCCAAACTATAACATAACGCACTAAAATAAAACAGCACATGATTTGAGGGTTCATAAAATGCAGAGCTGTGCAGCAGAGCTATAGTAGCCGATAAAACCAGACAGACATTAAAAGCCAATGAAAAAAGACCCATGCCCAAAAGGGCCTAACACCACTCACTACTGCATCTACAGTATTTGGTCTTTGAACACAATGTGAGCCAAATCATTCACTACTACCTGAGGAAGGGTGACTGGTTACAGACTTAATATTGTTGATTTCAGTCTAATTACATTGTTTCTTGGTTGAATCTGAGCCATATTCTAGACGTCTCTCTCAGGGTATCTTACACACACAAGGCAGACATACTATCTACTCATTAGACATAGACATTAGACAATATTAAGCATTGAATGAAGTATTTCCGTATTTTACCTCTGTTTTGTTCTTACCAGAGAGATGACATTAATGATGATGCTCTTCAGCAAAGTCAAATAATTTTTGATAGGAGGACTTCAATCCACTCTCCAGAGAAATATACCAGATCTTTACATATGAACCTGCCTTAAGATGGACACCACCTCACAAAGTAAACCTGGGAAATCCAAAAACGCCTGGCGTAGGACTGTGGTGCAGGTGCAACATGTTGTGGGGAGAAACAAAACATGCTGCCAAAGACTGCAGTCAATGGAGAGAGCGTGTTGAAGCCAACTGTATTAAATTATCAAGACCGTCATTACACAAAAATTCTCTTGATACACAAAGAAATGTTTTTAAAAGATGAACACTTGTCAAATGTTTTCAGACACCTTTGCCTGGTAAACAACACTCAGCCCTTTCAGTCCATGGGCAATTCCATGGAAGGACAACCTTTCTGTCAAATCCATAACACCAATAACATGCCAAGTATTTAAGTTATATTTAAGTGAATTCCTACTTAAAATGAAAATGTACTGCATTCACTTGTAGAAATTATATTAAAAAATATTTTTTAAATAATGCAAAACCCTGAACAACCCACTATTTCTATATACTCCCTGGAATTTACCACAACATTTGTATTTCTTACATTTGTATGTACCTATGTGGAGTAAATGATTGCTGTACTTGCTCAAGTTCTGTCACATCCAACATGGACTTGGCCCTGTTCCACTTTACGTACTCATTTAAACCCATTCAGTCACAATCTCCACCCATGCAAACGTTTTAATTTGGGCATAGACTTATTTATTTTATGTAAATGTTTTTGTCTTGAAACTGCACCATTCATAAATGACCAACCATTTTCACAAAAGAGAGTCTTCAAAAAAGTCTATATGTATGCAAAACATTAGAATACACATTAATCCATGGAAGATTAAAGATTAAGAAAAAAATACAGATCTGCCTTTGCAATCTCTGGCATATTAATGCCAGCAGTTAAAAAAAAATCTGTTGAGGACTGTTCATTGGGACACTTGACACCCATGTATTAGCGGGGTGCAAGCGTTTGTCAAACAATTCTGTTTTCAAAACCTGACTATAATATGGTATGTGGTCAGGTATACGTTTTGTGTGCCTTTGATTCCAGGACTTTATTTATCAATATTTCTTGTTGTATTTCTCTTGACTTTCATGGGTCTTGTAACATTTATTTTGAATGTCCTTAACGTGTTCTGAAACAATGACGAGTGTTGCTATTGCATGCACTGTAAATAATAATATACTTGAAATTGATGGAGCCTAGAGTGTAGAGTTTTAGCAGAATTAGAAATTAATCAAAGTTTACTTCAGTGCATCCCGTCATTATTAACTGAACGGTATTAAGCAAGTTTTGATTGGAGCAGTGACCAAAGCAAGGTGTCATAGCGACTTCACTTGTAGGCTACCAATCAGAAACTTATAAATGACAAAGATGTCTTTGTAATGCTGTCCACCTTACATATGCCTACTGGCAGCGTTAGCCGGTGACCAGAACACGACGTCGTGGCAACGTTAAAGTGAAAATGATCACAACGTGAAAGTGACCATAACAGGAGGTCACCACAACGTTATCTACCAGGTTTCAACGTCGCGGCGACGTTACTCATGATACCTAATGGCAGCAGTGTAGGCACTAGCACGTCGCTATAAGGTGATGTTGTGGTGACCAAACGACCACCTTCCTGGCGACGTCATCACAAAGGTATGTGTTAGGGTAGGCAACATTTTTTATTACTAAATGAATCATTAGATTAATCGAAAAATTAGTCAACTAATCTCAACTAATAATGGTATAAAACATATACCAATTGGTTTGGACACAATCACACAATTGCACCTGCACATGACACAAATCATGTCACTCTCCAGTAAGTACATAGCAGACATATGTAGCCTAGACATATATGATTCTTTAATATATTTGCATTGTTCTAAAATGCATTCTTTTTCAATGGGCATATATGTGGCTGAAACAGGTAGCCAAGTGTCTCCCAAATATTTCAACATTTTAATATAACGTTATAGTCATTCTGGCCTGTAGAAAAATGTTTTTGTGGGAGTTGGGGTAGTGCACTATAGGGCCCTGTGACGTGGCCTAACCTTTTGTGCATAATGGCATTTCCCCCCCCTACATTACTTTTACTTTTATGCTTTAAGTAGTTTTGAAACCAGTACTTTTACACTTTCACTTGAGTAAAATGTTTGAGTTGATACTTTTTAAACCCTAGCATCTCTACTTCTACCTTAGTAATGAAGGTGAATATTTTTGACACCTCTGTTCACTAATGTATGTGGTATTTCATAGAAAGAAAAGAAATTAAAAATATAAAGAAAAGACATTAAAAATATGGTGAAATAGCAGTGGCCCACAGGTGGACTGCCAGAGAACTGACAAGCAAAGCAGCAATGGACGGCCAGGCGCCAGCCTCTTGCTTCTAACAAGATGTTACTTTTCCCTATAACTAATAACTACATAAAATGTACAAATACTGTTACAGGTTACAGATATCTAATTAAACAAATTTGGGTATGTAGACAGCCCCCCACCCCGCACCCCAATCCCACAATGAACAGTGTCTTTGTTGTAATTGTAATTATTTTTTTATTTTTGTTTTATTTTCCTCACAAAATAAACTGCATTATATTGTAGTATGTTAATATCACTGTTACACAGCATTATTAGGCATACATACATAAAGTAAATGCAGTATTTGGACATGAAATACTGTTTCAAGGGCTAGAAATAATAAGTCCCGACTCTTATTTTGAAAACTTCGTCTGGCGACCATATTGAAAATGACGCAGCTGTCACCTGCTTCGTCCACACAGCTCAAGTCAAAATACTTCCTTACTCAGTGACCGAAACAGACTGTCTCTGACTGAAACGCTTGGAAGTGTCTGAATTTCGTGTGATGGATATTTTTTTAATGCTACATTAAGGTCTACTAACCTTTGCGACAGCATGGTTTTTGAGTCACTGGTGAGTGATCTGCTGAACAGGTTCATTGGTAATTATGTGGAAAACCTTGACAAGTCTCAGCTGAAGATCGGCATTTGGGGAGGTAAGTCAGCAGTAGCATACACATCTTAAAAACGGTGCAAAGTTTTAATTGAACTAGGCTTAAACTATTTGCTATTTTTTGCCTTCCATACATGTCGCCGAAACCCCGATATCAACTCGCTTGCGAAATATTACGTTTATCGTATTACGTTTATAATTCACGATATAATTGACGTGACTTGACTTCAGCATATCATTATTATTCAGCAACTTTGCTTAAACCCTCATCGACTCGGACATTAGTCGAGTTATGCAATTGAGGTGCAAATAAATTTGTTACTTTGGTCTTTGTAAAGTCGTAAGAATGTGTCAGGGGTGGAGTACCTGGTAAACCTAGCCCAGCTGTATGTCACGGGATATCACGACACCGTGACGTTACGTGAACTCTCCGAAGTTAATTCATGGCATAACATGTTCCAGGTCCATCCAGGCATATCAAAGGACAACCTTAGGTGCGTTTTTAATGACCTCACTCAGTGAAACTTTGCAAAAGTCCAGAATGCATTGCCTTAAACATGAGTCGCAAAACAAGGTCCATTCATGTACGGCCATGAAGGGACTATACCCACAAACTTCACTTTTCCATTGGCAATGAAATGGATTAAAGCTAGCATGGCTCAGAGAGAAACCTTGGGCAGATCCGCGGCTCAAGGGACCAACCTAACTGCCACGCAGGAAAGTACTACAGTGGTTATCATGGTAGACTATTTTAGCTGAGCATCTTCCAAACATATTGTCCCACAACATTATATAGTCAAGCCATGGGTGGTTATCAAAAGGTGTGGCTGGTGTTGCAATCAGGCATGGTATTAAAGTCAAGGAGTGGGATTGATTATTGAGAGAGTCCATTTTGACAGCACCAGTCAGTCACAGGGCCTCTAGGAAGGAGAGTCGGTCCTGGCATGGGTGACAAGGAAGGGCCTTTAGGAAGGAGAGTCGGTCCTAGTATGGGCCTCCCATGAGTTGGTCACATTATTGTCAGGTCTAGTAGGTGACAGGACTCAGCCGGTGAGAGGCAGGGATGACACTCACAAGATGATTGTGGTGTAGGTGGACAGAGGAAACAAATGAGTTAGGCTGGTCTCTTACTTCACTGATCATATGTGTCATATGTTGCTATGGTGATGCCGCTGCACGATGGCAGCCTGATACCGCCACTTCCACTCTTAGACTGGCAGTTGGGGTTACCCAACATATGTGAATATGAATTCTGATAAACCTAGGTTTTGATCAGTATTCCATTTTATTTGAGGCATGTATACACCTTAATCAGGTTTATTTCGTTCTTTTATATGTATGCCTGGTCGGAAAACACTAACCAGGCTAGGTTCAGAGTAATTCCAATCATAGCCCTGCCATACAAGCTTACAGAGTGCGGCTGGTAGGAAGCAGAATAACAGAATTTTGTACGATGCTAACCGAATAACGACTAGTTAGTAAACATGCAGTGATCTAATAGCAAGCACGCATCTTATGCAAACTGAATGTTATCATAATCTCACCTTTATTTTGTTGACTACGGTACCATTTAGTTAGTGTTACCTGCAGGTTCGCTACTTGGTCTGTGTTGTTCCGAATTCTAGCGTTCTCCTCTCTACATCATTCGACAGACTTGTTCAACAGGCTTATGGTTAGAATTACTTTGAACTATCGCTTCAAAGTGAGGATAAAGGGTCAAAAGTTAGGACACTCCTAGTCTTTACTGTGAATGTTTCCTCCTACAACTCACAAATAGTGGAAGATATAATGTAAAATGCATAATGTTTGCCTTATTCATCAAAGCATAAGGGTTGACAATTTGTCTACTACCATTATCATGTTTGGTCCTGGAGAAATGATGCAAAAAACGTTAATTCAAAGTTAAGATTAGTTTGGCATTTTTACGGAGCGCTTCTAATCAAATAATGCGCTTCGACCGTTCTGTTTGCCTATAAGACGAAGCTCTAGTACCACGGGGCACCTCCATATGCAGAACTGCAGTGTCTTCTTTTGCTGTGTGTGGCAAAGACGGAGTGGAGGGAAACTGGAGGATAGGCATAGAGGATCGTTCACCCATGGCTTGAGTGGGAGCCATGTGCTTGCAGAGGGCTACCTTCCACTAACCAGGTTTGGAGGAAGGTGGCCCTGCATACTGATTGTTTTGGCTGTGCGGTGTTCTCCATTCTCACATGGGTGGGCCAATCTCCATAACCACCTTGGTTGAACATGATAGCCTATCCTATATGCGTCGTCACTTCTCCGTCCCAACTTCAAAGCACCCGTGCTTTTTAGAAAGTGCTGGACACAAACTGACTAAACATGTCTGGGTCCGTAGGCTATATGGATCCTGATCCCATATGGACTAATGCTCATTTATTTGCTTTTGCTGTATCTTTCTCTTTCCTTTCCTCTTTTATTGAGTTAATATTCTAATTTATGCAATTTCACTAAGTGTCTTACATTAGTATTTCAATGTATGTGACAAATTAACACAATGATTCTCCTTGATCCCCCTTGTTTTTTGGTATGTACTTATCGTATCAAGAAAAAAATTCTTTGCATCATGTTACATTTTTTCAAATATCTCACAATAGCCATGCTAAAAGAAATATCTTTTCATGTTTGGATAGGGTGGGTTGTCTAGGATCTGGCAATAGTAGAACCATGATGGTGGCATACTGTATGGCTGACACATTTCTTGCATGTGACCTGACTAGATGAGAGACAGGGGTCTGAGAACAACTTTTGATATGGAAAGGAAATTATTTATTTTGTGGTGGGGGGATGGGGGGTTGACAATGGAGAAACGTGATGTGATTTTTAAGACGGGGTCACTCAGAAACTGCTAATCATAGAGAGGAATGCTATACACTATTGATATCGGTTGGTTCTCTGTTTGTTTTGATATGTGACTTGGGTGTATTTACACGTGATATGTGTATGCTATCGGTGTGATGAACACTCCGCAAGTAATCTGATAGAGAAGATGGACTTTTAAAAAAAATAAAAAATTGACGGGGATGTAGTTAAGGTGGGAGGTGTTTGAAGTCAAGGCTGCCGTCTTAACTATAAAGTGCTAGGGGAAATCCTGGCTAATATGAGTTTTTATACAGCGCTTCTGCAATAATTATGGGAAAATGCATCTTCACCTGTCTAAACAGAAGTAGTACCCAGCAGCACCCTTTACTATGTGGCCAAGCATGCCCTTCATTTCAATCCGGTCTACAGTGCCATACTATGAGGGTTCCTTTCTGGAGCCAAAAATGTCCCTGCTTTTCAGACTGGTAAGGGGTCCCATAGTGGGCACCCCACCATGGGCCAACAGTCCAATCCCACTTGGGCCCCCTTACAAATTTAAAAAGTATTCAATTTAGCCTCAAGATGGTCTAGCAAACCATAAAAAACCTAAAACTGTCAAACTGTGGGTTTTGAAGTGAATCTACGTCAACAATTATTTTATTGTTCTATATTTTTATGTTTTATCATGATGTGGTTATAATGTTACCCTATATTTTCAGGCAATGTTATCCTTGAGAATTTGAGAGTGAAAGAAAATGCTCTGGTAAGTCTGGTCAAACACTAACTTCAAAAACAATTGTAAGCATAAATCAAAATTAGAATTATACATAAGAGCTAATGCTCTTGGGCACCCACTTAACTTGGATTCTGATTTGGCTCATAATAATTTGCAAACTGATCATTAAAGTAATCTAGTTTGAAAAAAGAAACTGTGGCCCAATGTAAGTGTGGAAATTCTACACAAATATATTTGGCAAAAATGCTCAAAATGTTTCATTGTCTTATCATTAGCTTAAAAGAGAAAACCAGTGTGACTCAGTCCATAGCCCTGTGGTTCAAGGTCACCTAGTGCTGTCAAGAATGAGAGCATTTTATTCAGCATAGACCAAAGCGTGAACTGGCCGCAAACACTAACTGAATGAGGTGCAGAAAGTCACTTTCAGTTTCATTTGCCTATTCCCCATTCAGTTAATGTTAGCTGTTGGTTTCCTATTTGGTCTATGGTGCATCAAATTTTCTCTTTCTTTTTCCTATAGACAACACTCGGTGACCTGAAACAACGGGGCTATGGATAATCACACTGGATATCTCCTTTAACTGTTTGTTTGTAATTGAGATTTTGTAGAATGTTGAGGATGGTCGTGTACTCGGTATGTAAAAGCTATAAAATATATTTATACCTAATGTATTTGTTTGTTCTCTTCTTAGAGTGACTTTGATGTGCCATTTAAAGTGAAGGCAGGCCAGATTGGTGAGTTTCCATCTATTTCTATCTTCCCAAAACTAGCTTGAAGTTTGAAGTTAATGGAGTAATCCAGTGTGAATCAGTCCATAGCCCCATTGATTGAGGTCACAGAGTGCTGTCTGTTGGAAAAAGAACTGAAAAATTTGATACATAAATGCGTAAACATAATCGGCATTTGGTGACCTCAAACAACAGGGCTATGGATTGATTCACACTTTTCTCACTTTTCATTCACACTTTTCATTCACAAACTTCTCCTTTAAAGGAACATGCTATATGCTATTACAGTTTTTTTATAATGTCTGTTAAGTGAACAGAGAAATATTGAAATAGTGAAATCATTAGCTTTATACTACAAAGGACACCCGAATTAATAAGAAAAAAGTCTGAATGATGAATCACAACCAGAAACGTATGAAATGGAGTGGCATTGTTAGTCAAGCTCATGCCACAGTTACCTGATCTGAATCAGCTGATCTCAGTTAGCTGATTGCCCAGCTGATTCCCTGCTACGCTTACTATTTGCTAATTCTACACAGGGCACTATATTCAAACCTGAGTTAACATGCCATTCCATACCACTTTCCTGCCAGCCAAATTGCATCAATGCCTGAAAGGCGAGTGCCGGCACATATGGACCTACATTCCAATGCTAAAGATCGTTGAGTTAGCCTGATGCATCAACTGCTTTCATATCTTCATATCATATCGCTTTGTGCAAAACATCTGAACCCTAGAAATTGGAATGTGTTCACTCCATGGTGGGCAGATACTTTCTGCTTCAGTCAATCAGTACTGTTTGGTTGTGACGTATGTTACCCACTGGAACGCATCATTTGAATTCAGCATTATTGCTTTCAGCCCTCCCTCTGCTGACTCATTGTCTTGGATGCCTGGCTCCCGGACTACAGTGGTGGAGCAATGACAAATTGAGCAAATCGGTACTACCTGTGCAGAGATATCACGGTTGCAGTCAGCCTGCTAAGGCCACCAAACAGTGTAGTGATGATGGCAAATTTCTAGCGTCACAGTAAAAAGCGCTCTTGTGCCACTGAAGAGGCTACACACCACTTTCCCACCCCCCTTGCAACATAGCCATGAGCCTTACGAACAAAACTCTAAAAACTCTAGAAACATTATAAAACAACTTTTTAAGCAGACTGTAACATACCTCTCTAAAAAAAAACTTAAAAATTAACAAAATAATGAATACAAAATAAATAATGGATGCGATGCATATTTTTGAGATTAGCACAATGTTTTTGTTTTTAAGTTTTATTTGTAAACCAGTATTTAAATGGGTTTCACCTGTTTATTTATTTAGTTTAATTAATTTTTCAATTTTCAATCTAATGACTATTTTTTTTATTAATCTAATGATTAATTTAGTAATTAGTGATTATTTTTCTACACTAAATCGATTTAACAATCTACCCAATCAAAGTATTGAAAAGATTGCCTCATTCTAATCATTGCATGTTGAAACTAGTAAACTAATGCAGTGGTCCTCAATTATTTTTCCCCAAGGGCCAAATTATGTAAAGCAAGTGAGGCAAACAAACAACTTTACAAATTTGCAAAATGAAACTGTCTTTCCCTTAAAACGTTATCAGCTGCCACACATTTGTCTAAGTGCCAGGAAGTACTGTGAGCAAAGGCAAATTGGACAATTAAATCATCCATCCCAGAGAGAGTGAGAGAGAGAGAGAGAGAGAGAGGGCATAAAAACTGAGAAAAAATGTGTTCAAACTGCTTTCCATAGAACGGTATCAACCAAATCAGTCACTGAATAGAGAGAGAAAGGGAGGGGGTGAAATAATAAGACAAAATATAAAATTTTTTGTGTGTGCCAACTAAAAATTCACTTAAAGTGAAAAAAAAATAATTGTGAGAAATGACAGTGACTGAATAAGGCAATCTTCCTGTAGTCTGGCCTGTATTCTGTTGTGGCAATCTTTAAACACTGGCCAAAGTGTGCATCAGACATTCTGTTTCTTGCTTGTTTTTTGCGAGAGTTCATTGCAGAGCAGTGGTGCTGGTACCACCACCATGAGCTCAGTTTTGCTGATGTTTAGTTTGAGATAATTGGCTTGTATGGTGAGGAGAAGGGGGCCAAGCATGGATGGTTGATTGCTGATGTTGTTTAGCTTGAGTCTTTCAGAGTGATGTATTGTTGCCCATTAGATAAACAAGACTGGAACCAGGAAAGTACTGTGTCAGATAGTCAAGTGGACTCAGAAAGACAGCGTAGCAGAATGGTGTGGGAGACTGTGTCAGAGGCTGCTGAGAGGTCGAGGAGGATGATTGTGATGTGCCCATTGCCATAGCAATAGTGAGGAGGTCATTTGTGATTTTGACAAGGGTAGTCTCGGTACTGTGGTAGGTAGATGCCATAAGCTGCTGGTGGATAGTGTTCACTTAACACTTCATTTTAAAAAGGTTCAGGAACGTGGAACACAGGTCAGCAGCATTAGATTACTCAAGGTAAGGTTTTTTTATTGTGTTATAACTTGAATGTTAATCCTCTTTTTGTAAGTCACTTTGGATAATAGCATTTGTTAAATGCTGTTAAGTAAAGGGAAGGTAGTGAAATATTGATCTCTTGTTTAAGTTTTCCAAAGCTTGCTCAATGCTTACGCAGCAAACATTCACACCTGGGCTCTGAAATGTTGAGAACTCTGCGTTTTCATTCAGCCAATCATCACTCTGTATGCAGAAAGGAGAAAAAAAAGCTCAGCACAGTTGATAGGATGCTCAAAGGAGAGTGACGTGAGACATATTTGGATGCATATTTGGAAAGGCACCACCGTATGTAATAAGTGCTGTAAATTTCTCATGGTTGTGGATCTGTTTTAACCATTTCAAAACCATTTTTTGGAGTAGGCTACTAATATAAAAAAGTGGTCCGTGTGCTTTTTCGTTCATTTATTATTCTAATTTGGAAAGATGGGATTTAAAAAGGGTGCAGCTGGGTGTTTTGTTTAAAAGAAAAAAATGCAGAAATGGCTGTATTTTGTTTTCAAAATGTATTATCGTCATCAAATAGCAGTAGAAGTTAGAAGATTTCCAGTTATTTTTTTCCTTATTTTTACCCGGAAGTAAATTACACGCGTGCACTCATCTCTACAACCATACTACGCTTCTTTCTGGGTCCTGCCACTTTTTCTGCCTGTTGTAATCATGGATCAGATTCATTACATGTTATTCAAAGGGCCAAAATGGGTCAGCCTCCAAGAAGAGGACATATCCATTCAAAAATTGGAACGATTTTCCAGGTAAGGTTAGAAATGTCTTTTCTGTTGTTCTAAACACCTTTTTTCTTAGACTGTATTTGCTAATAACATGAACACTAGCTAGCATCGTGCTCGTTCACAATTTGCATAGCCACAAGCAGGTTGCTTTCCCTTTGTGACTGTAGGGTTATGTTACGGAAACTGGATATATTGAAAATCGACATATTTAATTGTTTTCAAGCTTATGTTATGTGCCTGCTAGACATAGACAGACAGCTGAGTGTCCCAAATGAATAGGTGAAAAGTGACCCAGATTCATTAGGTGTCATTGAAGGCTATTGTGTTGTTTGCAGCAATAATCTATATCGTCTTTTATCTCTTTAGTGGCACCAAACACCCAGTGGCCTTGGTTAAATTCGCCCCTGGAAGATGACTCTTTTTTTTTTTTGTCACAGAACAAAGATGACTTTATTAGCAGGGGCATTATAATAGTTATTATTGTTATTACAAAGTACCCAGCATCAAACTATATATTTAGTTGAACAAAATCATTAGAATATGATTCCCAACAGGGAATTTGGGACACTAAACTGCAAGTATACTCTGGTAATGTTTATGTTTTATTATGTTTTAGGTGTCATCATTGACTGTGTTCCTAACAGATGTCTCCAACGTGGCAAAGTTCCATTCAGGCAACAGGCATTTTAGCACAGTAGATTTGATGCCCCGAGCACAATATGAAGTGCATCACTCCATCCCCTACTCCAACCATGCTTTGCGTTAGCTCATCAAGGTGCCAGTGCCGCCACTTCATCTGCAACAGCAGGCCTACCCCCAAGGGCCACACAGTCATGTCAGAGGTATGTAGAGTTGCATTTGTTGGTTAGGTAAAACTAAATAATTTTAGTTTTTGGGGGGATTGCTCATTTTAAATTTGATGACAGCAACATGTCTCAGAGGAGTGATGCCAAACACAACACCAGAAAGGACCTATTATACCAAATCATGGTAACTGGCGCAAGACAATTAGGCCTATGTGGTAAAAGAGCATCCACTTCTGCCCAATACAGGATTTTGACTGTCTTACAGTCCAGTGTCTTCTCAATAATTTACTGCTGTTCATGCACCAAATGTGATAAGATATTGAATCCTAACAGGTAATTTTAGATGTAGAATGATGAAGCCCTCTTTAAATTGGCCATGCTATGCACCCCATACAATTGTAGATGCAGACTTTGAAACTGAGCACATATAGAAAGCTTGATGGTCCCTGTACTCTTTAACCCAGAACACAAAAAGTTACTTATTTCCAAAATGAATGACACATTTTGATTACTTTAAACAGGACAGCTTCGGCACAGATAAGACTGCTGCACCCATGTATTATGCATAAAAATGTAATTTCCATGATATAGTTTTCATAGACAGGCGTTATTCTATGCTTACCTGAGCCCAGACAATGATTTCCATCATAGAATTGGATCAGATTTTCTACACCTCAGAGATACCACAAATCCAATATTGCTGTGTGATAAATAATTAATGAACAAACCGAGATCTTTACTGATGATTTAGACGATGCTCTTTTACATTGTACACAATCATGTTGCCACTAAACCTAATTGGCTGTGAAATTGTCATATGTTGTCTTTAGCATTTGTTCAGTTTACAGCCTTTGAGTAAGTGGATATCTACTAATACATTATCCCTTTGAATATATTCTAGATCTGCGTTCATGGCTGAATTGGTATATGGAAGCCCAGCAGAATGATCGTCATCAGGTTTATGGAGGGTGATGCCACTGTGCAGGGTGTTCTGACAAAAGTCCAAGATGCCCTGGGAGCCTATGGCCCCTTGGTCCTGACAGATGACAGGGGAATGAGATACTTCATTCAGAGTAAATGAAATGAATGAAAAAAAAAATAATCTTAAACTTTTGCAATCTGAATGAAGGTTTGATTTTTGTGTTGATTACATTGGTCCCTCCAAAAGTACTGGGTCATTTCAATCATAGATAGTACAACATCTATTTTTCATCTCTGTAGTATTGTGGATGTTTTTCTTGTCTGACTGTCTATCCATCCATAGATCTATCTGAAATACTATTAATTGCTTCCTCTCTGTAAGCTCTATCTATTGAAAGCAGAATGCTAGAAAAATTCTTGCAGTGCCAGAACAGCAGTTTATGAAGACTGGAAAAAGAAGGAGATCATCTTAAGTACCCTTAAACAAATGAACTGTCAGTATAATTGGTCTGTAAAGCTATTTGCTCAAAAAGCTATTAATGTTGTTCTTGCTTTTAGCCGAAAAGATGAAGTAGCAACAGGCCTTCAAGAGCTTTATGATAAAATAGAAGAGGTCGTGATAGCTGTCCAGTCGCTCCAGGATGTGACTGACTATAAAAACCTGTCTGAGCTAGCCATCGAGTTAAGAAACACTTATGTCCTGATGGATATACAAGCAGAGCTGTTGTGTGTGCAAGGTTATGTTGATTGTTACACTTTCAAACAAACTAGTTCTCCTAAAAGGTGGCGTGCTCCTGAAAGCAAACAGACATTTTGTTTTCCAAATTCAATAGAAAATGCCACCAAAACAATAAATTAAAAAATATTTGAATAGATCAATCTTCTCCCTCACATACTGCTGGTTTTCAATGCTAGATGGAGCAAAACAGCCCTGGTGCAGCACTCGCATTTTGCTATACAAAGTGTACTACAGTGTACTACAGTGTACTACTTCTACATTTTGTCTCATAATTCCACAGAAAATGTTCTTCGGTTCATATGCATGGTTTCGTTTAGGATTCATTTTGGATTGGGACTATGCAATAGTATTGTGTAGTGTAGAGGAAGAAGAAAGAAGCATACACAGAAAAGTCCACCATCCACCAGTGAAAATGGTTAGGTGATGCTTTGCTTTCTCTGGCACAGAAACTTGTAGCATGTGAAGGGGAAGATTGATTCATTCATAAATTTGGAAATCCTAAGAGAAAATATTTAATAATTTATGTCTATACAAATCTAAAGTAAGTGAACTGGAGGCTATCAAAGTATGTTCTAACACTCTTTAGGAGCAGTCCCAGACCTGTTGTGTATATATCAATATGCAGCAAGTACAAAAGTTACTTGCCATGCATACACTGCAGTAGTCATTTGAAGTGGCATTTTGTCAGCATCTCTTTGAATAAGAATATTACTCAGAGAATACTAGTATTCACATTTTGTGTGAAAATTAAACATTTCAGGGGCAACTCTGTGTCTAAGTATATCTCATCTCTGTCTTGCAGGGCCCGTGAAGGAACCGATTCTCTCAAAATGCTGCAGAGCCATCACTCACTGCATATATCAACTCAGTGCATTAGATGTAGGGCAGACAACTTTGCAATCAACATTGTGGAGGTTTATGGCCTTTCTGAGGCCTTGAATGCTTTAGAGGAGATAATTAAGGTGGATTAAACACTTTGTTTTGTTATTTTTAGTGGTGCTCTTGATTATCCTGTAAAATGCTCTGTTCACTTGATCGGCCTTACCTGTTCAGAGGTCGGGTCATTTTGAATAAGTGACCATTGCGTTGTGTCTTTTTGAGATCTTTTTGCCTGAGCCATGTAAGCTGTGTTCTAAAGAATGTTTTTATTGATCAGCAGGAAAGCAAAATGGTAACAAAAAATAGTTTTAAAAGACATATTGGGTGAAGTTTATGTTTACATTTTGGCAAACTTTGTTTTTCAGCAGACGTCAATAAAAATGGAGATGAAATTGTATTGTGAAGCAAGACTCCCTTGCTTCATGTCGGTGTCCGGTTCACCCTGTTTTGACTTATTTTCCCAGTAATGTTAGATTTATTAAGTTTACAAGGTGGACCAATGCATTTTGAAAAGGTTTAAAATCCCTGTTAACAGTGCTATTGTACAGATATGACATATCAGGGTATGTTTGCGCAAAAAGACGTTCAACACTCAACTTCTCTTCACTTTGAAATAGGTCTGTTCCAAAGAAGGAGACTCCTGTTAAGGGGTTTCCCTATTCCTTTTCATAAAGGTCAGCTGCTTCAAGTGTGTGAGGTGGTAGCCCCTCTGGGACTTTTTTCAGACACCCATCCCTTCCCAGTTGATTGAGTATTCCTTTTCCTGTAATTAAATTGTTACAATAAAAGACGATGCAACTGAAAAAAGTTTGTTTTTCTTCTCTGTAACAGGTTTTACCATACCAGGAATTCTGTGTGCATAATTGTCAATTACTCCTCTCACGCCCAGTTCAGACATTTGTCTAGTCAGGTTAGACACACAGTATCTGCTGATGTTGCAGTCCATGCCCTGTTCTTGGTTGGTAAGGTGGATGGCCTCTTTGAGTGGGTAATTGACCCTACTGTTAACTTCAGGCCACATCCGCTCAACTTTATGATTCTAGAGAACAAACAACCAAATATGAACATGTGTTTATGGACCATAGTAAGGGGTGAAACTAAAAAGTAAAATGTAGCTTTAATTTTACACTATTTACACCAAGGCTTTTGTTGAATTGTAGCTTGAATATTAGATGTTCTTGTAAGTTTGACTGGATAAAAGCATCAATTAAATTACTAACCAAGGAGCAGTCCGCAACAACTATATGGGGGAATGTTTTAAAAATGTCTGCAAAAGTACAAGCTACTCAGAAAATGTAGTTAACTAAGATAGCAGTTACTCCACATCAGATGAAGCTTCACTACACTAAAGCTACCTGAAGGCAAAATATAACAAGCTAAGCTCCAAAAAAATGGTAAAAGTAGTTTACTACATGGAAAGCTACTTTATATTTGACTTTATATTTATAAATAAATGAAACGGTCCAGCCTTCTGCTAAAATTCTATTAGTGACTAAACTGTGTCTCCAGTCGACACAATAGTAAATAACCAATAGTATATAATTGTACTTTTATATAGGTAAAAAGCATTTAAAACAATCATTTCCACATTCCATGCCCAGGAGGTCAAATGGAAGAATAATATGGGCATGTGTGTGCTTTATTGTGTCCTGAAAAATGCCCATGTCCCTATGGTTATACAACATTTCTTATGATGCCTACAGCATTTTGCATTATAGTTTTTCTAATGTATTCTAATATGGTTTTACTTAATTTATTGTAATATGCACACGCGAGTGATAGAAGACGGAATTGATTTTTGTATAGGCCTATTCAGGCCCATTTTTAGGCCTATTTTTTTTAAATTATGGCACTTCTAATGCAACAAATGCATCACATTATTGCAAAGAACTGATCTTCCATGCATGGCCTAGATTTAAGTTTAGCTGGTGTGAGCAAATGAACTGAAAATGTAGCTTGTGGGAAAGCTACCACACTACATTACCAAAAAGATAGCTTTTCATTAGTTTAGTTATCAGATTCAGAAAATAGCTGAGCTACAGCCACACTATGCAGAATTGTAGTTAAACTAGTAGCTTTGCTACTCGTAGTGAAGCTACTGCCCAGCAGTGGGTATTACTGCTGAACAGATAGTTCAGATCAGTTTGCCTCAGACTAGTTGCCCATTACACCTAATATCTAGGTTAGGCTGCTTCTGATCAGTAGCATAATGCATGCACTATGTGCGTCTAGACTACTCCAGAGCTTTAAGAGGATCCACAAGATCGAACAGGTTGTCAATCCTTTCCTGGACGTTTAGGCTACCTGGCAGTCTGCTGTGTGCTTTATTTGCTTATTCCTTCCATAGCTTATTTCAGGAAATAGCATACCTTGCATGTCATTTTCTGGTAGGGTCTCGCCATCCCACACAGGACTCCATCAACATGAGTTTCTGCAGCAACAATCCCTTTGGTTGCCAGGTAACCAGTCATAAACTTCCGACCAAGTGTTGGTCAATGTTGGGATTAAGAAATTTGTTCAAATAAAAAACAGCATCTGAGTTTGTCTTAAGAAAATCCTTACCTCTTCTACTGCTGACGAAATGGCAATTTCCAGCTATGCATCAGATGCTACTTGAGGTTGTGAATGTCACAACATCTTTGAACACTCATTACAGAGCAGCCACATCCTGCGCTAATGTCCTTTAGGTGCTGTGAAATATCTGCATGTCATTCATTTTGTTGGAATATGCCTCCAAAGACGTGGATGACAATATCAAAACAAAGCCATGCAAAGACTAGTGCTTCCAGGTGACCCAAAACGTAGATCCAAAATAGACCCAAACACACACCAGAATTGCATTTTTTTATGTCTTTTTTTTCGGTTCAGTGTTTCATTTTAAATCTCTAAAAGAGATGAAAACCTAGCACTGGCTTCCATTCAAGTCATACATAAGTGTAAAAATTCATATACAACTCCTTTTTCATTTCTCATGTTACTTCCAAATTAGAATAACGAACGAAAGAAAAAGTACATGGACTGGCAATTCCACATAAAGTGGATTTTTTGACACATCCTTATGCCAATAAAATGTCATGGTATTTGCATGATGTGAATGATTGCAAGAAATTTGAAGATTTTAATAAATTTGGCTGTAGAAGTTGCATGCAAAAATTGTAAAAAGTATTTCATGCTGTATTTGGTCATGTTCTGTCTCATCCATAATGTAGAATTGCACTGTATTTACCAGCTTCGGATAATTTGTTACATAATGGGAAAGTGCATGTTATTTTTGGTCATGAGAAGTCTGTCCCCTCCAACATACATTTTAGCAGCAGAACTTTTGAATTATATTTAATATCAGTGAGAGAAATTTAAACCAACACCCTATCTCTAATTTTGAATTTGTAGTAGATGTACAGAGCAGATTCAGAAACCTATGAACTAAATGGATATATATGTATCTATGAATTTAGATATTTTTAAAAAAAGAAACCATACATTTACTGCACTGCCAATTTAAACATATACTAACTGCCATTTTCTAATCAGTTGATTCAGTTTGTAGTTCTCGTTTTGAAGGTAATTTTCATGTTCTGGGATGCTTTAATTTTTCAGGTAAGCTAAGTTTGAAGATACCTTGGAAGAACCTGTATAATGAAGCAGTGGTGGCAACATTAGAAGATGTGTATGTTCTTGTGGTGCCCGGTGCAAGTGAGTAATGCCTCCTTTCTTAGTGTTCAGGAAAGTGCTTAGGCTGGCTAGATTATTTTGATAAGTAATAAAAACTTACATTTCACTCCACAATGTGGCATTCTATTGCCACAAAAAGAAGAATTTGTTTTGCATTTCATCCTCTCCTGTTGGGCTGCAACCATCACATATATTATGTGATGTATACCATCACATGTATTGTGTTGATCTTTTCATCAAGTAATTGGATATAAACACTATATAAACACTTTGTGTTTTTAAACAGTAGGCTAATATCACTAGTGTGCTATGCAACACGAAAGCCCTGTAAAAATTAAGCAAATGGCTGTTATTCCTGACCAAAACTCCAAATTCCTGTTATTCCTGACCAAAACACTTTTGTTGGATGAAAGATCAAAACCTTTGGCTTACTGGCCTCTAAACTAAGCCTATTTAGTCCATCTGTCATATGACATTGTTACAAATACATAACCATACACACAGTAACGTAAACTTACTGAGAAACATGTATAACATGAAAAACTATGAAAATTTGTCCTTAGTTTTAGCTTTAAAAAAGGAGAGTTGTGTCTCTTCCAACAAATCATATGAGAATAAAGAATAAATGCATGCGCAAGATAAGGAGAGAGAGGCAAGGAGTAAAGGATTGTGTCTGTGAGGGCACACTCCATGCATGCAGGAGGGAGGGAGATGAGGAGTGGATGGCATAGGATCTTGGTGCGTGTGCTCACTTAAAACTGATCTGATCCAATATTTGGATCGAATGTCGGCCCCGAAATGGACAAAATGGCTTGATCGGGTATCGGAAAAAACTTGATCCATGGGCCACTCCTTTTGACTTCTGACCATGACCATGTTCTTAAATCTTTACTGTATATTGCCAAAACACGGTAACAATTTAGATTAGGGTACACATGTTCATTATTAACTAGCATCTTATAATCATGCAGAATATAAACATACTAAACATTTGTTAGTCATTACAAGTCACTTTTTCTGCATGAGATTATTCTACCCATGGTAGACCATTAACTAGGTTTTCTGAAGTGGAAATAGTGTGGAATGCTATAGGAGAATGCTATAGTAACCCTAGTGCAGAAGTGGCAGTGCAAGTGAATTTCCAGTGCAGATTCTCTTACAGGGAGAGTATAAGTAGGCTACACATTATAAAAGCACAGCAATATAAAAAAAAAATCAATATAAGGAGTTAAGAGAGCAGTGCAAATGCTTAGTCCAGTCCTTGATGTATAGAAAAGAGTAAAAACTATGGGTTTAATAAGCTCATGCAGAATAAGGTATTAAGTGACTTGTAATGACTAATGATAAATAGTTAGTATGTTACTAACTTGCATGTTAATAAGCTGCTAGTTAATTAAGGTAACTGCCGTATTTTAAATTCCACCACTGCCATTCGGTTCTCAACAGCTTTCTCTACTGCCACTGAAAATCTTTCAATAGAAGGTCCATGTCCGGATAACCTGATCAGCTCATTCTACTCCGCTTGTCTCAACATTCTCGATACTATTGCCCCGGTAAAAAAAAATGCGGCCGAATAAAAGAGGTCTGTGGCTAAATGATGTTACTCGAGCGTGCAGGCATGAATGCAGAAGTGCACATGCAAGTGGAAGAAAAATTAACTGCAAACTTCTTTTGATATCTTGATGGGTCAAATATCAAAAAACTAAAACAAAAAACTAACATTGTCCAACAGAACTGCAACAATCCACACACATTATTTAACACCAATTAAAGTGCCCTAACTGCACCCCAGTCTACCTGGAGTGATGCTACTCCGTCTAGCTATGAGGGTTTTTTACTTTTTTTGTGGATAAGATTTTAGGCATAAGAGCTATTATTTCTCCCCCCTTGGATGATCCGTCCATCTCGTTCACATGCCATACAGTCTTTAGTAACTTTGAACCTATGTCCCTCTCTCTCCTCTTGGAAACCATCAGGCAGCTGAAACCTGCAACTGGGACGCCATCACTCCTCGTCTCATTAAAGACACTATTGACACCATTGGAGCCAGTATTTTAGCCATCATAAACAGCAGTCTAACATCGTGTATTATGCCCAGGCATTTTAAGAATGCTATTGTCCAGCCTTTAATTAAGAAGCATAACCTGGACACCTCTGTCTGCTCTATTGTAGGCCTACATCCAAGCTTCCATTTTTGTCCAAACTGTTGGAGAAAATTGTATTTAAAGAGCTTCAGTCTTATTTGGACACAAATAATCTCAGTCTGGTTTCAAAGCTCGTCATAGTACTGAGTCAGAACTCCTTAAAGTTTTTAATGACATGCTTCAAATCACTGATAGTGGTGACTGTGTGATACTGGTTCTTCTCGACCTTACAGAGGCATTTGACACAGTAGATCATAACATCCTTTTACATCGTCTAGAACAGTGAGTTGGCATCAACAGAATGGCTAAGTCTTGTCTTGCTTTTTTTTTGTCAGCATTGGAGAATATACCTCCTCCTCAGCACCCCTCGCCTAAGGGGTGCCCCATGGATCAGTTCTTGATTTTCCCTTTACTTTCTGCCATTGGGAAAATATCTCTCCTCCAGGCAACTGATTTTCATCTCAGAGGTCTGGTCAACTTACTATATTGCTACCTGCTATCAGTCAATTGTGGAGAAGGCGCCTATCAGAAGAACATTCAATTTGTCTAAGGAATCAGATGTTAGTGGTCCATTTGAGTCATTTGATCATTTATGTAGAAAATAAGCTAGCTAAATTTAAGTTTTGAGGAAAATGACTTACCAGAATTAAAAAAAATAATCAGGCTGCTTTATTTAGTTAGGGGTGCTGATACATAGTTATGGGTGCTTTTTTAGTTAGGGTTACTTATACCTATTGCAAGTGTCCCACCACCATCCACTATCACCGCAGACCAGGTCAGAGGAGAGTTGAAGAGGCTGAAACCCAAAGCTGCTGGGCCAAACCCAAGATTGCTTAAGGCTTGTGCTGTGGAACTGGGGGAGCCACTCCAACATGTCTTTAATATGAGTCTGCATCTGGGGAATGTACACTATGGAAAACATTATGTCTTGTAATGGTTCGAGAGAAGCCACACCCTAGGGAACTGAATGACTTTAGGCCTGTTGCCCTTACCTCACACCTAATGAAGACTCTTGATTAGCTGCTGCTCCATCTGCCAAAACCCCAGGTCCACCATTCACTTGACTCTCTACAGTTCAGACTACATCACACAAAGACCACAGTTTGTTAGACTGGGGATCCTCACATCTGAGACTGTTCTATCCCCTGTACTGTTCACTCAGTACACCTCTGACTTCAGACTCTGACATGCCACATGCAGATGTTCTCTGATAACACTGGAGGGGGAGCACAGGAGCCTTGTGGAGGACTTGTGGCATTGTGTAAGACAAACCATCTACAGTTGAACACCACCAAAACCAAAGAAATAGTGGTGGACTTCAGGAAGTCAGTCCGCCTATCCTGTCTCCATTGATGGGAGGGTGTAGAGTCAGTCAGTATGTACAAATACCTTGGGCTACATTTTGACAAGAAACTGGACTGGTCTGCTAACACTGACTCACTCTACAAGAAGGGGCAGAACAGGCTCTGTTTCCTTAGGAGGCTGGGGTCCTCCAGTATCTGCAGCAAACTCCTCGTTATGTTCTACCATGGCAAGTGCCCTCTTCTATGCTGTGGTGTGCTGGGAAGGCAATACAAGGACGAGGGATGCTGGATGATTAGATAAGCTGGTAAGCAAAGCTTGCTCTGTTGTTGGCATGAAACTGGAGTCACTGACATCAGGACCCTGAGCAGATTGATATCTGTACTGGACAACAACCATCACTCCCTGCACAACATACTCCCCAGACAGGAATTATGTTCAGTGGCAGACTCCTGTCTCTGACATGCTCAACTTACAGGCTGAGAAGGCCCTTTGTCCCACGGTTCATACAGCTCTACAATGCCACACAGAGGAGGTGTGAGCAACTGATCTGCTTGATTCTACACATGCCTGGGCCTCACCTGGTCTACTTTTTACTTGTCTTTTTAATTATCCTACCAAAGTCAAGACTGGACTGGACTATTACTAGGCTATATTAGCCTATTGGACAGACCCTCACCCACCCCATTCTATTACATCTTTTCAGTTTTTACTCTTTTCTATATATCAAGAATACAAGGACATTTTATTGTTTCATGCATATGGTTACTGAGTGTAAAAATACAATGAAATTGTGTCCGTTTCTCAGACTTTTGTGCATGGGGGGGTGTAAGAAGGGGCTGGATATAAGTGCATATAATTCATAAGTGCATATAATGCATAAGGTGCATAGGGGAGGTGACCAAGGGCTGCATTAAGATGGGGGGGTGGATGATGTAAAAATGATGAATAGTGTTGACAAAGGGCAAGTGCTATGTAGCTTGCTTGCTCCTATTAACAAGGAGGACCCATGAGCAACAGGTGCAAGGAAAAACTCCCTCGTCCAAGGAAGAAACCTTGGGCAGATCCACGGCTCAAGAGGCCAACCCAACTGCCATGGATGAGGATGGTCATAGGTGATGTCTGGGGTGAAGGCAGGGGTAGACGCAGTGTGCTGTGTGTATGTAGTTGTGGGAGTGGCTTGCTGATAAGGATGGAAGGCAGTGTGCTATGTATGTGGGAGAGGGGCTACTGGTGATGCAGTGGGGTGGAGGATGGGAGCAGGTAGTGTGCTGTATATGGGGGAAAAGGGCTGCTGGTGATGCAGTGGGGTGTAGGGGGGTTGGCAGGGGGGAGAGCACTTGCTGGTAATGGCGGTGGTGTGTGTGTGAGGGGAGCTTTGTGCTGTATGTATAGGTGGGGGCAAAAGGCAGGGCAAACAAGGTTTTTAGGTTGATGGGTGGTGTAGAGAAATGTGTGGAGAGATGCAAGACCAGTCCATGAAGTAGTGGGAGATGTATAAGTGCCGCAAGTCAGGTGTGTGTGTGTGTGTGTGTTGTTAGGAAGTGTTTGTGAGTGTTGAGGAGTGAATTTGTGAATTTGTGACTAGGGTGAGGGGTACTATTGTGTTGAATGCTGAACTAAAGTCAATGAACAGCATTCTCACATAATTTCCCTTCCCCTCCTCCAGCTGAGTTAGAGTGGTGTGCAGTAGGTTTGAGATGGCATCTTCTTGACCTGTTGGCTCTGTGGGCAAATTGGAGGGGAGGGAAGAGCAGGTAATGTTTTTCACCAGCCTCTCAAAACACTTCAGGCATCATGGCCACCAGGCGGTAGTCATTAAGACATGATGGACTTTTGTTTTTTGGCACAGGAACAATAATGGACTGTTTGAAGCAAGTAGGCACTGTCTCTTGAGCCAATGACATATTGAAGCTTTAGGTGAGCCCAAGGGCTAACTGAACAGCGCAGGATTTCAGAACCCTGTGAGAAATGCCATCTGGTCTGGCAGTTTTCTGCAATTAACCTTCCTGAAGACATTGCTCACATCAACCTCAAAGACACAGAAAAGTGTATCCCCACTAGCATCACAACACACTGTGGCTGCTCATCATTGGAGGGGACTTTCTTTCAAAGCCTGTGATGGTTCGTACTCCCTTCCACACACATGCTGGGTCACTCTCCATGAAATCAGCTTCAACTTTGTCACAATAGCACCACTTAGCATCTTTAATAGTCGTCAGTAAACTGTATGATGCTACTTTGTAATCTGACATATCACCTGAAATAAGCCCTTCATTATAAGTGGTGGTTTGTGTCTTTAATGCCATTCTTACCTCTCTGTCCACCCATGGTTTCTGGTTAGGGAATCTATGGATCAGTACAGTTGGGATGATGGAATCAGTTAGCAAATTGATGTAACTCAATGCTACTTCCATAAACTCATTGACAGTAACAGAGGTTGTTCAGAACATCTCCCAGTCCATGTTGCTAAAGGCCTACTGTAGCCTGGCGTCCAAGTCGTTGGTCCAGCACTTGATTCCCTGTGTATAAAGGCAGCAGGAAAACAGCACCTTGATCGGATTTTCCGAAAGCTGGGCCTTAGCTTTGTAACTCTCCTTGAACTGTGTGTAGCAGTGATCCAGTGTGTTGTCACCACGCATGGGGAAGTGAATATGTTGAATAAATTCAGGCATGGACCAGTTTAGATATATTTGGTTGAAATCACCAGCCACAATAAGCACAGTCCCTGGTTACTTGTGTTTTTATCCGTTAAACACTTCCTGCAGCTCTGATACAGCGATATCTGTGTTGGCTTGTGGAGGGATATAGGCAGCAGTGAAAATATCAAGGACTGGACTAAGCTTTTGCACTGCTCTTTAGGCTGCTTATATTGTTTTTTTATATTGCTGTGTTTACTATGTGTAGCCTACTTATTCCTAATACTTATACTCTGCACTGGAAATGCGCTTGCACTGACACTTTTGCACTAGGGTTACCATGGCATCCTCCTGCACATTCCCGCTACTTCCACACCAAAGAAAATCAGTAACCTAAAACGCACACATAGTAGGATTTATTCTTTATATTTTTAGAATGTATGTATGCCATGTTGTGGAAGCTTAAGGATACCCAAATTTCCTACAGGATAATAAAAGTATTTATTTATCTATCTACTCATATCATTTTAATCAGTTTGTCTTTGTATGTTTGCTATGCTGTAGCAATCAAGTATGATGCTGAGAAGGAGGAACGCTACCTACAGGAAGCTAAGCAAAAAGAATTGCAGCGTATTGATGATGCTCTTCAAACTGCTGCACACAGAGGTGATTAGCAAACATGCACACTGTCTTCTGTTAAATATTACCTACTGCTTATTCTATCTCATGTTTCCTCTCTCCCTAACCATGTTTTCTCATTTCTTGATTATGCTGCGGGCTGCAGTCTCTCAGCATGAAGAGCTGTTATGTAATTTGGAAAATTATGTATGTAAAGATTCCCACAGGGGTAGGTTATTGGTGACTGTTACTCACTTACTTGGTTTCATGCCTTTTTGACTTCAGCTTAGTAGTGGTGTATCCAGTCACTTTAACATTTATGCAACATGCATCCTTTCTCTCTATATAATTTACTATTCCAAGCAGACATACCTTAATGTTTGTATAATTTTCTGTGAGATGCAGGTTTTTGGGAAACAGTAGTAACATGTTTAGGACAGTTAGGACACTGAAAATTCACTTGGGAAGGCCTTTCCCTTATTTTCGCTCTCTTTCCCTCACCTGACTGATTCTCTTCAACTGTTTAGTTATGTTCCAAGTGTTAGTTTTGTTTAACTTAACCTGTGCTTGTTTTTTTCAAGTGAATAGTTGCCAGGCAAGGCAGAAATGAACATGACATACATGTCAGATACTTTGTTGTTATGTTTTTAATGTAATTTGAAGTTTATGTAATCTGTAAAACTATGTTAACTATGTTCCATAAATTAGTGTAGGTTTCTGTTCTGTAAAGTAACATACACACACACTACTCCTATTTTAGGATTTCCGATGTATCATCAGCTATAGATTACATTGCACTACACTAATGCAGAGATATTACTGTCGTCAGTTATGTTTTCACTCTATACATGAACAAAAGACGAATTTAAAAAAGTCTGCATAAGATTTTTTTCACCTCAAAGGAATTAATCCATAACCCTGTTGTTCTCGAAGTAACCGAGTGGTTGGTAGGAAAATGAACCGCTTCGCTATTCAGTCTATGTTGCATCAAATTTTTTGGTTCTTTGTCCTACACACAGCACTTGTGTCCTTGAACAAAAGGGTTATGGATTGATTCACACCAAATTTCTCCTGTAAGTCCTCCATGTGGGGGGGGGTGGCAGGGGTACTCGCAGTCAGGCAGACGTCGAGTCTGGTAGCCGGGGCAGAAGAGCAGAGTGTAGGTCGTGGGCAGGCAGTGGGTCGGAAGCCGGGGATAGAGAGCAGAGCGTAGGTCGTGGGCAGGTGGTGGGTTGGAAGCCGGGGATGGAGAGCAGAGCATAGGTCGTGGGCAGGTGGCGGGTCGGAAGCCGGGGCTGGAGGCAGAGCGTAGGTCGGTGCGGTCCGGGTTCGTCACGGGTAGGCGATCATGCAGGGGACAGGAGACAAAAACAGAGACAGAGCGGGAAGACAGGGCGGGGGAACAAGGAACAGGCTGGAGCAGAGACAGAGAACTGGTACGGGAGTCAGGATCTGGATGCTTGGTGGCAGCTGTGAAGCGTTCAGGTTTGCGGATACTCTGACAAGGAGGGGCTGAAACAGAGGGGAATAAATACTAGCAGACATTAGGGAAAATGAGACACAGCTGGGGAGACAATAAGGGAACAGCCATTGAGAAGCAGGTAAACCTAATGGAGTAAACTAGTGGAGAATGAGGAAGTGGATGAGCGTAATTGCAATTAATTAAGCTCGTTGCCGAGTTAGCAGCAGAGACAGGAGGAAACGGGAGAAAAAGAGAGAGACAGAGCAGGGTGGTGACAACAGCACCTTTTACAATAGTATTGTCTCATGGCGCTTTACAACAAGGAGCACCCAAGAGCATCAGGGGCAAGGAAAAACTCCCTTATGTTTAGTTAGTCTAGGAAGAAACCTTGTTGGGCAGATCCATGACTCAAGGGGCTAACTCAGCTGCCAGGGGTCATGCAGGAAAATAATTATATATTATAATTATTATAATAATAATTATAATTAAATATTGTCCCATAATATTACATGGTAGTCGATCCATAGGTGGTTATCAAGAATTATGGCTGGACAGTATATTAGTAGCCAGACATAGTGTTAAAGTCAAAATCAATTAAAAGCAATGCTGCAGAAGGTAGGATTTATATGAACGACTCCAGACATCAGTGACAATGGGTTTGAAATTCTGACATCTTTCATATCATTCTGCAAGTAATCATCCACACAGAGGTCCTGTTTGCTGCACTAGGACCTACTTTCCAATAATGACCATAAGATAGCACGTTATCCTTTACTTGGGGTACTGCTTCAACGTCTCCTTATGTGAGTCTGTATGGTTTGGTATTTTATTAGTGTAATTCAGTTAGAATTTGAAAAGCCAGAGCATCAGCAAACAACTGTGTTGAGGCATGTTCCTAAAAAAGCAGGGCATGGTGGACATGACCCTTTGATATACTCATATTTTTGTGAAGTATGGTAGGATGTTCTTGCATTTATGTCTATTTCTCATCTCCTTACACTTCAGATGCTCTCTCTCTGAAAATGGCTTTCCATTTCCAGCGTTCATATTCAGAGCGTTATCTGTCTGTCATTATATCCACTAATTCTACCCTCTTTTCTCACGTGTGTTCTGCATGCAAAAGGACAAAAGCATAAAAAACATAAAAGAAACTTTAGGAAATCTAAACACAACAAACAGTCGTCAGGTATGTCAGTTTGTGTGTTCTTGGGGCCTTGGTTCTTTGCTTGTGTGTTCATGAGTGGTACTTATGGATGGGACAAGAAATGCATAAAGACATGGCAACCACATTCACAAGTTTGCATGTGGGAAGTATGAAGTCTCTGTTTAGCCTCAGTAGCTCTAATGTAGTGGTTTAGTGACCAGTGATTATGTTAAACTGCAAATCTGTGTTGTGCATTTTCATAAGATGGTCCAGAAAAAAAAGTGATGTACTAAAAACATGTACAACTACTTGAACTGGTTATTTCATTTCAGAGAATCCTCAAGAGGAAAGAAAAGACTCATTTGTAGAAAAACTTGCTACTCAGGTCATCAAAAACCTACAAGTGAAAGTCACAAGCATCCACATCAGATATGAAGATAATGTAAGTTATAGGAATTTGGAATGGCCTCCTTAACACCATTAAATCTACTACTACTACTGCTACTACTACTAATGATGACTTGTTATCAGTTAAGTTATAATTAGGGCTGGGTTTCGATGCAGATTTTCTGAATCGATTCTATTCCGATCTGCAAGGTCACCATTCAGTTTGATTCACAATTTGATTCGATTTGATATCGATTCTAGAGCCCTTTTAGTTTCTAAACCAGGTTATGAAATGAGTATGTGGAGCAGTATTTCATAGCAAGTGTGCTTACATCAGTTTTTCTTAACCTCACAACAGTTACAACATGATATTAATGGCCCCTTTAAGATCGATAAATAATTAAATAAACCTACAGATGCAGCCAGCGTTTGTTTGATAGTGAGGAAGGCAGCACAGATGAAAAAGTCGGTAGTTGGAGACTAAAATAACAGAGACAGCAGCAAACTTTGGAAATGTTGGTTGTTTAGCCTAATAACACTGTAACTTCTTGAACTGAAACAGCATATTTTATTGGCACCATCAGGTGAAATGTTCAATATCCTATAATAACGATCGCACCGTATAGGATTGTTTTATGAATGGCTGCTAACATGTCGTTGTCATCTCCTATACTTAAGCGCACAAAAACCCTAGAGAAATTATTTTTAGTGAGACATGTCAAAGGAGTTTATAGCATTTTCCCAGTGTGGGGAAATCCAGGCTAGTCATGCTTACCAGCGCACAAGTGAATGCTTAGTTTAGTTGCCTTTTATTTCAACAGAGAACCACTCATGAAAAAACTGAATTGCAAGCAGATCTTTGGTGTTTTGCTGTCTGCTTTGTCGAATGAAATAAATGTAACTTATCATGATCTAAACGTTGCACTATGATTAATTGCTGGTGCCTCAGATGAGAAATTCTGGTTTAGACTAAGGTGTACACTCATTTGCAGACACCAAACTACACTCAATGCAAAACACTGCCACACACCGCCATATGAATAGCCCTAACACTGATTTTAACGGAGCAGCCTCTGTTTTAATTGACGAGTCTCTAACATGCACATCTCTTGCGAGCTCGCAAAAATACTGAATATATTGAATGGACATACTGTAGACAAAAGATCGATCCACAAAATTCAGTGAGTTCTGTAATCTTCACTTCTTTGTTGTTGCAGGTATCAAATCCACAAAAGCCTCTCTCAATTGGTGTGACCCTTGCAGAGCTGAGCTTGCAGGTAAAAATGCTTTTGCGTACACACACAGTTTGTTCATTTTGGGTGTTAAATGTACAGTCAGCAATTAAGGGGTTTGTAAGGCCACACTAATTTCATTGGTTGCTTCTCAGAATTGCCGCTGATGAAATGAAACAAATTTTGATACAACTTCCATATCGCTCAAGGTCAGGAATTCTGATATACTTCAGTCCATGGTGAAAGTTGGCATTCTTAGATAAATGCTAAACAATAGGCTACTGTTAGAAATTCTATGGATAGCAACATGAATTCCTGCACTTGTACATGTGCTCCAACGTGTGTGGGCCACATTTACGGAATGATAAATGCTCCTGTCAGCTAGTTCGCCTGAAGATTTAGCTTAGTAGTTTGTAGAAGAAAATCCCCCTTACCTTTTCATGTTAAGCCCAGTAGTGCATCAATGACAGACTGTAAGTTATTTCTCCTTTTGGTTGTCTGCAGTCCATGTCAATGGGTTTATTTGTAATAGCATCCAGTTTGCTAGCATTAAAAGATACCTTGACATGCTGATTTTGTAAGCTTTTATGTAGGCCTTAGTGGTCCCCTAATACTGTATCTGAAGTCTCTTTCCAAAAAAAAAACAGCCTTGGTGCAGCATTACAGGCACTTGATCTAGTCCCACAGTGAGATTTCCCTAGGATTTCCCCTTCTGTGTCTGTAGCTTTAAATGATGAGGAGGAGGAGAGAGACGGGGCAAGGTGGAGGGTGGGGGAGTGGCCTTGACCATTACAATGTGCTAATGTTTACAGTGAACATATCATACTCATAGGCTCATAGACACGCAGGCAGGGTATAAAATTAAACTTTTTGACCTAACTGCCAATGCCAGTAACTACCCCCTGCATTGCTTCAGGTTCTGTCCTGACAGATGACAAAAAAAATAGCCTACAATTTTCTAACTTTTACAGCTTACATTCCAATGCATAACAGAAGTTTGCTTGTGAATAAAGTTGTTGGCCAGGTTCTTTGTGTAATGTGTTTATTGATGATGCTGGAAAGTTTGTGTAGTTAGGCTAACTCTAAACGTCATGTTTGGATTTTCCTGATGAATTGGATTTACCAATTTGGCACCAGGGAACCAAGAAACGTCTTCCCTGCTAATCTATGTTTTTCTGTGGTGTTATGCCTCAGATTTTGTGCATACCCTAAATGCAGTAAGGTTTCTCGTATTAAGACTTTTCACTGGCCCGTGCATGCACTCATCTTTAGGTACTCGGTTAGTTGCCGCATAACGCAAGGGTTCAGCATTGAGTTTGGACGTTGCTGTGTGCATGTATCATAACATGCCCTTAGCCCAGTAGAATAGTAGATGCTCTGTCATTCACTGAACAGATCCCCTAAACAGATGACGCATGGAAAGAAAAAAAATCTTGCATGAAAAGAAGGAGTAGTAGTTGGATTGATTTTTCACCAGACACTTGCCGCGCCAACGTGAAAATATGTTGCAGATGCCGCACCCTCCATGCAAGTATATGAGCTCCCTGACCAATCATATGTAAAAACACTTGCAAACACCCCCACCGCTGGCTGGGCTGGCTTAGCACTTGACTCTGACACGATCTCCACAGGCTGTGCTCCAGTTCGCATGCCCCACTCTGAGGTTTAATGGCATTACCCACTCAATTGCTCACTCAAGAGTGTGCAACCCCAGACTTCCTGGGGCTCTCAGGGGACACTGTTGTGAACATTGTCCACCTCTCAGACAGGTGTCTGACGTCGATCCGGACATGCTTAGCGCACTTCCATCTGGGAGCATGCGTGAGGCTACTCGGCCCCGCTCGGACTGCTTTACATGAGGCCATTCCAGTGATGGTTCCTGAATCATTGCATCCTCCCCAAGAGGGGCAGACACAGAGAACTCATTGTCTAACTCAAAGGCGGACTAGCTTTAGCTTGGTGGGAAGGCGTCGCCATGGGTTCGGTCCAGAGGAGAGCTGTGGTGGTGATGGATTCACCAAGTTGGATTATCTGGAACAGGTTCGGGATGGCGCAGGTGGACCTTTTTGCATCTAAGGAGAACACTTACAGCTCACTGTGGTTCTTGATCGCAAAAGACCACTCCCCTTTGGACTCAGATCCATTGGCACATCTGTGGGCACACACACTACTGTATGTGTTTCCCCCTTTTGCCCTCATTCAGACGGTGATGGAGAGAGTGCGCACCAGAGAGACACTCCGTCCTGAGTTGTCAGGGACGCCTTGCCCACCTTTGTGATGTGGGGACGATGTGCGAGCATACGGCTTGCCACGCCCCGCTCAGAGTGTGTTTAACATATGCTGACAGGCCCAGTGTGGTCAGGGGGGGGATTAAAATTTTTATTATTTTTGGAAGAGAGATTGGCCATGTTGCCCAACTTTATTGGTGACTATACTTCTGGTGGCTATGCTTTCTAAATGTTTACAAAGGGGTTTTAGATACGCGTAATGTGTTCTTTTACTTGTCAGACCACAGATGAGAATTGGAAGATGTGCATCCTCGATGAAGCCTCCAAAATATTTTATAAGGTGATATTATTATTGATCAAATAAATGTAAAATGTAAAATTTTCATTTTATTTTTTGGACTTTATTTACCAAACCCTTTACTTTTTTGCAGCTGGGTCGTTTGGAGTGCCTCTGTGCTTACTGGAATGTCAACAGCTCTATTTTGTCCTGTGGGTCATTCGAGAATATTGTGGTAATGTATTCCTGTACCTTCTTTATTTTTTGATGTTTGAGGTCTGAAATTTAACCTGAAGCAAAATGGCTGACTTTGTTTAGTTATATATTCAGACCTGACAGCCTCCATTTTGCATATATTAGCTATACATTTTGTCAATAAAGTATTGTTATGCTAGTGTGTTTTGTGTAGTTTGCCGGAACAGGCTCTGGTGCACAGTTAGCTTGTCAAAACACTTAGATAAAGCTATTTTAGCAGGCTAAATCACATGGCAGAACTTATTCCCTATGCCTTCATCTATGTATAAATACAAGGAACATCGGCCTGTGTGTCTGTTCCACGCATAATTCTTGAAACATTCGCCCGACTGACCTCAAATTTAGTGTGTGTCTTGCTAATGGCACAAGTGGGTGCACAAGTGGTGTTGCTTGGAGGAAAAAATGGCTGTAGCCATTCCCCCATCACTTACATGAGTTTTGAGTTTCCCTCACAGGATCAAAAGAGTATATACTATATACATTATCTTGGCGTGAATCGGTATGCAGCCATTGACTCCTCCTGTGCTCCATAGCTTATGTGTCAAATACACCTCTTACAGTTCAAAGGAATTAACAGCTTACTGGACAAGCTGACCAACATTGGGATTGATGGCACAGCGCACTCCTGGTTCAAGTCCTATCTTACTGGACGGTCGTTCAACGTATCGTGGCTAGGACAGACATCGGCACTTCACCAACTCACCACAGGAGTACCCCAAGGATCTGTGCTGGGGCCCCTTCTCTTCGCACTGTACATCACCTCGCTGGGCTCAATCATCCACTCCCATGGCTTCTCTTACCACTGCTATGCGGATGATACCCAGCTCTATCTGTCCTTTCCGCCGGACGACTCTACGGTGTCATCACGGATCTCGGACTGTCTCTCCGATATATCTGCATGGATGAAAGGACATCACCTCCAACTAAATCTCTCCAAAACTGAACTGCTGGTCCTCCCAGCCAAACAAGCCATACATCACGACATCAGTATCAAGATCGACTCCCTGTCTGTTCCTCCCACCAAAGTGGCAAGAAACCTAGGTGTCATGATCGATGACCAACTGACCTTTGCAGATCACGTTGCCTCTGTGGCTTGGTCGTGCCGTTTTTCCCTATTCAACATAAGGAAGATCAGGCCGTACCTAACCCAACATGCAACCCAGCTCCTGGTTCAGACCCTGGTTATCTCTCGTCTTGACTACTGCAATGTCCTCCTATCAGGCCTACCAGCCTGTGCAGTGAGACCGCTACAGATGATCCAGAATGCAGCTGCATGTCTGGTCTTTAACCAGCCAAAAAGGGCACATGTCACACCTCTGTTCATTGAACTGCACTGGCTGCCCTTGGCTGCTCTCATTAAATTCAAGGCACTTATGTTGGCCTACAGGGTGAATGATGGCTCTGCTCCCATCTACTTGAATTCTCTTCTGAAGCCCTATGTCACCCGACGACCACTACGCTCCTCTAAGGAACGTTTTCTAGCACGGCCAACACCTTGTGCAGGTCGGTCCAGACTCTTCTCATATCTGGTTCCGCACTGGTGGAATGACCTCCCAAGTGATACCAGATCAACTGATACCCTCTCCACCTTCAAGAAACTCGTGAAGACTAAGCTCTTCCAAGAATATCTCCTGGCGTAAACTTTGAGAATGCACTTAATAATTTAATTTCTCTACATTGTGTTACACTATTGCACTTCCAACTTAAAACAGTGCAGATTCTGTGTTAGCAATATGCACTCCTTGTTAGTTCATTGTGTTGTAGCTTGAATGTTATCCTCTTTTGTAAGTCGCTTTGGATAAAAGCGTCTGCTAAATGCCTAAATGTAAATGTAATGTAAAATTAACATCTCACCTCTACACTGTAGCCAACAGTTTGATTTCACAGAGCTTGCAACAACATGTTGACTTACAAACACACAAGATAACTACTCTTGCCTCAAGTGTCTGGTCATGAATTAAAACAGATAACGCTATTTTTTTAAAACTATAACACAAAGACTAATCACTCTGTTGCCTACGAGAACAGAAACACATGGGTATGTAGTGTTAAAACGGCACAATGCTTCCATTACCTGTAAACCTAACATGTGATTTCAACTCAAACAAACTTAATTTACACTGTTTTTGGTAACACTTTACATTAGCACACACAGATCCGCCATTAACAATTTGCTTATTAACATGCAAATTAATAACATACTAGCCATTTGTTAGTCACTACAAATCGCTTATTAATACCTTATTCTGTATGACTTTATTCTACCCATAATAGACCATTAACTTATATTAACTCCTTAACCTTAACACATATTAACTCCTAATTACTGTTTATTCGCAGATAGTAAGCTAGTTGTTGTATATGAATTGTGATTATAATATGCTTTGGTTTTTGTGGGGCTTACAAGACGTTAGTACAACAGGAGCAGTTATTCTCCTTCAGTAATGCTAAGAAAAGCATTCATAGGAACAAAACCCAAAGCTACAAGTTCTAATCTTATCCAAATAAATCCTAATTACATTTTTTTGATTGAGAATAATTGTTCCTGAGAATACCTGTTCCTGTTGTGCTAGCACCATATAATCCCCTTACTGAGCAAAGCATATTAAAATCATAATTCATATACAACAAATAACATTCTTATTATTAATAAGCTGTAATTAGGAAGTAATACTGGCAAATTTCTTAGTTACTGGTCTACTATGGGTAGAATAAGCTCATGCAGAATATGGTATTAATTAGTGATGTGTAATTACTAACAAAAGACTAGTACGTTATTAATTTGCATGTTAATAAGCAGCTTGTTAATGGTGGATCTGTGTGTGCTAAAATAAAGTGTTTTTTTTAGCCTACCTTCAATAAACAAGTGGCTGTAACTGCACAGGCCCAAATCGATATTCAATTCAATTCAATTCAGTTTTATTTATACAGCGCCTTTTGCATTAGTATTGTCTCGTGGCGCTTCACAGAAGGAGCACCCAAGAGCAACAGGGGCAAGGAAAAACTCCCTTATGTTGAGTTAATCTAGGAAGAAGTGGTGCCTGTGGGTCACGTATACAATCTCTCACACTCTACAATGGTTATACGACGCATACAGGTGAGGGACACAGTAGGTAGGTAAGCAAATTTTCTACCCCTAGCCCAAATCTGATTTTTTGCATATCCAGATTGTATCTAGCTTGAATTTCCGGTAGTCTGGACAGCAGAAAACCAAATTCTATTTTTTTTATACAGCGCATTTTACAATAGTATTGTCTTATGGTGCTTTACAGAAGGAGCACTCAAGAGCAACAGGGGCAAGAAAAAAACTCCCTTATGTTTAGTTAGTCTAGGAAGAAACCTTGGGCAGATCCACGACTCAAGGGGCTAAACCAACTGCCAGGGGTCATGCAGGAAAATTACAATCAGTAGTAACCATGATAGACTACAAGTTGTCCATGGTTTTAGCTAAGGATCATAATAATTCCAGAGTATTATTCCATAACATTATATGGTAGTCAGTCCATGGGTGGTTATCAGAAATTATGGTTGAACAGTGTAATAGTAGCCAGACATCTTTGACCAGTTGGTGGTGCTAGAGGGTCCAAGGTGCCACCATGAAATTTTGCCAGTGATCATGAGACTGTGCCCAGTCAGTGTGCCAGATGTCATAACTTTTTACCAAGTGGTTCTGTGGGCTGCCATAGACTTCGTGGCTGAAGAAAGATGCATGTTAATAATAAGAAAAGGTAGAAACACAATGGTGACCTATGCAGCTTTGCTGCTTGGCCACCAATAATGTCTTTTAAAGTGTTATTTGGTCAACTTCCACAAAGATATTGCTATGATTCAATTCAGATTTAAACAGAGATTCACACTATAAACTTTTTAAATGAATATGACCTGCTGATCTGGAGATAGGACCTGCACTTATTAGCCCAAATAATTGCCTGAAGAGGTCACCACCAAGAGAAGGGACATGCCTTAAAAGGACTTGGCTTAGGCCTATATTCAGTCAAGTCTTTTTTTTGTTTGTGTGACATTTGATTGGAGTCTTTCAAGTTTTCAGCTGTGAGTTTAGACTTCATGACATTCATGTCAGTAAAGGCAGATTCTCTAAGTGATTCACTTTCTTATAGTTTTCTGCCTCATCCAAGCTCCAGAAATGCTTTGCATATTGATGAGATTTCAAATGGATGTCATTTTGGAGGTTTAAAAGTTCAACTCGGATCACAGAAGACAGAAACATGAACACTCGAACACAGTTCTGCCATCTTCTCATATATGTCCACATCCATGAATGGTTTAGGCAATAAATGTCACACAGAGCTCAAGTCTCTCAAAGTATCTGATTGTCTGCAAACTCCTGCCTAAGCCTAATCAAGAGGTCACAGTACTTTTCCATGTTCAACACATTAGCTGCCCCTGCATGGGTTTCCAGAACCTTTAAGATGGAGGAAAAGTGCTAGAATCTTTTGGCATTTAAGTGCTATATGAAGGCTTGTTTTGCGCATTAATAGCACTGATCATGTTGCGCATGTCTTTGTCTTTATCTTTATCTTGCAACTGTATGTTAAAGTTATTCATTTTTTCAGCTACATCTGTCAAAAACACAAGAACAAGGACCCACCCTATACCAGATAACAGGGTTGTATCCTCCTCCCTCTCTTTTAAGAAAATCTTGATTTCACCCTGCAAGTAAAATAAAATCGTTGGGGTACCTTACCCTTGCTAAGCCATCTAATGTCAGTGTGGAGCAGGAGATCTCCATACGTTGCAGTGCATTACTCCAGGAATTGTTTGAAGGTCCTCTGTTGCTTAGCCTTTGCTCTAATTAAGTTGACAATCTTAACAACTGGCGCATATAGCCTGTTGATGAATTATACAATAATAGTCCGGGTTGGGCAATAAGTCCAGAGTGACGACCTGTCATTGCTGGTACAACGTCAGTGGTTACTGACACCAGTTTTTCAAGAGGCATCTTGTGTTCTGTAAAGTAGCTGTTCACAGCATTGTAAATATGGACTTCCTGGTTGTAGTCAAAAAACTCATTTCATAGTGAAATCGTCAAAAGCCACCTGAATAAAAAATGCTAGCTGGGCTGTATCACTTCCGTCAACAAAACAATTTTGTGTGCAGAACAATTTTCAATTGAGATCTGAATAATACATTGCTACATATAGATAATGTGTTTTACTAGTAGCAAGAAATATGTAGAGATGTGTTTTAGAATTTTTTGTCAGGTTTCTCCACATATGTATGCTTTATTGGTTCGAGCAGGCCTTTTTTTTTAATAGCTATAGAGAAATGATGGCTATTAGGATATATGCTTAAATCATCTCATCTTCACATCACTCAGTTATTATCACTCAGTGTGTTAAAATTGCTTGAAATTCCTCTTTTGTAAGTCGCTTTGGATAAAAGCGTCTGCTAAATGCCTAAATGTAAATGTAATGTAAATGTGAAATTGCTCTGGTTGTGTGGTCATTTTGTGTCTGCATTTGCATACTTATGTGGCTCTACAAAGACAGTTAGTCAGAGTGGCATATTTTCGATGGAAATCATTTTAGCGGATAACTTAACAGCTAGGCCAAATCAAGGATATCATATCAGGGTGTTTTTTCCATCTGTTTAAAATGTAGCACACACTTTCTTGAACTTCCTGAAAAGACTGACTGACCACTGAACTAAACTGTGCTAGAAACAAGATTACTGACCACATTTGAAATTAATTAGGCTACACTATTATTTGATGGGAAATTAGTAAAGTACCATCACACACTTACAATTACAAGTCTGTGAAGATTCTCATTCATCCAGGTCATGGTAGTCAAATTGCTAAGTAGTATGCAGCTGGAATACTTGTTATGAGCTTGAAGACATTTCACCTTTCATCCAAAAGGCTTCTTCAGTTCTGACCTGGTGGTAGAGAACCAGGAGGTATATCTCTGGACTTTGGGTGGAACTATGATCTATAAACCACACCCCTCATTATACGACAATTGGTCACATGGGTCATCCATTAACATAAATTAATTTGTGAATTGGCATGAGAGTCATGATCACAGTATCTAGAGAGTGTGAACTGCTTTGATGGTGAAGAGCAGTTAAACTTTCTGGGATGGGATCTCAAGGCTGAATGGTATATAGCAGACAGAATGGTATGTAGCAGACATCTCCTTAAGATGTAAATGTACTGATGACTTGGAGTTTTGTCCTTGTAGTGAACCAATCTCTGTCTGACGGTGTTACCAGGTTTGAAGTACACTGCGATGCTGTGCTTGCTGAAGATTCCCCTTAGTTTCTCAGATAATCCAGATCTGTAGGAGACCATTTCTCAGATAATCCAGATCTGTAGGAGACCATCATGTGATTTCTTCTGCTGTTATTCTTGGTGTCGGTTGGTTCCTTTTTCTTGTCTTTTTCCTGTCTTGATGAATGCCCAGTTAGGGTAGCTACAGGTTCTTAGTGCCTGTTTGATGTGTTCATGTTCCTTTTCTTTTCCTTCTCTTTTGGATGGGATGCTGTCCACCCGGTATTGTTAGGTACTGATGATGCCCAGTTTGTGTTCCAATGTGTGATTAGAGTAAAGAGTAGGTATTGGTTGGTGTGTGTAGATTTCCTGTAGATCTTTGTGACAAGGCCTCTGTCATTCTCAACAGGTACCTCACAATCCAGAGATCGCAGTTTTCTGCCTTTGGTATCCGCCCTGGTGAACTTGATGTAGCTGTTTACTGAGTTGATGTGTTCAGTGAAGGCCTCCACCTCCTCCACGTAAAGTTAGCCTAGAAGGGTGACACTGGTGAGCCCATTGTACATCCATGCTTCTGTCTATAGAAAACCACTGTGCTTGAAGTAGGTGGTGGAGGCAAAGTTCCAACAGAGTGGTCTGGTCTGAGGTGAAGTTGGTACTAATGTACAACAATTGTTGCAGGTGAATAGAGATGTGACATCATAAGATAAAATTGATGATGAGGGACTTGGTTTACAGATCACAGCTCCACCCACAGTGGTCCAGAGATATACCTCCATCAAGTCAGGGCTGAAGAAACCTTTTGGCTGAAAGGTGAAACATCTTCAAGTTCCCCAAAAAAAAGAAGTCCAGTGGCATATTAGTTAGCACTTTGACTTACAATTACTAGTTTCCTCAAAGTATTTAGACCCACATGATGTGATTTGGTTAAAATACCCTCTCTAGCCTTTTAGCGTACTTAGTTTGAAAATACATATTTTCCAGATGCATGATTGTGCAAATATTTTTGCATCTTAAAGCCTGCAAATTTTTACCTCTGGAGCTCCCCTTTCAGGCACTAATTTAAAAAAAGGGAAAAAGCAACATTCTTGTACATTCTCACCTGTCCATGTGGATTTGTCTGCAAACCAAAGCATAGGAACCAGCAATGATGATTTTCGTGGAGTTATGTATTGACAAGGTAATAAACGTGATTTCAGTTTCAGTTTAGATTTTAACACAAGCAGCATTTTCAAACTGCTTTTAGTGCTTAGAAGGTGTTAGAAGATGCTGAGAAAACCTTCATTCACCCCATAATGAGCCATTTAACCATCAAGGTGACTACAAAGCTAGTACATTAAGCTAAAAATGTTGCCGGATATTCCTTTAATATTCCTTTTTCATTCATTGGCCCCCTTGTGTCGACAGATGATTATGTTGACGGATATTTAATGACCATAGTAAACATTAATGTAATTATATTGAAATCTTTATTCATCTGTCTGTGTTCATTGTTAAGGGGATTTTTTTGTTAAAGGAAAAATCCAGAGTCAGTCAGGCCATATCCCTGTTCTTTGAGACTGCTCAGGGCTGTGGGTAGGTATAAGATCGACAGCGCTTGGTACAACCAAATTTGAGAAATGGCAGCTAACGCTAACTGATGGCAGCATAGGAAAACAAAACTTCCTTGCTCTCATCAGTTAGCGTTGACTGCCGTTTTGCTATTTGGTTTATGTTATACCAGGTCTGTCAATGTCATACTAACTGACAACACTTGGAAATTGGCTAATGCTACAGGTTGATTCATTCCAGATAAGACATTTCTATTTTTAAGGACAGTTGTATTTGCAGTCTTTCAATTCTTGTTTAGTTAGTTTTTTTGCAGTAATGGATTATGTACCTGTGCAAAAATGGTATATTATGCCAAGATGTAATAGCTAACAGCTAGATAACACAGATCACTGGGCTATGTGAAAGATTTAATACTGGGTGTAATGTGACTGTTATATGTTTATAGGATTTGCTGAAAGCTGGTATCAACACCAAGGACAAGGAAGTGAAAGAATTTCAGTACAGTATGTCAGAAGTTATAATAATGATCAATTGATATTTTTGATCATTACTGATTGTGAGTCTAGTGCCTGTATTATTTAACGTTGTATTTATAATGGCACAAATGGTCTTTTTATTTTGCAGTATTTAAACCCATATTTGCCACAGCAAAAATCTGTATCAACCCAAATGCAGAGATGGACCTGAAATCACCTAAAGTTGCCCTACATCTAGAGATTGAAAAAATTGCTCTTGAGATGACCAAACCTCAGGTACATCCTGCCTACAACAAAAAATTTCCACCTTTTACACACTTCCACATAAACAGGCACATCTTGTATGTATGCAAATACAATATTTATTTGTGCATGCTTAAAGGAAAAATCCAGTGTGAATCAGTTTTGTTTTCCTGTGCCACTATCAGTTTGGGTTAGCTGTAATTCCACTATTTGGTCTACAAATTTCTCATTTCCTCATTAATGCTGTCAGCATGTCTCAAAAAGTTGGGACGGGGACGGTGAAAGTTGAGTAGTGTTAAAACAACAGAGAGAGGAACATTTCAAATCTAATTACAACCCTAATTCTGAAAGTTGGTATGTTGCAAAGACAAATGTAAGATGTATCAAACAAAAATGCTATAATTTTCAAAACGTACAACTACTGTATTTGCTTGAGAATAGTCCAAGGACAACATATCACTTGTTGAATTGAAAACAATAATTGCTATTTGGGATATTTACATTTATTTACATTCAACAACAGAAAAACAGCCACAATCTTGTCAGCCACAGTCTTAACATGGGCCTCTAGGAAGGGCATCTAGGATGGAGAGTCGGGACTCTAGCAGTACTTAGGAGGGGAAGGTGACAGTAGTCTGCCAGAGAGGGGCACTCAGTAGAGATGATTGTGATGAATATGATGCAGTGGAGATCATGAAGCAACTTAAAAGGGTGTTTACATTAGCACACTTAACTAGAGACACAATGATGTATGCACCACTGTGACTGGTTGCATCTGATGATAGCCAAAGAGGGCTGTGTTGTGATATTACTTTCGTTTTGTGTCACGTTTTTGGGGGGATGGTTTCTGTATCTATACAGTCTTACTCTCTGCTTTAAAGTATTTCTTAATCTTTCAAGAAGTGTGTTCATATGTTCATGTCTGTGTTTGCGGATTGGAGCAGTACCTGACCATGGTGGAACTACTTGAGTGCTTTGAGTACATGGTGAAGAATGCTCCGTATAGAAAGTTCCGCCCAGATGTTCCAGTCCATACGAATGCCAGGCAGTGGTAAGCCAATTTTCACTATCAGAATTTGGGGTTCCCAAACTGGGCGGCACAATGTAAAGAATGTGCCTATAATGAAAATGATGAATTACCAAGAAGATAGGCTACCAGTGACACTAGTGGGATTGTGTGCAAGTTAGTTTCTAGTTAGAAACCCTTTCCTTATCTTGCATGGTGGCCATTCACTTATGGTCATGTGCCAGCCAAAATAAACAGTTCCTTCCAATGTTATTTGCTCAGCAACAAATTATTAGGAAGCTTGTAAAAGTTCTGAAATGTGAAGTTCCAGCTGTCAGTATCTTGCTTAAGGACACTTTGATTAGGTCATATGGAGCTGGGCTCAAACCTGGTTGCCAAATGGCACCTCTACCAAGTGTGCCACTATCACCTCAGCTCATCGGACTTTTTTTTTATTTACTTGCCAAGTGACCACATCTTTTTTCTTTGCTTAAATAGGCTATTTATTTAACTGTCGTATTGTCATTAAAACAAAATTACAATTCAATTGCTTTTGACAGATTTGATGCTGGTTTGCATAAACTTGCCTGTGCTTTATAATTTGACTCAATATGATTAATGCTTGTGGTTACTTTAGCAGCCAATAATGTCGATTGTATATGCAAATGGCAAGGGCATGTAGTCAGCAAAATTTTGAAGCTCAATCCCTGATGCACATCAACTAAATATTTTCCATCATTAACAAACTGTTTTGACCCTATGATTAGGTTGTGATTTGTAGGGGATTGGGGTATTTCCCTACTTCTTGTTTTGATATCCCTGCCTCTGCTTAATTATTATTATCTCCAGTGGGGATCATTTATCCCCCCCTTGATTATTCATGACAGTAGGCCTAAGCAATACGACTAATGAACAGTTAGAGGAAATAACTATTCTAAAATCAAAAGAGCATTGTCATATGTGCATGATAACTCCTGGCTTAGACCTAGATTGTGCACTTGAGAATGCAATACAAGTGGCTATTTTAACTGTAGTTTATGTGGATCTGTAGTGCCTGTTCGAGGAAATATAAAACAGTGAATGGCCTATATTTGAGGATGTAACTTTACCATCGAGATCATTTGAATTTACTCTCAAGGTTACTCTATGGTTTTATTTAGTAGACCAAAGCAAGCAATGTTAGCGATTCTTTATGCATTTTAAGTATGACAGGATGAGACTGTAGATGAGACAAATGTGCCTGATGGTCCATGCTCTAGCATTGGACAGCTAGTGAAAGACAGATGACTCCCTCTTATGATGCATGCCATGCACAGAATGTTCAAAAAGGATTGCTTAAAACTACTCAGAAATTGTAAATTTTTCAAAAGATGTTCTGTTGTTTCAACTTCCAAGTTGCTCTTTAAACAAAGCAGGTTGGTACAGTTGACAAATCAACTATAGTTCAATTGTGGTTGCCAAAGAGGAAGCCATTTACCCAAATAGACCATTTCAATCCCCAGCCTAAATATAAGGGTGTAACTGGGCTTGTAAAATTGCATTTGAGATCATTTTTGTGACACCATCACAGATGATCCTGAATGCAGCTGTGTGTCTCGTTTTCATTGAACACTCTCGTGTTCATTGAACTCCACTCGCATCAAATTCAGATTACTAATTTTGGTCTACAGGGTGATTGATGTATCTGCTCCCATCTACCAGAACACTCTGGTACCCCCTGGCCACTATATTCCCACCCTGCACAGGACAATCCAGACTGTTCTCATCTGTTGTTCCACGCTGGTGAAATGATCTAACAAGTGTTACCAGAGCAAAAAAATCTTGAAGACCCAGTTTTTCCGAGAGCACCTCTTCTTGTAACATTTCTAACTACCCAGAATGCACTTTCAACTTATATAATCTGTATGTCTGTCTGTTCCACACATAACTCCCAAACCATTCTTCCAATTGACCTTGCATTTTGTATGTGTTTTACTAATGGCGCAAATAAGTGCAATACCAAGTTTGGTGTTTGGACAGAAAATAAAAAAAGATATAGTTAAAAGAAGTTATCCTCTGCCACTCTGTCCTCTGTAGCCAATCCTCTCAGACATATTCTCCTAGTGCAGCAGCCCACTGAATCAGTGCACAGAATTGACGTCTGTGCTCAATAGTTTCAGTGTCAAATGCACCTCTTACCCATCACAAGAATAATCATACCTCAGCTCAGCGATATACACAGTTTGAATTTTGCACATCTTGCAACAACATGCTAACAGGCAAACACAGCAGGGTAAGGACTCTGTTCAAATCTAAAATAAATAAATCTATAAAATAAAACCTGAAGTGTCTGGACATAACAACTTCAGCTGGCTTTTCTAACTGCATGAGCATGACTCTATCATCACAGATTCTACAGGAACTACCTGCACATACTTAACTGGGCTACCACTTTCCTGGAAAGCATAGTTCGTACATGCACTGCCCTAGTTATTTAGTCTAGAAATCTAGACGTACCCTAGCAGTAGCAAATAGTTTTGCTCAGCCACACACCATAGGGCCTCAGTAGGTTTTCTTCCAAGGCTTGGTAGGATCTTTCTCAGTGCTCTGTCTTTTTAGAGAGTGGTTGGGCAGGCTTAGCACGATGACGACAGGGTAAACAACTAAGATGGCTGTGGTCAAGGAACGGTCCCTAGGATTGAGCCTGGTCTATTGGTCATGTCCAGACTATACATTTTAATGTTATAGTCTGTCTTGTCAGGATACTAGTTATTCGAAATTACAACAACAAATGCTGTAAGTACTTTAGCAACATTGTATAGTGGTGGTTATCAAGTGGTTATCAGCGTAATTTCTGCTGAGCCCCACTACTGATATGTTTATGGTTGTCGCTAGAGGTCTGCATTGGGATTGGGTCCCACTGGGTTAGATTAATTTGGTTTAATTGGCTCTACATGTAATGTTTGTTTCTTATGTTTAGCGGCTAGTCATGCTAGGGCTTGTCACGACCGCGTAGGCTAAAAATAGATCTCCACTCGGGACTGTAATTGTGGTCAGCAACTATGTTGACTGTAACACATTCATTATGTGAAATTTATGTATCTTCATTTCTTTGCTTTCTTGAAGTTTTATTAAAAAATATATACAAATACACATGCAAACATGGATTTATGAATGAGTGTCAGCCATAATTCAAGTGTTAGCTAGGTGTCTAGTTCTGCAAACCAATGACTGTATATACAGTCATTGCTGCAAACAAACTGGAACGCAGTGCGAGGGCAAGTCTGACATTTGGAAACATGAATTTTAAAAACAAATGCAAACAATGAAATAGAAGCACTATTCACAGTGCGTCAAATGTGCAGGGAGAGAAATGAAACAAATAACCCCAATCCCAATTAATAGCATAAATGGCATGTTTCCCTTGCGGGATGGAAAAAGACACAAAATCAATGCATCTCTATTACTGTGCGGGTATAAATTCTCAGAGTTTTGCGGACAAGAGCAGGATGAAAAAAACAGTCCCGCACAGTTCTCTAGTTGTCGCCCAGCTGCAGTGCCAGCGGCACTCAGGTCTGCTCAGAGCTCTATTCGTCCATGCCATATGAAATCCAACATGAGCAGATAATATAATTAACAGAAACTATGTTGTTCCTTAGATGAAACTAAATGCCACATGGCTGTGTAGAATTATCAAAAAGGTTAGAATGCGAAATAGAACACTATGTAATGTTTTAGAACTTTAAAGAAGTATGAAACATGAACATTGCTCATGCATGTAGTTGTAAAGCTATACATTAATTGTGTGGGCAACATGTTCGCCAATTGACCTGGATAAGAAAATTCATTAGCATAAATCCTGTGATCAAGGATGTTATCTGCTAGTGTTACCTTCTTGACTGTACTTACGTTAGGTACTGTTAGCATTTAGCATGCCCATATAAAACTGCCTGGATTCTTGTCTATAGTTATCATTTATTCTAATTGTTCATAGGATTGTATGGTCATACAGATGAGTAAGACAAAATCAACATGTTTGTTATCAACAAAATCAACATGTTAGTCATTTTATTAGCACGTTTCTATCAGCACTGTAGTTCTTAAATTGACAAACATGCTTGCTGTCATCCAGTAAACAGAGGCCAGAGCAGAGCAGGTGCACTACCACCACCCTAAGTAGAGAATTATTAACATTCAGGTTTCCCAAAGAGGGAATTAAACGTTATTGATCAGTGAGGATAATGAAAAAAATACCTTAGATATGTCGCCTCCGAGCATTAATCTAAGAGCTGCCGTTATTTTGCAAAATTCATATATTAAGTGTGGGTTATAATCAGGAAAATACATTATAGAGTGCATATGATATAGAGAGCCATATCTATTTGAAGGATATTTGAAGGGCCTGAGGGATGAAGGTCCTCTTGAGTTGCTAAGTCTTAGATATTAGACTACAGAAATTTGAATGTCTTAAAGAGTAAGAATTAGGGTTTAAGCAATCATTGAGCAGAGTTGCAGAAGTAGGGGATGGAAAGAAGTTGAAAAGCACACTGTATTTTTCTTGGATATTACTTAGCATCATCTCATGAAGGTCAAGCATATTGATAATGAATGTTTCCTTTCATACTTTTTATTTTTTGTGTAAACAAACTCAGGTGGCAGTATGGCATTCAGAGTATACTGGAAGTGCACATTCGCCGACTGAAAGAAATGTGGAGCTGGCCTCAGATCAGACAGCATCGTCAGCAACTTCGTGCATATAGAGCCGCCTACAAAAGCCATCTCATTCAAGGCAAAACAAAGGGTGACAGGGACTCACAAATTAAGGTTTGTACATTGTATTACTGTATTGCACGCACAGTGTCCTCTTCCTTCATTGACACCACTTTGAAAGAGTTATACAGAAAATACTGTTTAGGGAATTAGGTTAATCTCTGAGATGAAAAATCTGGATCTCTCCAAACCATCTAGATTCATAGGACCTCTTTTATACATTCTTGCTTCCCCACTGTTTTCACATCAGCTTCAAAACCATGACAGAAGCTTGACTTTGTGTTTAGTAAACCATTTCTTGTCTTAATCTGGACATTAATCTGGATAATTACCTGCAAGATAATCCAGTAATGACTCATTTCTAGTGTCTTGACTGAAGGCTGATTTATGGTTCTTCACCAACTTGACGCTAAGTGCATGCTGTCTTGATGCCATTGTGGACCTTCTGAAGTTCTGCATCAGCCTGTCTGCTCTATTGCACATTACAGAGTTGGAGTTTCAATAGTCTATCCATTGACTGTATACAGTCAGTGAGTCTATTATGTTGAAAAAAAGATAAGATATTCCCTTTAATGTTTCACAATAAAAAACATTGCATTGTTACAGCATCTAAGAAAAGAGACAGTTTATTCTTCTATCAGACTTCACAAGTAGGACATCTAACTGTGCATGCACATTTACAAACATCTGCATCCATACAGCAACAGCAACACACACACACAAATACACAAACAAAGCCCAGTCATTGCCCCACACTACTAAAATAGTCATATAAAAGAGTGTATTTCCCAAAACCAAGAAAGGGGTTCCTGGGTTCATTTAGCCTTGATTTGGTTTTACAAAAGAAGAAATGTAGGACATATTTGCAAAGGTGTTTTCTGCAGATTTTATGAGAAAGGTGATGTAAAGGTGTGCTTTTAAAATTATCAAGGCTACTTCACATTTCATGATTAGGATGCCCTCACATGTAGATGCATATGTAATTGTGTCACTTGTCTCTAAAATGAGTTGTTTCACCTCCTTGTTAGCATCAGCCAATTGCACTTGCTTTCCTAAATGCTAGATGGTGCTAAATGGTAAATAGTGCTAAATGTACAGGGAAGGAGGAATGCATACGATGTGGATATACACACAAGCCAAAGAAACGTCCTGCATATGGACAAGTTTGCAATGAGTCATGAAAGAAACATGTTAGCCGCATGTGCAAAAAGACAGAAACAAAAAGGCAACGCAAAGAAAGTGGAGGGAAAAGTTCACAAAATAGAACAGGAAGAAAATGAGCTGTTTATGGGTTGCATTGAAGTGAAAGAAAATGCGCTAACAGCTAGCAAATGTCTGGAGAAGTATCTGCACATGAAACTGAAAGTCAGAAATGGACACAAGAACTGAAAATAACCATGTACTTACATTTAAATTAGACACAGGAGCAGAGAAAATAACAAGAAAGCTCTACTACTAAAGTCTAATTGCAAACTTGTTACATATTCTGGCCACACAATGGGGCCAAAGGGTACGGCAGTGCTCAAGTGCTACTACGAGGGAATATCAGATAGAATTCCAAATTGTAGATGGCAGTTCACCTGCAATTATTGGCAGAAATGCATGCACAAAGCTAGGACACAAAAGAGTGTTCAAAATTGAAAATTACGATGGCATTTTAAGTGAATACAAAGATTTATTTACTGGCTTAAGATGTGTTCCAGGATTACACCATATCCAACTCAATAAAGATGTACTACAGTCATGCGCATACCACACAAAGAACCTGTTACACTTAAGGACAGAGTTAGAGAAGAATTAAACAGAAAGAAAGACCTTGGAGTCATTGCAAAACAAACTGAGCTCACAGACTGGTTAGATAGCATGGTGACTGTCTTCAAACTAAATAAACTCAGTATTGGTATTGATCCACAGGATCTGAACAAGGCTATACGCAAAGAGCATTTTCCACTAAGTACACCTTTTGGATGGTACCATTTCTTGAGATCACCTTTTGGTATATCGTCCGCTCCAGAAGTTTTTCAGAAGTGCATTGCGCAACGTCTGGAAGACCTGGAGGGAGTTGTGAATGTAGTGGATGACATTCTCATCTGGGGAGAAAAAATGGAGCAGCACGACAAAAGACATAGACGTTTGTTAGACAAAATCAGGAGCATCAATTTGAAGCTGAATCGAGATAAGTGTAATATAAGGATGACTGAAGTCAGCTGTGTTGGATATATCTTTACAGCAGATAAGTAAAACCAGACCCAGAAAAGGTCAGAGCAATACGGGACATGCCAGAACCGGAAGACAAAGCCACTCTGATGAGGCTCCTAGGTATGCTTCAATACCTGGCAAAATTCATTCCAAATCTGTCAGAGGTGAGTTCACCCTTGAGAAAGCTTTTAGAAGGTGATATAGCATGGCACTGGGAATTTGAGCAACAACAGAGTTTCAAAAGGCTCAAGACAATGGTGAGCAACGTTCCAGTGTTGAGATACTTCGATGTCAACAAAGACATAACTTTGTCAGTTGACGCAAGTTCTGAAGGCTTAGGAGCAGTGATACTGCAAGACAGCCTGTGGCCTCTGGATCAAGATCTCTTACTGAGTGTCAGAAAAGATACGCTCAGATTGAGAAAGAGCTTTCAGCCATTGTCTTTGGCTGTGAGAAATTCAACCAGTACATCTATGGTGCATGTTGAATCAGACCATAAGCCTCTTGAGACAGTGTTTAAAAAGTCCCTACAGAAACCTCCACTACAACGAATGCTTATGAGACTGTGACGTTACGATCTGCAAGTCAAATACAAACCGGGCAAAGAGCTGTTTATAGCGGACACCCTGAGCCATGAATATCTCAAAGAGCATTCAGAGCCACTCTTGGAAGATGAGTTGCAAGTTTATGTCTTGTCAGCTTACTTACCAGTCTCAACAGAGAAGAGAATGCATTTAGAACAGCGACAGCAGCAGATTAAGAGATGCAAATGGTGATGAACATTGTTCAGTCAGGATGGCCTGCAGAAATCAGACAAGTTCCACCAGAGATCAGGAAGTATTGGACTTTCAGAGAAGAGCTTACATGTTCCGATGGCCTAGTCTTCAAAAGCTTGTGAGTTGTTGTGCCGCACAGTTTAAGATCAGTTCTAAGATCAGAACATTTACACAGAATTGGGAATTCGTACACACCACCTCATGTCCAGGATTTACGTCACTGTCTAATGGACAAAGTGAAAGAGTGATTCAGAGAGTCAAGAATCTGCAAAAAAAGGCAGAGGATTGTAAGAATGCACCATTTGATGCCATGAAACTGTCTCCTGCTCAGTTAATTAATGGGACGCAGACTGAAAACAAAACTGCCTACATCAGTACAGCTCTTGGAACTGCAAGTGCACAAGAACAGACATAAGAGCATCACAGATAGGCAGCTGAAACAGAAACATTACTTTAATCATGGAGCAAATCATCTGCCATTTCTTGAGGCAGGAGAGAAGGTCAGAGTAAGAGTGAAAAACAACTACCAACCAGCAATTGTGTTGAAAAGTCATGATACACCCAGACCCTTCGTCTGGAACCTTCAAAAGGAGCCGTCAACACCTTTTGAAAGTCTGTGAAATTTCCTTCAATCCAGGAGAAAGTCAACCTGCAGAAAATTACACATCAGTCCAGAGGTCAAGAGGTCACGAACAGGCGTGATTAGGCGTAATCAGGAGTGATTAAACCACCAACATTGTGCTCTACATGTAAAAAAGGTTATGTCTACTTCTGTGACTATAAAGCACTGTTTTTAGCTGTGTGATTTTGAGGTAATAGAAAAACAAGAAACTGCTATATAACATTTATTGGTAAGGTTGAAACAAGGAAATAAGAATGTTTTATTTAGTGTAAGACAAGTTATGTTTTGATTTGCAAAGTTAAGTGATTAACATAAGTCACACTAAAAGAACTGTTTAAGGAAAATCTGTTTCAATTACTGAAAACATTGCAGCTGTGGACATCATGACAAAATGAATATTAAGTATGATGAGTATTACTACTACTACTACTAATAATAATAATAATAAGAAGAAGAAGAAGAAGAAGAATAACCACTGGTTTGTCCTTTTTTGTCTTCATGGACTGATTTATGTACCGTTTAGGCACTGGCACCATTTTTAGTATCTATTTAGCACCGTTATCGACAAAAAAAAAAAACAACAACCCTAGAGTCTGGGGAAGAAATAATAAAAATTACATAAATCCACATACAAAAAGTTTGAGGTAAACTATAATAATTATTTTGTACGGCACCACCTCATTTTTTAATATTACAGGGATGAGCGCATTCCCTTTTTTTTTAAAGAGAGAATCAGTACTCAAAATTCAAGAGGTGGGTTGTCCTTTTACTGATATGGCTAAGCCACCGTTTCAGACAGTAACAAACTGTACATACACCACAGCGAAGTGTGCAAACTATGTCACTGATGACAAGAGAAGTGGCTCTGTGTGTGTGTGTGTGTGTGTGTGTGTGTGTGTGTGTGTGTGTGTGTGTGTAACATGGTGGGAGACACAAGCTGGTAGTGTAGTACAGGTAGGCTATGTTATGAAAAAAAAACATCGCTTCTGTAAAGGAAAATAAAAATAAAAGAAATTCCCTATCTCTTGCTGCCATTGAAAAAAAATCCCTACCGACCCATGACCTCAACTGACAACCAACATGAACCAAACCCTTTTTTAGCCGTAATGTAGCATGTTTTAATTTCATTTTTTTTCTTTTTTCTCCTCAGGAGCTTGAAAAAGTTCTAGATGTGTTTAACATTACAATGGCCCGTCAGCAAGCACAAATGGAGGTAAGGTTTTCAGAGGGAAGGGGTCTTGGAGCCTATTACATCTCTGCTTTCACTGCTAACTGTTATGACATCCACTCTCGATTGACTATTTCTGGGACACTAAAACACCAGAGACAGGAAACTTGGTACAAATGGCTGAATAGAAAGTTTTTGTAGCTGGAGGCCACTTCCCCTATACTGGACCTCCCAAAAGCTGGGTGGGTTGAGTTTTTACATAACAATAACACCAACTTTATAAACTCTTGTTTGTGGTATAGCATCACCTACTGAGAGATGTAAATGTTGAGTACTTTGATCAAGTTATCTAGTTACAAGGAGATGTGAAATGTACAAAAACTGACATCCCACATCATTACAACATCCAGATGCATGCGAAATTTTGTGAAATCCTATCCATTAGGGCATTAATTTGTGAATTTCTACATTTCTACAAGCACCACACACACACACACACACACACACACACACAGGAGGACTTTCGGTGTTGACGACTCAAAAAAACTTTGTCTTTCACATAGTGGTAGAACATTTTATGAGGTTACATGCTCACTTGGAATTATGTTTTCAGTGATGTCACTAAAACGGCTATCTGACAAGCAAGAACAGGCCTTCTGTAGCTCTAATTTGGCCATTTTACAGCAAAGTACACACAAGTATGAATCGTCAGTTATTTTTTTTAAGTGTGAGTCTTGTTGACAGTGAGGGGCAAACATTTCCAGTCGTTAGCAAATTATTTTGTGTAGATTTATGAGCAGAGTAGCCTAGTGTTAATCCCTGACCCAATGGCAAAAAGGCCCTGCACAAACTGATTTTGCATTCGACACAGACATTACATGGTGTAGCAAAAAAAAAAACATCTCCTGCTGCAGTTGCAGAGGCTGTGGCCATTTGTTCCACAACTTGGGTGCATAGAACATGAAGGCAGTTTCACCAATGTTCTTTTGTGGGGATTGAAGGGATTCTTTATAGGGCTGGGTGAAGGGACATAAAGTGATAATTCAGTTAGATAGGCAGCCTATGCTATGCTAAGGTAACGGTGGCACTGCTAGACTAGGACAAGGCATGCACTGACACCAAATTGCTTTTGTCCACATATGTAACTCTAGGTAAGTTGCATTAAGGGTGGCATTAAATTATTGTGCCTCATTGTCTGTCTACATGAAGTGTCTCGATTGGCCTTGGTGCTAGAAAATGTGATATATAAATAACAACTCACTTACATACTCAATTTAGGTCATTAGGTCTGGTCAAAAGGTTGTGTGCAAAAGGGGAGGTGCCCAGAAGCAGAGTGGTGGATTCTTTAGCAGCCGTTTTTGGCGGAAAGAAAGTGGGAAGAGAAAAGAAGATGACGAAAAGCAGGAGGACACAAAATTAATAGGTCAGTATGCTTGTTGAATCAAATCATGACTTTTAAAAATGTTTAGTTTTCAAGATTTTGTGAGCATAATTACTTGGTATGAATTGTGCATCCACAGGGCTGGATGCCATCTTAACATCAGAGGAGAAAGAAAAGCTCTACACAGCCATTGGCTACAGTGGCAGTTCACATAATCTTGCACTGCCAAAGCAGGTTTGTAGTAGGATGTCTTCTCCTTAACATTCAAATAGGGAACATGGTAGCTCTGTTAATACATGAGCCATGAGCCCAGGAACCTAAGCGCTGGAGCTATGAGTGAGACTATGTAACGGATGCCAGCTAACCTAGCTGTACATGTAGAATGTTAGTAAACCTCCCTCCTGACATCTCGAGAGCCTCCTAGTCAGTTAACTGGGAGCCTGGGCTTTTCGGTCGACTGGCTAGGGCGTTTGACTCCCGATCTGAGGTTGCTGTGAAGTTGTGAGTTTGAGCCTTGGGCTGGACTGTGTGGAATGAACTCAGTTACACGAACACCAGGGTCTATTTTCGTAACCGTGGCTATTGATCCTTTGAGACAGACAGCCACACCATGCCCCCAAATTCACACCCATCTTATGATCTCTTTCCTCAAATATGGTAAACCGCATATAAAAATAAACAGGAGATCCTACTGATTTCAGTGGTTTGTAGCATTCCTTTCTATGATTAGAGCTTCCGGAGTAATCAGGTCTTGATTTCACATTAATGCATTGTCTCCAACCCCCCCATCACCCCCACCACAAAATAAATTATTTTCTTTCCATATCAAAAAGTTGTTCTCAAACCCCTGTTTGTCATATAGCCAGTGCACATCCAAGAAATGTGGTGTAGGTACCCTGGCCAGCAACAGAAAGGATTCGGGAAGTGTGCGGCCGGTGGTCGCGCAGGTGGTAGGGGTGCTGTTCGGCAACCAAAGGGTTGCAGGTTCGAGCTCCTCTCTGCCTGACCCCATCGAAGTGTCCTTGAGCAAGATACTGAACCCCAAATTGCTCCCGGTGGCAGGTTGGCACCTTGCATGGCAACCTCTGCCACTGGTGTGTGAATGCATGTGTGTGAAAGGGTGAATGTGAGGCATACTCTGTAAAGTGCTTTGAGTACTCGTAGGAGTAGAAAAGTGCTATATAAATGCAGTCCATTTACCATTTTACCATTCTCACTGCAAATGAAGTCTACGGGCCCTATCATGCCGCGACGCACTGTGCATTCGCGACATGCGCATGGTGTCATTACTATTCTGTGCCAGCGCATCGTTCATTTTTTCCGGCAAAAAATCACGTTGTCTAGATAGCAGATGACACTGCGCCGTCATGGGTGTGTCAGCGAAAAGATAAGGTGTGGTCTGGCGCAAAGCGTGCCAGATGCTATTATAAGGACGCAAAAATTAAATCCGCCAGTAACCAACAAAACCCTGGTCTGTCGTCAGTTGCGCATTGCTGAAAAGCTATTTTAGGGGCGCACAGCGCTTTGGGATATGAAAGCGTGCACAATGCGCGCACACCCTGCTTCTCTCATCAGCAGGAGCGCGCAGCAGGGTTTATACAAAAGTTTTTCATGTGGAGAAAAAAATTATGGAGTCCCTTGAAATATGAAATATAAATGTACATCACATATATCACAATATTTATTAATTTGCGTTGAAAGCTTTTGTTTCCCCCGTCTTCTAACATCATTGTACCGCTTTCGGCACTGTTCGGATGTTCTTTTTTTGCCAAACACGGAGGACACAACTGAGGATATTTCCTCCCATACTTCCTTGACCCGTGGAGGTTTGGGGGGATTCTTTCCATCCCCGAAGATAACCTGTTCACACGCTTTTACCTCACGCACTAGCAGATCGGTCTCCTCCATCGAAAAACGCTCCTGTCTTCCGGGTAAATTCGTCATCGTAATAGCAACACACCATGGAAAATGCGCCGCTGGCTTTTAAAGGGAATGATAGTATAAATCCTGATTGGTTAATTGTATGTTGCGCCCAAAACACACCCATGACTAATGAAGCACTTTAAGACCAACCCTTTTGAACCATGTGCCTGGCGCAATGTTCACTTTTCCCGCCGTCAAATGCCAAATTGTGTCGGGCATGCCCCTAAAGCAACTTGCGTGACAGACTTTAGACAATGCGCATATGATCGTGAAAATAGAGCCCTACAGCTTAATGTTCAATAAGATCAGATCTGTGCTGTTTATTAGTGGACTCCAAAAACGTAGAAATCGTATAAGTATGTGATTAGAAAGTCAAAACAGTGCATCCCTACCTATGTTAAGATGTTAAGATATGCATATTAATGTTTCATTATATTGCCCTTTTCTAAATGAAAACAGCTGAAACACATTTAGCTGTTGTCTGTTGTATAAATCAGAAATAAAGTGCAAGCAGTATTTGGTCTATGTATGGAGGCCTATTTTTTATAGTTGTAAATTAAGTTAAAAAGGTGAAAAAACAAAAGTAATGGTTATTATCAACACCTCTGCACAAAAATTTAGAAAACTCGTTAAAGGGAGGAAATCCCTATTGAAATACATTGAAGTGGGCTTAAATGGTGCCTTACTGAGTAGGAGTTAAAAATGACAATATATTCCTCTGAAAATTAAAGATATGTTTACAGAATCATACATGAAGCCAAAATATAATCTGAAATAAACATGAAAATGAATATTACGAATATGAATTATATAGTATATAGTACGAATATGAATTTATTATTCGTCAAAGTTGGCTTATGTTGGCTTATGTTTTTTAAATATTTAATTCTCTAAAGGGATAAAAGATGTGTAGATTAATGTCACATTAGTTACTAAACATTCATTTTACACACCTGACATGTTTAATTTTTTGCCAGTGTATCACTCAACAAGGCTTGTGGTTTGAATGACAGATTAGCTCTGTGCACTAGCACATAAAAGTCATCTCTCTGAATGTAGAAAAATTATGTCTTAATATACAAATATCAAATAATTTAACTATTATTTTTCATAAAATAAATTATATTCTGATGGAAGTGGCTAACAGTAAAATACTGTTAAATAAGTTATAATACAGTAAAATAAGTTTGAGGAGTCTAAAAACCAGTTTCTTCAAGTTTTGAGGTAACTTTTGTATGTGATTTGAAATTAAGAACACATGGAGTTAACAAACTGCTGGATTGATTAAAACAGTGAGTAACAAAATATTTTTTTTCTTTTTGTAAAATTTGACTTCCAAGTTGAAAGTGGGCTTAAGTGGTACATGGACTTAATGGGTACTCTTACCTTATGATGCAGCCCTGTGTCTGTTGCACCCCCATTCTTCTCTGTCCATCAACATCCACATCAACATCCACAACAATTCCAAAACACTGTCCCACAACACCACATGGCAATAAAGCCACAGATGCCCGTCAATAGTTATGGCTGAACAGTGCAGCAGCAGCCTGGCACAATGTCAAAGTCAAGGAGTAAGACAACACAATACTCCCACACATGGGGGTGGTGCAGGATTTCAAAACCCTAATTAGAAATGCCATCTGAATCTGGTCCGGCAGCTTTTCTGCAATTAACCTTCCTGAAGACATTGCTTACATCGAACTCAGAGACACAGAAAGGTGTATCCTCACTAGTATCACAAAACACTGTGGCTTGTACAAGATCTTCTGTATTTTTAACCTCTTTCTGATTTAAGCATGGTAATTAGTTGCCTTGTGAGTGACTTGGTGGAGTGAGCTTATAATGCAAGAGTTTCTTTTTGTTATTGAGCATGACTGCAACTTCTTGTCAACTTACGTTAGCCTAACTAGCTGCAGCCAGCGCCGTCTGACCAGTTTCCGTGTTAGAAATGCAACCTCCCTTAGCTGCTGTGCTTTTCTTGGGTGCTTAGGCTTTTGTAGATGCTTAGACTGTGGACTATTGGTGTTTTAATTGGCAGAACCCCATTGTGTTTCTATGTATACTTATTATTCTTTCTTCTTCCATTAAAGTCTATGGCAGCCTATAGAAACATATGGAGGAAAGTTGTGAATTTTTGCACACAGATTGGGGTTGGCCCCCTGATTAATTTGACGAAGTTTCATATGTGCAAGAAAGCGCTCTAGTGCCACCAATGGGTAAAAGTTGCATCCATGATCTAACTTTTGAACTGAACGTCCGATTTTCAAAAATGAGGTACCATTGGAATCCTTGGGTCAAGCCGAGTTCAATACACACATGATGTGGATTTCAGCCATATTGGATTTTCCATCATTTTGGATTTTGTTAAAAGTGAGACAAAATTTCCAGCGGTCGCAAATTTTGCCCCATTGTCATGAAAATTGGCACACATGGTCTTCATTGGCTTTAGAAATTCCCAAGCGTCCGCCTGTCACAATCAAACAGAAAGGTCAGATCTCAGATGTTTCAAGTTCAATCTTGGTACATGGACTTGTAACCCCATCTTGAGGGCGCTCAGCAAAAAAAAAATAAAATCTGGGGGATGCTATAATTTGAAAATGGCTTGTAATGCAGTAACACTTTCTTGTCTTTAAACCAATTTGGTACATGGACTCATTACCCCATTGTGAGGATGGAACAATAATAAGCTGATCTTTTACCTCTAGGGGGCGCTATTTTCCATTATATTGGCTTTCATTGAAAGTGAACCAACATTTTCACAGGACATAAATTTTGTCCGATCCTCACAAAACTTTGCACATATATTCTTCTGACCATGCCTCACAAAATTTACTCATAGGCGTTTCAAAATTCCGAAAGCAGTCACCAGTGGTAGTCAACTGAAGTTGGTGGCATAGCCACAAAAAAATCAGGAAGAGACATCATTTCCCAGGAACCCTGTGGTGTATCAACTTCAAACTTGGTACATGTGCTTATGACCCCATCCTGAGAGAGAACAATAACTTTTGTGACCTTTGACCTATGAGGGCACTGTAGTTAGCTAAATTAGCTCACATGTCAGTCAGATTTTGGCAAATTAACTCCAAAATTGGTAGATGAGAGCCTGCATTCTAAAGACATATGCAAATTTGGGGACCATTGGGCACCCTACCATTCCTGCTAGATCCCCACATTGCTGTTTGCAACTATATTTTGTTTGTGTAAGTGGTCGTAAAATGCAGTTGCCTTTTTTAAAGCTTTTAATTACCAGGGACGGATGTTTCAGGCTGTGCGCTTAAATAGAGTATAATAGTAAAGTAAATAGAGTATAATTATATTACTGTCTTTGTTTTTTTGTTTTGTCTTGGCGTGGAAAATAATGCTCAGTTATGAGAGTAGGCAATAATGGCTGAGAATGAGAAGGCATATTTGGCAATAACATTATTTAGTGAGTAGCTACACCAAAATGCTTATTTTACATGATGAAAGACATAGTGGAGAGCTGGTTTGGTAATAGTTAATAGTTTTAGGTAGTTACTAGTTTTTTCACTATTATTTAAGTGTTACGCATTTGTATTAAAACTGTATTTTACTATATTGAGACACAGCTAAGAGGCTTTTATCTAATATTGAGTTGATGTTTTTAATAGTTACCAATGTATGTTTTTGCCCTAACTAAAGGGTTACCTTGACACTAGCTTAGTATAACATTTTTGTTCATGAACTTACTAATGTACAGGTAATTATTCATTTTAGAAGCTTAATAGTAAATCTATTAACATACACTGTTATATTAAATATCTTTTACTTTCCTCAATGCTTCCTCTTCTAGTAAACAGAATCTGTTTATTTCAATGGGAATCATTCTTCATTTTCCACGCTATAAGAAATATTTTACTAATACATAATTATCAATAAGTTGGTAATTATAAATAATTTACAAATATTTATTGTAGCATTTAGTTACATTTAACATTTGTACCATTATCGAATGCCTTACAAAGGGTAACAGCGATGGACACAATGTTAGGAGAGAAAAAAAAACTTTGTTTTGGATATTTATTACTGAGAGCCATCTGTAAGCTAGCCGACAGCCAGCTAAACTGACTGACCAGTGCTATGTTCTGAGTCAAGTTTCATTAACTCTTTTTTGTGAATTAAATGTCATATCCACTACTGCATCCATTCCAAATGTCTTCAACCTAAAACTACTCCATAAGATTAATTTAAGGCTTTGTGACCAAAAGCACATTCATTCTATCATGCCTGGTGCGTCCTTGATACATAGCGTTGCACCTTGCAATAGCATATTCATAGCAGTAGCAACTACAGACATTTTTAATTAGCAACAAAACAATAATATATGCCGTTAAGTAACAATATAAAACAGTGAATAGATATTAACAATGCTAGGCATTAGATGTAGGCTAGTACAGCTAGTAGACTTCTTAGGCAGTCATAAAACATGTTGATCAATCTAGCATGGGCTAGAGAGTCTTTTGCTTCCTGACTACAGGTCTCGCAAGATGACAATTAGCGCTGCCCTTTCTTGCTCGCTCTTGCTTGTTCTCATAATAAATTAAGGTTACAGAAATGTAGTCATTACAAAATTACAATTGTATACCAAGTTTTGTGTTTCATGAACAGTTCATAAGAATTTCAAGACGTTTTCTCTATTTCCACTACGGTCAATTAAAAAATCACAGGCAGTAATTGTCCTGTTGCGAGAACCGTAGACAGGAAGCAAAACATTTTCTGGCCATTGCTGAGGTTGATCATGTTTTATGACTATGGAAACAGTCTACAGCTGTATTTGACTATATTTAATGCCTAATGTAGCATTGTTAATATGTATTCACTATTTTATATGATTACCTAATGTCATATCGTTATTTTGTCGCTGGTTTGATTTTGCATGAAGTTTGATGTGTTAGAAGCATCCGTAGGCTAGTTGCCACAGCTGTGAATATGCTATTTCTGGGCGAGAAGATATTAGCTATTTGAGGAAACACCAGGCATGCTAGAATGTATTTGATTTTGTTAACATATAGCTTTAAGTTAATCTTGTGGAACAGTTTTGAAGATATTTGAAATACAGCATGGATGCAATAGTGGAAATGGTGTTCAATTCACAAGGTTCTGAACATGCTTATTTTACAAAACTTAGAAATTTAGCTGGCATTCAGCTATAGCCAGCAGGTCAATACACACACACACACACACACACTCTCACACACACACACTCCCACAAACAGACACCCACGTAGTTTGTCACTATCAAGGATCCAAAATACATTTTTTTGTCATTTTGTCATTGTTTCCCAGTACAAAACATACCCATTGTAAGACATTTGATAATGGTACAAATGTTAAATGTTACTAAATATTCAAATAAATATCAGTAAATTATTTATAATTATTGTGCCAACTTTAATATAAGGTGCCTAAAGCTGATAATTATGTATTAATAAAATATTAATTAAACTTTAGCAACTTTATTATAAGGGTCCAATGAAGAATGGTTCCCATTGAAATTAACAGAATCTCTTTACTAGAGAAAAGTACAAAAATATTCAATGCAAAAGTATGTGTGAATAGATTTACTATTACGTTTGTGAAATGATTAAGTTTATAAACACATGTAATACTGAGGTAATGTCAAGGTAATTATTTAGTTAGGTCAAACAGATACATTGGTAACTATTTCAACTCAATATATTATCAACTCAATATTAGAAAATAGTCTCTTTGTTGTTTCTTAGTAAAGTAAAATATAGATTTTATACAAACAATTAATATTTAAAGAATGGTGAAATAACTGTTAACTTAAGTCAAAAAGACACATTGATAATGGTTAATTAATAATGGTCAATTACCAAACTATTAGGTAATGGCTACTTTGCTATTTCTTGTGGCACCTTCATATAAAATGTTGGTATATTGGTAACTGCATTGCGCGCATGAACCACAACTGCGGTTACCATGACAGGAAGTATCAGATCTGAATGTAACAAAGTGTCTCTTAAGTTTCTTCCCCGTTGAAATACGGATTGGTCGTAAAGTTATCACCTAAACTTGCATGAGATTTTAAAATGTGCTAGTGTTGGTTGATTATACCTTTGATCTGTTCGGCACATTTAGAATAGCTAGTCATAAAGATGCTGGTGGGTTCTTTTTTCTTAGCGGAGCAGGTCAGATCTAAATTTGTCATTAATTCTCTTGACTGCAGAGTTAATTTGAGATGACTTATATCCTCTAGCAAAAAATAGTCTCCATGATGTTCAAGTTTCTCTTGTAGTCAGCCTCTACTACAAATTCATGTTACTCTACAGAGTTGGCTATATGGTAGGCTGTTCTTGAGAGGCAAGTGATAGCAACAATTTGCTCTTAAGAGACCATTCCATGCAGTGGGCTTGATAAACAGGTCAGTGTCTAGACTATATGTTCTCACATATAATCCATCTTATGAGGTGGTGATCAAATTCTATAGTGAATGCAAGGCATTGTGAGTAATTATTTAAATATGTAAAACAAATCATGATGTTTGTTTTATGTTTCCACGCCATAAAAGTAAAGCATCATCAATATAGTGAAGTAAATACATTTCTCTTCAAAGTCACCCATGTATAGGTTAGCAAACAAGGGGCAAATGGACTACTCATAGACACTCCTCTCTACTGTGAAAACCAAGAGTCTTGAAAGACGAAATAGTTACAAATAGGTGAGACTTTGTTTCACCAATTCCAAAATACAGGCTGTAGAGGGAGTGGAAGAGTTATCACGCTTATGCAAGAAATGTTCTAGTGCCTCAAGGCCACCATCATGAGGTATAGAGATGTAAAGGACATTCAGATTTAGATCAGGGCACTAAGATCAGTTCATTCTGAGGAGGAAAGAGTATTTAAAGAGGGTTACAGAGATTAAAAGATTCTATAACTGTCAGAATTAGTGCTATCAATGTTAACGTGTTAACGCATGTGATTAATGAAAAAAAATTGTTTTATTAGTTATTTATTAGTTTTTTTTTTCTTTTTTAAATGCAAATTAATCATGCAGATGCATATGTCACACTAACCATCAGCGCCCACATTGCTTTGACTTTGACACGCAATTGACGTAAACACTGTCAGCACAGACAGTTTGCAGCTGCTGCAAACTACTGCCTAACTTGCGGTTAATGGAGTTTTTGATCTCCTTTCTCTTCTAAGGTAACGTAAAGTATACAAGTCACTATGCAGAACTACGTAGAATGCGAACTGATGTGAGATGGCAAAGTAGCCTACAGTACCCTAGTCTCAAGTTCTTGTTAAGATTTCGAGAGTTGTGTCCACGGATGAAAGAGGTTCTCTTTGACATTATTCACAGAATACAAGCAGCATAATGACGGTTGTAGATGCTTCATATTATGGCATTTTTAAAGGGGCTGACAGACACGTCGAATGTAGGGTGACCACCGGCCAGACTCAAGGAGGACACTTGTGTCTAAAAGTGAGGGCCATGGGTCAAAAGTGAGGACAGTCCAAATCTTTGCGTGTTTCCCCCACAACCCTTACAAAAAATAACCGCAGCTTTTCAAGTGTTAAAATAGCATTTTTTAAGTGCAAAATTACAGTTTACAGGAAAACCTTGCAGTTGGCATGAATACCCAGCCTATCTTACAACTATAGTGCACTTTGCAGAAACAGTTGATGTTTTTGTGCTCGGAATGCGGAAGCACTGATCACGGAGAATGTTTTCTATACCGCTACTTATAAATATTGTTTGCTATTATGTGATGCAAGTATATTCCTCTACACCACCCACCAACCTAAAAACCTTGTTTGCCCTGCCTTTTTGCCCCCTCACCTATACATACATACAGCACAATGCCCCCCCCCCCACACACACAGCACTGCCATCACCAGCAAGTGCTCCCTCCCACATACATACAGCGCACTGCACCCCCCTCCCCCACTGCATCACCTGTTGCAATTACCCCACTCTCCACATACATACAGCACACTACCAACACCCCCAACACCCCACTGCATCACCAGTTGTTCCTTCCCCACATATCTGGCACACTGCCCCCTCTTCCACTGCTCCTTATCAGCAAACCCCTCCCACCCCTACATACACACTGCACACTGTGTCTACCTCTGCCTTCACCATAACTCCCCCATTGTTGTGCCCATACACTGTAACTGTGATGTGCAAGATGCATGAAATGATAAAGTCTATAATGAGTGGATGAATGACCAAGGTGGTGGTCCAACTTATCTACAGTTCAGGAGAGTGATGGCAGTGGGAAAGAAGCTGTTCTTGTGTCTGGTTGTTTTTGCCCACAGGGATTTGTAGCATCTGCCAGAGGGGAGAAGGTTGAAGAGATTGTGTGCAGGGTGTGTGGGCTCTTTGATGATGTTTTCTGCCTGCTTCCTGGTCCTACCAGACTACAAGTGCTGCAGGGAGGGCAGGGGGAACTAATGATTTTTTTCAGCTGTTCAAATTGTGCACTGTAGTCTGCATTGGTCCTGTTTTGTGGCTGCCCAAAACCAGATGGTGATGGATATGCAGAGGACGAATTCAGTGGCAGCAGTGTAGAAGACGGCTAACAGCTCTTGTGGAAGGCCATGCTTCTGCAGCTGCTGTAGGAAGTACATCCTCTGCTGGGCCTTTTTAAGGATAGCTTGATGTTTGACACCCACTTCAGGCCTGGGGCCAGGCATGGATCCCAGAAACTTGAATGAGTCTACATTTGTCACTAGGCTGTTGGATATGCACCAGTGCTGGTTGTCCGTGTTCCAGATGCGACATCTCTCAGCCGCACTGTCAGTAAGGAAGCTGGAGATCCACTGACATATAGCAGGAGATACAGTGAGCTAAGAGAGTTTAGCGGTGAGGATTTCGGGTATGATGGTGTTGAACGCCAAGCTCAAGTCAACAAACAGGATCCTGGCATAGGTCCCTGGCTGGTCAAGGTGTTGCAGGATAAAGTGCAGCTACATTGTTTACTGCATCATATACTGACTTGCCCTGTAGACAAACTGCAAGGGGTCCAGCTGGTGGCCTGTGATGTTTTTTGAGGTAGGTCAGCACCAGGCATTCAAAGGACTTGGACAATGGCAACTGAAGTCAAGGCCACAGGTCTGTAGTCATTCAGTCATTCATAGAGAGTTTCTTGGGGACTTGGATGATGGTGGAGCTTTTGAAGCATGAGGGGACTTTGCACAGCTCCAGTAATCTGTTGAATATCTGTGTGAAGACTGGTGATAGCTGGGCAGCACAGGCCCTGGAAGGTGTTACACCATTCAGGCCTGGTGCATTACAAACATTCAGTTTTGCTGTGAACCACGGTTTATTGTTTGTAGAAGATGTGAAAAGTCTTTGTTGGCACACACACTCCTTCACAAAACCTAATGTAGGATGTCTTAGTGTCAGTAAGTTTGTGTGGCTGCTATAAAATAGTCACTATTGAGATTTATTATCTTCTGTCAGGCATGCTGGTCATGATGGTTCATTATAGGTAATCACCCTCAGATTTGTTCGATCAAACAGTTCCTGGGAGGCACCATCCTGAATGTATTCTTTCACTTGGTTTGTAAGACTTGAGAAAGGCCACAGGCCAAAACATTGTCTGTAAATAAAGCCACAAGGAGCAAAAGTGTGCGGTCTCCCTTTTCCTCAATACAGTACTTTGGACATGAAAATGGCATTAGGCTATATTATTGCTGTCACACACGCTTTGATGCTATGGTGCCTGCTTAGCATAAGCGCCAACTTCATGTCAACATTGGGGGGGCCATAATATTTTCTTGTGCCAATAATCTTCACCTTGCACCCACAATTCAACTTTAGTTTAATTTTCTCAATGCCATCATCTCGTAATTTCCACTAAGGCTTTTGTGCATGTTTTTTTGGTAGGTTGGTCCAATCTCATTCAAACTTGCTACACACTATGCACATAATTTCTGGGAAGCACATCAATATGTAAAAATAAAGAACTGCTTGAAATAAAAACTGGAAATTCAATACATTGCATTACATTACATTTTGGCAGATCCTTTTATCCGAAGCGACTTACAAAGAGAGGACATAAACAATAGCATACAAAGTGTACAGTGTTCGCAGGCAAAGAATAGGATAGATAAGTACTAGTGCAACAGTTACACAAAGGTCTAATATACAGATGTCTGAATACAGGGTAATATTGCACATCGAGGCAGAAGATGACCATGGCTTGTACCAGCAGCTGGGTGGCATATTGGTTCAGATACGGTCTAATCTTTTGTATGTGCATGAACAGTGCAATCTTTTGTATGTGCATGAACGGTCATCAATCATGACACCCAGGTTTTTAGCAACCTTGTTTGGGGCAACAGTGGTAGAGACCATATTGAGTTTGATATCATGAAAAATGAGTCCTGGGCTTCAGCTGAAGGTGGTGTTCCTTCATCTAAGTAGACTAATCCGAGAGACAAGCGGATATATGTGCAGAGACTATGGAGTCGTCTGGCTAGAAAGACAGGTGAAACTGTGTATCATCAGCATAGTAGTGGTAGGAAAAGCCGTGATAGTAGATGACATGGCCCAGTGTGGTGGTGTATATGGCAAACACATGTTCATATGACCGATGCTCAAACGTTACGCCAATTTCCTCGCCAAATATTCCTGCTATTTGTCCAAATACACATGCTAAAATAAAACAATACTGTGTGTTTTTAACTGATAACATTAGGTATGTGTTTCTCATGGTTTCTCACAGAACATATAACAGACCACTGTAACTAGGTTATTTTTGTGAATGTATTTTACAGTATGTTGCTGTGATTCTGAGTGTTAAGCTGATGAGGACTTCCATCATTCTGAGAGAGGCAGAAAATGTTCCAGAAATCCTGAAAATCCAAATGGTTGACCTCATAACTCAAATCTCACAAAGACCTGGAGCACAGGCCATCAAGTAAGTAGCATTTCGTCACCAATAACACTGGTACTTATACACTGACTAGTTTTGCAGGAAATAGCAACCACATTTAATGGATGGTGACTGTTGGTATTGTTAACCACCATTCCATCATATTTATTCAGATCTGAAATAAGCAAGTCGCATATTAGGCTAATGTTTTTGGGAAAAGAAAGTGTGGCACACCATCCAAGAGAGTATAAAAATTTGAAATCTATCTTGTTTATTTCTACTGGATACAATTTAGTTCAGTGTAACATCAGTGTGAGATTTTGACCTAGTCTATAAACCTAGATGCTAAATCTAGAAATAGTTTAGCCCAGCGGGTATGTCTAGCCATGTACCATTGGAGCCTTATTAGGTCTACCATTGGTTTTACATAGCCTTGGTTAGACCAGTCACAACGCTCTATGTCTATCAGCTTTGGCATAATCTTTGTAAGAGTTAGACTTAGGCTGTCAATTAAGCAGAAAAGTCAAGTTTTGCCGATGTTGCAGCTGATGAACAGCTGATTCCGCCCCTAGGATTGAGCTCAGTCTATCGGTTGTGGCCAGACTATACATTTTGATGTTATAGTCTGGCTTGTCAGGCTAGGAAGATATCAAATTGTATTTATAGAATGTACATGGGTATAAAGTGCAGACTCTAAGACACAGAGGGTTTACTGCAAGGTAAAAGCCACTCATAAGCCTCAAGAATAGAAAGGCTAGATTGGACTACAACTAAACAACTACAAAGCCTGCACAGTTTCAGAACAATATTCTTTGGACAGATTAAACCAAATTAACTCCTATCTGACAAGAAAAAGTATGGAGAAGGCACTGGGACAGAAGACAATGCTCACTGAGGCGGCGCTTACTTTTCAGAAGGCGGTGGAGGTCAATGGAGACAGTAGCACAAGAAACACATCAGCTAAATAATGCGTAAAAGGTGAATGCAGACGTACACAGGTGATCCCAGCAGAGGGAGTCATCACAGTCTCCCATAAAGATGAATAAACAGTCTCCAGTAAAGATGAATAAACAGAGGGCTAGGCTGCCACTGTACGTGGTCGGAGGGGCTTCATCCCCACTTTTCGGTCGTGAATGGCTGCGAAAAATACAAATTGGCTGGCGGGAAATAAAGACCATCCATGAGGAGACGCTAGAGAGAGTGCTATAGAGACATGATGAAGTCTTTAAAAAGGAGCTGGGCACTCTGAAAGGCATCAAAGTAGCTATAGCGCTGAAATTGGATCACACACCACGTTTCTATCAGGTGAGAGTCGTTCCCTATGCCCTCAGACCAAAAGTGGAGGCTGAATTCGACTGACTGTGTGAGCAGAGCATCATATCCCCTGTCAAGTTCAGTGAGTATGCAGTGCCGGTTGTGAAAAAGGACGGAGATGTAAGAATCTGTGGTGATTTTAAAGTCACCGTCAACCCTGCCCTGTGCATGGAGAGATATCCAGTTCCACGTATTGAAGACTTATTTGCATCACTCTCTGGAGGGCAGCATTTTAGTAAGCTGGACTTTTCCCATGCCTGTTTACAAATGGTGGTTGAAGAAAAGTCTCGAAAATAACTCACAATTACCTTATCTAAGGGTCTGTTTTGCTGGCAGAGTATTTAAAAAGAGGATACCCAATGCCCAGTGATGTCTATGGGTTCAAGACTTAAGGCAGTCATTGCATGCAAATAATTTTTAACCAGGTTTTAGAAATACACATTTTATTTTTAGTTATATTAATTTGTCCAATTGCTTTTTAACCCCTGAAATGAGGGTGGTTATGGTGGTTGCTTGGCTGGTAGCTATGTTTATTGGTTCCCAGAAAGTTGCAAGGATACTTGAGATTGTTGCTAGGCCATTGCTGTACTGGTTACAGTGGTTGCTATGGTGGTTCCCAAGTTAATCATGTTGTTTGCTAGGTCATCATTGTGGAAGTGACTGCTAGAATGTTGCTAGAGTGCTTGTGGTGGTTGCTAAGGAAAAGACAGTGGGAAATAGAATTCTTGTGGAATTCCAAAGTTCCACCATTCCTTTTCAGTGAGACTAGTTTGCTCGTTTGTTACTGATATAATATGATAGCAGAAGTCTCCTTTTGTAGACCTATGCAGCAATGGTTGAATGAAGTTGCTATCTTAGATGGTCTAAGCTGAATTAATTGTACAAATTTGGTCAGTGAAAAAAATAATAACTAGATTTGCAATTCCCAGGAATTACACAGTGCATGCAAATGTTGAAAAAGTTGTGCACAAATATCTGACACTAGAAAAAAACATGAATTTGTTGCTAGTCCATTGCTAGTGTAGTCGTGGTGGATGCTATTCTAGTTACTACTGGAATCATGTTAGTTGCCATGTTGGTTGCTAGGTCATCATTGTTGAAGTGCTTGCAATAGCACAAAACTGCATTTGGGCAAATTTCATAGTCAACATAGATGAGCAGAGGTGGCTGTGAACAGAAGGTCATGCACATGCTGTTATGCATAATGCGCATTATTTGCTTAAGATTCTATTTGAAAGCACTGTTTGACAAGCTTCAAAAATATCAGTAACACTTTACCTGTTTATTATACTTTACCTGTAATTCCACCACTGGCGTAATAATCGTGATATTAATGTAGGACAAATGGTAGTACGAAAAGGTAGATTGTAAGATGCAACTGGTTGCTGTTTGCTGTTTATTAATTACAATTGACAATTTCTTGGAGATGGTTGGATGCAGCTGTTAAACTTGCTGTTAAACTAACTGGTACAAATTCAGTAGCTGAATTGGTGGACACGGTTGGAAGCATTCTGCAGGTGCATCGTATTGCTCCACCAGCAACATTGATGGTTCCTATGTTTGTTGCTAGGTCATCATTGTGGAAGTAGTTGCAAGGAAGTAGGAAGGGTGCTTGTGGTGGTTGCTTGTCTGTTGCTATGCTGGTTACAGTGGAAGCTATGCTGGTTGCTAGGTTAGTCGTGTTGATTGCTATGTTGATTCCCAGGTTGTCATTGTGGAGAGGGTATTTGAGGTGGTTGCTAGGCTGTTTCAGTAGTTGAATTGGTAGAGATGGTTGGATGCAGCCTATGGTGTTATATTGAAGTTGTGACATAATGTTGATGTGCCAGGTCAGTTGTATTGCATCACTGTGCATGCACTGTAATAAAAATAACTTGATAACAGTACAATGCATTGCTACACATGCTCTGCAATAATAATAAAAAGCCACGGGATAATAGTACAGTGCATCAATATTCTTCCATTGTAATAATAAAAAGCCACTGGATAACAGTACAGTGAATCATTATGCATTCACTGTAACTAGATTTGCGATTCCCAGGAATTACACAGTGCATTCAAAGCAAAAGTTGAAAAAAGTGCACTTACAAATTAACAATAGACAAGAAAAAATGTAGAATAAAGGTTAGACAGTCAAACAGTGACTAGACAAGTAGCAAGGAATATGTTAAAAGGACTTCATCTGACATTACTGGGGTCAAGAGGTAGTCAAGAGGTAGTTTTAAAGATTGATAAAGAGAGCATGTGATATGCGTATGCTATCTGTGTGATGAAGACTCAGCGAGTAATGTAACAGAGAGGAATAAGTGTGAATTCTCATGCACTTCCCACGCATTTTGTGTGTGTCAGGCCCGTAAGGTTAATTAAATTTTCAATTGAATTTTAAGCAATTCAGTTTTATTTATACAGCCCCTTTTACAGTATTATTGTCTTATGGTGCTTCACAGAAGGAGCACCCAAGAGCACAGGGGCAAGGAAAAACTCTAGGAAGAAACCTTGGGTAGATCCCCAGCTCAGGGGGCTAACCCAACTGCCAGGGGTCATGCAGGAAAAGTACAATCAGTAGTGACCATGATAGACTACAAGTTGTCCATGATTTTAGTTAAGGATCATAATAGTTCCAGAGTGTTATCCCATAACATTACATGGTAGTTAGTCCATTGGTGGTTATCAAGAATTATGGCTGGACAGTGTAGCAGTACCCAGACATAGTGTTAAACTCATGGAGTGAGATGGGTCATAGGGGTAACAACAAGGGTCCATTTGACAGTGCCATTGGGAAGGGAACTTCAGGGAAGGGGAGTCGGGATCCATTTCCTTGAATTCATGTGTAAGTGGTCCATGAGTCTTGAAGCCAGAACAAATGGCAAGCAGTACTGCAGCCCTTGGGCTTGCAAACCTGAGGTGTTTCGCTGAGATGTAGTCAGAGCCACTTACTTTATTATCAGCTAACTGTTTTAATGCATGATGCACTTCACTGAAAGTAATTAGTGTATCCCTGTTGGAGATATTTCTCATTTTGTAGTGGTAACCTCTTTACACAGTTAAATAAGGCAGAGTAGTGTTGCCTCCACAGCTCAGCTATATTGTCACCTCCAAAAGCACCCTCTATGACACCAGGAAGTGATGTGTTTGACCTGTTCAGAGCTCTCATTTCCTTCCAAAAGCCAATAACATTGTTATATTAAAATTCGTCAGCTATAGCAACTGCTCTCATGGCCTGATCATGCTTGTCTATCTATCTTATTGCCTCTGACCACTAGGCCCTGGTAGGTACCTGTTTTACCTGTTGAATACTCCTCTGTAGAATTGAACCAGTCACATTCAATTCAATTCAGTTTTATTTATACAGCGCCTTTTACAATAGTATTGTCTCATGGCGCTTCACAGAAGGAGCACCCAAGAGCAACAGGGGCAAGGAAAAACTCCCTTATGTTCAGTTAATCTAGGAAGAAACCTTGGGCAGATCCACGACTCAAGGGGCTAACCCAACTGCCAGGGGTCATGGAGAAAAATTACAATCAGTAGTAACCATGACAGACTATAAGTTGCCTATGGTTTAGCTAAGGTTCATAATAGTTCATAATAGAGTATTATCCCACTTTTACATTACATGGTAATCAGTCTATAGGTGGTTATCAGGAATTATGGCTGGACAATGTAGCAGCGGCCAGGCATAGTGACAAACTCGAAGGAGTGAGATGGTTCATGGGGGTAACAGTAAGGGTCCATTTGACAGCGCCATTGTGAGGGGGGGTCAATCACGAAGCCTCAGGAAGGGGTCGGGCCCAGCATCGGCGTCCAGGAAGGTCCTCTGTGATGGGGAGTCGGTCCTGACATGGGCCTCCCGTAGTGTTGGTTGTAGTCCACTCAGGAGGGGAGGGTGAGAGGAGTCCGCCAGAATGAGGCAGGGATGACACTCAGCAAAGATAATTGTGGACAGAGGAAAATAGTGAATTAGGCCAGGCTCACACATCAGAAAGCAAATGTGTAATTTGGGCATACATACATGTGTATAAAATATATATATATACATATAAATATTGAGAGAGAGCTGAAGGAGAGAGAGAGGGAGTTGTACGGCATGACACATGAAGGTTGTGCGGCGGCGCTAGGCTATAGCAGCATAACTAAGGTATGATGCATGGTAAACCAGCACCACTGCAGGGATGGTCAGTGGCTGCCATGCCTCGCAACTGGGGGCAACAGCAGAGGCAGTCCCTTCCAAAAGACCCATGAGAAGTGATGATTTGCCATGCACCATCCCTAACTATGGGAAACAGTAAAGAGGAAGGTTTTAAGTCTAGACTTAAAGGTATTGAGAGTGTCCGCTTGTCGAATGTGGGGGGGGAGATTATTCCACAGGAGGGGTGCACGGTAACAAAAGGTTCTTCCTCCTATCGTAGATTTTGATATTCTTGGGATTACAAGGAGACCAGCATTTTGGGATCTTAGGGTTCTAGGAGGGTGGTAAGGGACAAGTAAGTCTTTAATATATGTTGGTGCATCGCCCTTGAGGGCTTTGTAGGTTAGGAGGAGTATTTTAAAATCAATTCGACTTTTAATAGGGAGCCAATGTAGGGAAGCAAGGATAGGAGAGATATGTTCGTATTTTTTAGTCCTGGTGAGAGTTCGGGCCGCAGCATTTTGTATTAGTTGTAGGTTTTTGATGCAAGTATTGCTACACCCAGAGAACAGAGCATTGCAATAGTCGAGCCTGGAAGTAATAAATGCGTGTATTAATTTTTCAGCATCCTCAAAGGATAAGAACTTTCTAACCGTAGCAATATTTCGTAGGTGAAAAAAAGATGTTTTTGAAATGTGTTTTACATGACTATTTAGAGAGAGGTCCTGGTCAATAATTACCCCAAGGTCTTTAACTTTTGCATTACATGACAGTGATAGGCCACTGAGTAAGTTTTGGTGATGGGGTAGAGTGTTGGTCAGCTGTTTAGGGCCAATCATCATAACTTCAGTTTTATCAGAATTTAAACAAAGGAAATTATTAGTCATCAGTAGCCTCTGTCAGAGGATAGGAATGGTTTCCATGTTCTTGGATTTTTTTAGTAGGACTGAAGGCTGGAATAGGGAACAGTGAAACCCACAGAGATCGGTAGTTACTGAACAACACAGTGATGTTCATTGACTGATGAACACACAAGACAATGTACGAGAGCAACTGATCAGATGAGTGAGAGGAGGGTTGGGGATGCCTCCGATGAATTGCTCTTGCAACCAGGAGTCCGTTGATTACACCAGGAACTGGATAACCAACACGCAGCAAACCAGGCATTGACGGGGACAACAGGTACACCCTCGTGGAGGTGACCGGGCAGGAAGTACACAGGCATAACTCGGGTAGCAATGCCAGGTCAGGATTATTGGGACAGAAAAGCAGGGATAGCCAGGTCAGTCCGGGTCGATAGTGGTAAGTCAGAGTAGCGAAGTTTCAGAGCTGAAACACCATGAACTCAAAGAAGATCTGACAAGACTGTGGGTTAATATACTGAGGCACATAACAAAGAGCGAGTGAAGGCAAAGATGAATAATTGAGAACTGGTGTGGTGATGATTGAATGAGTGCAAGGTGGGCGTGACAGGTGATTGAATGGGTGCAGTGTGGTGGAAAGTTACCGGTACAGTGTGAAACCATGACACATATCTGGGTCGCCTAGACATACTCTAACGGAAGCTTATCAGCTTATCAGTGTGCAGACGCAGTCTGAAAGACAATTGCTGATTCTGCCCCTTGGATTGAGCCCAGTCTATTGGTCATGGCCAGACTATACATTTTGATGTCTGGCTTGTCAGCCCAGAAATAGCCCTGTGTCGGAGCTATTACTTTTGACAGGCAGCATTAAAAGTAAGTGGGAAAATGTGGCAAATTTGATTGCCTAGATAGAATGTATGAATTGCTCATTTATTTCATATTAATATGAATAATAACATAACATTTATCCATAATAACAAGCTACATTCAGTGGTGTGGTAAATGCACAAGAGTAGTTTGTCTACTATAGGCTACTATATTGCATGATTTAACTCATAACTAACTGGTTTAACTCATAACTTCTCAGACAGAAATGGCGCAGGCCCCATACTCAAAAATGTGTACACAATCAAGTGTACACTTACTTAACGTGGATTTTGAGTGTAGATACTGCTCCTCTTTGGCTTGAGTTCAGATTGATAAATACCAAAGAATGAGTGTGGGAATTATCGTACGCACAGCTGAATGAATGTCTCATAAATGAGGGCCATCGCATTTGCCCTTTAAAACAATTGTCATCAGAAGATGCGTATCTTACATTTTAACACAGTGAAGTTCTCTATTTTCTCTAGGTTGGAAGCTGGCCTAGAGCACTGGTATGTGACTGGCTTACAACAGCGTGGTGTGGTTCCTTCTATCATAGCATCAATAGGAAGCAATTCCTCATCATTGCTAAATGTACAATTTGAAGTGAATCCTGAAGAGAAGACTGCTGATCAGCTTCTTTACATCCAGTCCCAGCCTGTGGAAATCATCTATGATGCAGTAAGCGTTATACTGATTGTCATCATTTGTACTGCTACTGCTTGAAAAGAGGTGTATCTGGGACTGGGAATCACCCTGTATACTCCCATATACACCCAGGATGTTATGGGTTATACTGTACTGTGTTACTCCAGGATACTTAGCAGGAGTTATTTGGCAGGAAATTTGTATTCCCTAAACCAACCCCACCCCATTGATCTACATCGTAGATGTCCTTCCCTTTTGTCTTTATTAATATTGCTATGACAACTTTTATTACTATGTATAGTACCGTTTCTTAAGTTTTATTGATTGAGAGAGAAAATATATCATTGCTTCTATTGGATATGATCAAAACACATTTAGACATTATTCTTCATACAGTTTATGATAGATAGGTAGATAGATGCCTTGCTATTTTTAATTTGATGCAGTCAACATGTCTCAAAAAAGCTGGGACAGGGACAATAAAAGACTAAAAGTTGAGTAATGTTAAAAACAACATAAGGAGGAACATTTCAAAGCTAATCAGATTAACTGGCCAAATGTTTTTGTACATAAAAGACCATTAGAAGCTGAGTGTCTCAAAAGAAAAGATCTTGAAATATATTTGTTTATTATGTAAAACAACAATGGCTAATCAAGATATTTATGCACCCTGAAAACAAGGCCTATGTTTGTAATAAAAATCAATTCTATGGATTCATGGAAACAGAATATCATTTGTCCAGAAACATGCTTCGATGCTTGAATCACTAATGCTGGTGTAAACTCTACCATGCAAAGAATATGTCATATTTAAGTATTATCTAGTCTTATTTGGCTCATACAAGCTCATTTGAGATGGACCAAGGTGATGTCCAAAACTGTCTTTTGTTGCCCCGTCCCAACTTCTTTTAGACATATTGCTAGTATGCAGATTTGATAATGAGTCAACGCAGACCTCATCTGCATCATATTGCTTTTGTTGCCACATGCTGTGTATGAACTCTTAAGAAAATATTCTGATTAGAAATACATTTTAACTTCCAAAAATACATTTAATGGTGAAACAATCACAATAATAATCAATGTATTATTTTTAATGGCCTTCCTTGTTTAGCATAGCAGCATTTAATACAGGCTGGCCTTATTCATCTTTAAAACATGAGGAATAGACAAATTACATCATTAAAAAAAATCATGGCAACACTACATTGTTGGTGGTGGGTGCCTCTTCTCTAAAACATGAGACCTAAAGATAACCTAACTGGAATAGCTTCTAAGAATTACTGGAAAAGATCAAGACTGTTTGCTTTAAGCTAGACCAGGTTTAATAACTCGCCTTTACATTGGATGTGCTGTTACTGCAGAGTTTTTTAGGTCTCTGAGAGGAAAGCAAAACTCACTGCCTAGAAATTCATGGACTTGTAATTCCATGTACTGACAGGGAAAATATATAGCAATAGTTAGTTTTTATTAGGCTTTCGATGTTTAAAGAGGGCACACCAGGGTGAATGCTTACATGGATCCTCTACTGTTTGCATATCAGCCCAACATCAATGTGGGTTATAGATGTTACAGAGGGTCCAGGCACACCTCCATTCTCTGGATGTGTCTGTTAGGATCATATTTTTTGACTTCATGAGTGCATTTAACAAAATCCAGCCAGGGCTACTTGCTGAGATGAAGAGGAAGATGCAGGTGGAGCCAACAATTGGGCCATGGACTGGGCCATACACTATCTAACCTGTAGACCACAGCACTGTGTGTATGTCTTTCTACGCATCTAGAAAGACCCTGAGCAGCACTGGGGCCCCCTTTAAGGGAGGTCCCCTCTCCTTTCCTGTCTACATTTTATGTATGTCACTTCCAATGTAACTCTAGCAGCTGCTTTCTGCAGAAGTTCTTAGATGATTCAGCAGTTGTTGGATGTATTCAGGGAGGATGTAAACAGGAATACAGGGACGCTGTGGCAGGCTTTGTGGATAGGTGTAACTTCAGCCGCGTACAGCTTAACTGATAGGAAAAATGTTTTGATTAGGTTTTGTTGTTTAAAGACCATGTCTTTGGCCATGCACAACCTCTCCTAAGGCAAAAATGGTTTTCCATTCTATGTCTCCTCTTGTTACTCTTCGGTGCTCCTTCTGTAAAGCGCCATGAGACAATACTATTGTAAAAGATGCTGTATAAATAAAATGGAATTGAATTAAACAGAATGCGAATGTTAGCAAGTAACTAGCAAGGCTTTCTTAGCACTTTCTTTTAGCCCTATATTTAAATTACAATATGAGTATGTATAAGGCTCAATAGATGCACAGCTAGTGACCTGACTCACTAAAATAATTATAGTATGCTAAAATTAAGATAGCCCTTTTCCCAAAATGAATTTTGGTTTTTGGCCACCTTATTAGAATAAAGAAATTGGCTTTCAAATTGACAGCTTTGGGCATTGGCTTAGGACAGACACTGCTATACCAATTGTATTATGCTATTGTTCCAGGTGACAATCAATACCTTGGCAGATTTTTTTAAGCCGAAAAAAGGAGTTGACTTGGAAGTCATTACCTCTGCAACACTCCTGAAACTGGAAGAGATAAAAGAGAAAACTGCAGCTGGTAAAGCACACATGCGCGCACACACACACACACACACATTTAAGAATTGTCTTGATGTGTTCAAAGGGCATTTATGACAATTTGGCCGTGGGCCAGAAAGGGTCATTCCGGTGATGCATTTACATTTATGCATTTAGCAGATGCTTTTATCTGAAGCAGCTTGCATTTGTTAACTATCAATTAGTTCAGGGCCAGTCTCCCCTAAAGCATCTTGGGGTTAAGTGTTCAAGAGCACAATGGTGATGGCCAGGGTTGATACCCACAATTTAAGGTATACTAGCTTACGGCTTAAGGCTAGATACTTAGCTTTATGCCCATAAAACAGGGAAAACGAGTTAAAGAGGTTAAACAGTGTAAATTGTATGTGTTGGTATGTGTCAGAATGTTGTCTTCTGGTCTCTATAGGTCTGTCTCACATCATACAGACACGAAAAGTTCTGGACCTGAGAATCAACTTAAAGCCCTCATATTTTCTGCTGCCATTCTCGGGCTTCAATGATGCTGAATCTGACTTGATGATTCTTGACTTTGGTAGTTTGCAGGTGAGAAAAGGAAACATAATCCCATAATGATCTCATCGACAGCTAAAATTTGGTAACAATTTAAAGATGTGTGTTCTATGTGTGTTCTATGAATTTCTGCACTTGCTTATGGAGCACAATGTAATTGATGTTAATTTTCCAGTTTGTTATATTTCTGCATCTATAGTTAACAAGTGTTGATCAGGCATCTCAACAGCTGTTATTCAGCTCATCTCTTGAAGAGGTGATGGATCAAGCTTATGAGAGATACTCACTAGAACTGCACAATGTCCAGTTATTGTTCTGCAGAGCAGGTATGTACCAGCTCCACTGAAAGTCCGACACAAGTTGTTTTATTGGTCCTTTTTCATTTTTAATGTAGCCCAGCAGAGGTGTATCAGTGTTAAACCCTTCAACTAACCCTTCCAACATTGGGCAAGGACATACTCGTGTCACTGTAACATCAGTAGATGATGACAAAGATTCAACCCACATACGGAGGTGGTTTCAATTGAGATTTCAGTTTGATTTGTCTCGGTCTGAACAGTCAAACCACTTGAATAGGATTTCTATCTGCTTTTTCCACAGAGCTGCCAACCTCGACACATTTGGTATAACAGCTATGCATTTTGACACTAAAATATGCTGTGCACTGTTGCTTAAAAGTACGCATATCTGGTGATTTGCTTAATATAAAATTAACTAGGGCCCGGTTTCCCAATAATGTATACTCTTAATTGGCTAAGAAGACATGTCTTACCAGAATTGTTTATTTTTCAATGGGTGTTTTGTGAACTATCTCTTCAGAGTCTTAGTATAAGGCCCAGTCCCATTTCTGCTCCCCTAACACTAGCACTTGATTTCGAGCACCCTCCAAAAAAAGATACCCTTTCACGACGGAGTGAAAAGTACTAGGGGTAGAAATATATACCTACAAAGTGGGACATCACTTCATGCAAATTTGCCTAGCCAATGTCTTCACCTATGTGACAAGGTGAGCTACGAATAATAGGTTTCACTCTGTTAGAAAACACCAGCTCACGTCCACAAGATTAGGCTATTATTCAGATTTCTCTGCATTCGTAAATGCCACATCCTGAAAATCATATAAATCAGACTGTAGGCAGGTTGCCTACCAATTTAGTGGCCTCTCGATACACTCTCAACAGATAGGCTATTTTAATGTCTATATTGAGTGATTTTCTAATGTTCATGTTTTGACTTCACAGAATTTTTTTGCATGTGCATATTCTGACATATTTTGAAATTTGCATGTTTAATTGCAACGATGTACGTTGTATTCATTTTATCCCGAACTGGCCAACATCTTTCTGTAGACTCTCACTGTGTAAATTCACGAAGTATCCTGGATAATTATCCCTACACTTCGTTTGAAGTCTGCACCTGACCTCACCCCCAATTTAAGGGGTGGTTTGAAGGGTTGAAAAGCACAGGACAGTCTGTGTTTGTTTGCCACAGTCCAGCAAAGTCCAAAGAGTTTATATTAAGACATATTAATATTGGGACATATATTAAGACATATTAAGTCCGGTCTGGTAAAGTTTTAGAATGTCCGTGCAGTGTGGACAAATTTACAACGAACTCCAACAATCTGAGCCCTCGTTGGCTTGACAGCAAGGTTCTGCTCGCATGCAGAACATCTGTGAGCGGACACTCACTTCATTACTCACTCCCTCATCAGCCTTCATCACTCACTCATTAAATCAGTCATATTATCTGACTCACGAGTCAGCAACTACATGGAAAAAGAAAACTTCCTAGCCAATTTGGCTGATGAATAAATAATTTCAGTTAGGCTATTTCCTGCAGCTGAGGTTAAATTGGGCCAGAGCGCACTGGAGCTCAGCCCCACTTCCTGATATCTAGGATGTCTACTGGAGCTCATGCAGCCCTGTCTTCAATTGCGTCTGTCACACAACTTGAATACATAGGAGTGACTCTGAATAACTTCTGAATCTAGAATTTGTTTGAACTTCACACCAAATTCTCATTTGTAGTAGCCTAAGCCCCTCTGTCAAAATGAAGGGCAGATAAGAGCCCTTCAAATGTGCTAGTCTGTGCAACAAAGTAATCCGGTTTTGAATTTTGTTTAAGTTGTTCATGTGTAGCCTGCATGCAGCTCTTTACCAAACAAATGAAGGAGCTTCACGAACTAGGCCTATTTCTGGAACAAACATGAATAGGAGTTTGAATATCCTGTCTTGTGGGAACATCTGCAGTTTATTCACTGTAATGCTGAATAAATTGCACAATGTCCTGCAAATCATTAACAAATTTTCTCCACACCACAATGGGTGATTAAAGGCTTGTCTGATGCAGCTCCTTGACATAAATTTATCACTGAAATGTTGTTGGCTTGAGCACTACGGTTCTTAATTTACTCTGTGAAAACTGTGACCAACCAACCCGTCTTTCAAGGGGCCCAGCGAAGGGGATTCCCCCAGGATTAAACTACTACATGAGAAGGTCTACATCAAGGGTCGGCTACGTCCGGCCCGCGGGCCAAAAATGGCATGATTTTCATTGGCTCTCCAGATGATTCCATGTTTTTTTTTGAGTGCGTCTTTTTTTATTATTATTCCGCCTCCTGTGATTCCTGCCTAGCCTGAGTTAGTATTTTGTGAAATAGCACCTCTCCGATGTAGCCTAATAGGCTATGTGGTGAAACACAGTACTACACACTCCTGTCATGTCCAAGTGGCAAAACAGTTTTACCGAACTCCCGTCTCATCAACAATTTAAAATTAAGTCAGATGGCAGATGACTGTGAGCGAGGGGCAAAGGGGTTTTTTAGGAGTTTTAAGGAGGTGAATTACATTTGTACCGAGTAGCGCTATAGGCCTACTCCAAAGGCTGAAGACATGCAATAGACCTTACGCGCAGATTAGCATGTAATGTGTTGTTGCTGATAATGTAACTGCAAATATGTGTGTTTTTAATTCAATTTTATTCAAATATCTCAAATTGTTTTGGATATTGTGCTATTCATAAGAGTAAGATTATATTCTGGCAAAATGTGAGAAACTGTGGTTTATTCAATATATATAGGCAAAAACTGGAAGGCTGCCCATCAGCAAGGTACCTCCCCCCAGCACATATTGCAACCAATGGATTTTACCCTCCAGCTCAGCAAGTGTATGGTGGACCAAGATACCAGGATGCCAAGGTCCAGCATTTTACATTTTGCATTGTTATCATGATTCTCCCTTTTGTAAAATGCTTCACATAACACTGTGGTTCCCACACATTGACTGGTCAATGGCGACCCTCCATAGAAGAAATATGAATGGAAGAAATTTTTCAGCCATACAGATGCATATCTGTGCATATCATCAGTTCTATTTTAGTCAGGGTTAAAATGATAATTTTGTGTCCAAGGGGGTCTCTATCTCAAACAAGTTGTGCAAGTAGTCTAAATATATAATTGAATTGAATTGAACTGATGTCTTATTCGATGACTGGACAAATGGCACTCGGTGAAATTTCTTAATGTGGGACCATTCAAGTCGATGAACAACAAGGCAATGAGGCTTGGGGCACGCTGTCTGTTGCTAGTTGTACGTGTCATTGCAAACTGAAAAAAACCCTTTTTCACTGCGCAGACGGTGCTTGCAATGATACGCTTTTTAAAGTTCTTTGTTTAAAGTTTCTCTGAGAAGAACCTTGTAGTTTCCAGGCTCTGTATTTATTGAAAGCCTTGGTGGTAGATTCTCCAAGGTGTTTTGCAAACCTCCCCACCTAACGTTCAACAAATTGGTCTGACCTGTCTGTGGGCCAGAGGTGACCTTTAAGCTGACCACTTGTTATGCCTTTTTTAATTTTGGATTCTGTTTTACCACCAGCTTTTTCATGGCAGCGAGCACCTCAAAAGTTTGGTGAATATATCTGTTGACATCCACTAGAAATGTTTCCCTTCTCTATAGTCTCAGGGAAAGCGCTCACAGTTCACGCTGCACATCTTTCATTACTGCCAAGTAGGAGAGGAAACCAGTGGATGTCCGATGCTTGAGTAGGCCAGCATAATTGGTCCTCTTTACACCAGTACACGAGTGGCGTGCCAAAACAGGAAAATCCTTCAGCACAGCTTTAACAGTCCAGAAACTGCTGGACACCCAACAAATGATTGCACCTTACTTCAATTTTTTAACGAGTGAGCAACAGCTGATTCTCATCGGTGTGCAGATGAGAAACTGCAGCCTGCAGTTTAGGAGGGTCTTGTTTAAGTCTCTCAATGAGTCCTGTCTGTCTCACGATAAGGCCAGCGGCTCCATCTGTGGCTATACTAATGAAGTTCCCTTGAGAAATTATGCATCCATCTCAGCCCTATGAAGATTCAACTTTTTCAAAAAAACTACATCTCACCTGTAACATTAGACCTCATGTAGATAACCATATACAGGCGTTGATGAACCCTACTCTCATTCAACATGAGGATTTTACTTGAATCAAGTGTCAAAATATGGGAAATAAGTTTCTTTTTTTTATTTCATCTGCTGTGTTCAACAATGACAGCACAAAAGTCCGTAGGAGTACCATCACAAATATTTGAATAGAACATTGCCGTTTAAGAGTTTGCCAGTGATGTGACAGAATGTGATGGAATGTGATTGAATTCTGTTTGTTGTATCGTATCACCTAGTAACACACACTACTCGCGATAGGACAATGGCAGCCTAGCGTGATAGCCTAATCACATTGTGTAAGAAAATGAGTAAAAGGGTAAACTTAAAAGAAAGAGTTAATTTGGATGTCCCAATGTTTTGTTTATATGGGCTTATGATTTGCTTATACCAGAGGAAAGATATGTGTGACAAGGGCAAATGCATAACAAGCGCATGTCAACTGACAACTTGTCTGTGTCACTGTTGAAAGGAATTGGGCTGCTCTGTAACTCATAAGACAGGACTAGGCCATTCCACATAAATAAATAAAGAAATAAATAAAGAAATAAAGAAAGCCTAATGACAGCCTGATGAAATAAACTTTACATATTTGATCTTCTGATTGGGCTACCAAGCAAGTTTCTAACGCTTGGTCATTTATTTCAACAACATAATCAACGTGATCTTGGGCATTATTTAACAGTTACTTGCACATCACTTGATTTATTTACAGCAGGATGTATGCTGGAGACAGCATGGTCAGTAGCCCATTGGAGGGCAACGGAACAGAATACCTGACCAACTGTCAACTGTCCGGGTAATCAGAATAGTAGTGGTCATCGAGTAGTCATCCTAGCTCAAAAGGAGGAAGTGACGCCATGCATGCCCCTGTGTCGTGGATTTTCAATCCACAAACTCAGAGCAGTGCAGAGGACCCCGCGTTCATTCAATTCAAACCAAGCAGTTTCTAACTTAACGTGTTAGCTGTTTTCTGTTAGCTGTAAACGTAGGCAACGCAATGCTGCCTTCATGACAGTAAAGATACTTTAGAACTTAAGGTTAATCAACCATCCAAACCAAAAATATTTAAATGCTTATTCCGAGTTTAGCAAATAGAACGGATCCAACTTGGTTTTTGTTGTGTTTTTAGCAGACGTGACGTCAATCTGACCTACAAACCTGAGTTGCCAAAACAAATGGAATGCACTGTTACTTTACTTTGTTGATATTGATGGATTACATGAGGGTATGTACAGTTTGATTGGGCTTGTTGATATAGGCTACTACTATAATCTACTGCATAGACTAGCTGCCACATTGTGCACGGAACAGATTTGCACCTCTAAGATATAAGCGCCTTTTCTCTCTCTTTAAGTAATTCAAAAAGTAATTCATTAGTCTAAAGTAACCTCCCCAACAATATTTTACGGGGCTTCGCCTTGTTAATAGGCCTATTTGCTTTGGATAAACTGTGTTCCCACTATAACATTCGGAACCACTGAGTGAGCTGCAGACCAGAAATTCTCTTATTCCACAACTGTCTTTCACTGCCATCATTAACATGATGAACATGATTAACATGTTGACTGAATGAGAGTTTTTATTTTTACGCGACACAGGGCAAAGCGTTTGTCTTTCCAGGACACAGCCCTGACCCATAAGTCTAGCTTTGGTACGTTTGAGAGAAAGATACATTTCAATATGGTTATTCCATTACTTTAAAGTAAGAGTTCATTTTGGATGTCTCTGTAGGTTGAAGTAAAAATAAAAGCCTTTTCTGGCAGAATTAGAGTAGGCTGCCCTGAATGATCTTGCGGTTACAACACAGCCGAAATTAGTTCCACAACTTCTGCTATTTCAATTGCTCGTCTGTGAGCAAGACTGTCATGATGTAGGTAGAAAGTTTTTTGCAACTGCTTTTTAACAGGGTTACATTCAGTCCACAGTAATATTCAAAGTACTACAATACTAACATAAAAAGATAAAAACAAAATAAAAGAGAAAGAATTGTTAGGAATCAGTGAGATAGGCCTTCAACCATTTCAAATTGTTGAAAGATGTAAATTACAAATAGCAAGGCTCCCAGGATAGAGCCCTTGGGGACACCATAGGGGAGGGGTGATCTAAGGTATCTAAATGGGCACAAACTTTTCTCTCATAATGAGGTAAGATTTGAACTAGGCTTGGGGAGATCCAGGGATGCCAAGCAGAGTTTCTAGGCAGCTTAATAAAAGATTGTGACATACAGTGTCAAAGGCTGCTGTAAGGTCAAGGAGAGTAAGTATACTGACATGGCCAGTGTCAGCAGCTAACAGCAAGTCATTAACAACCTTGATCAGGGCTGTCTTGATACTGTGCATGGCCCTAAACCCAGACTGAAAATTCTCCCACAGATTATATTGTGCTAAATGGTCTTGGAGCTGGTGGCAATAATACGCTCTAAGACTTTTGCAAGTAAGGGAAGATTGGACAATAATTTGATAATTTTGGCAGGAGAAGGCCGGTGGTGGGCCTGGATTTAGCCACAAGGCCAAGGTCATTGACTAGTGAGAAAGCAGAGAAAGATCCAGCTGGTGGTGGGCAAGAAGAGGAGGCATTTTGGGAAATGGTGGGGGAGAAATCTTTTGGATACAAGTTTGATAGTGTGATACCTGAGGTACAGATAAGATCTAAGATATGGCCCTTGGAGTGTGTGGGAAAATCTACATGTTGGGTGAGATCAAAACAATCAAGGACACAAAGTCACAAAATTGGCAAAATTACAGTTTTCTGAGTCAACATGAATGTTGAAGTCACCAAGCACCAGAATAGATGGATACTGAGCACTGACAGATTGAAGTAGCTCAGACAATTCCTTAAACATATAAAAACAGAGAAAACTCTAGGGGGCTGGTAAAGGTAGATCATCAGTGAATTTCAGAGCAAGACTTTCAAATGATAAAAAATCCTTCACAGGCACAGATACAACCCATGTAACTTGAGCAACAGATCACTGGCATTGAAGTGCCAAACCAAAGCGGCAAAACAATGATTAGCAGGTTGCCATGTTTAGGTGCTAAACTAAACAACCAATAGCTGTAAACATTTGTATTATGGTCATAGATTAGTCAGAACAATTTCTTGAAATACCAGTATGCGTGACTTTCATGAGCTGGAAGAGTTGAACCTTTTTTTTCTCTTTAAACCAAGAATAAAAAAATTTAACAGCTTTAGAATTTGGTCACTAGGGCAATTTCCTGCTGTAAATTCCATTATGAAAAGCCAAAAGAATGTACTTAAAAATGTACAACAATGAGTCAAGTCAACAATGTGGTGAACAGTATCATTGTTTCTCTTTGCTGATTCATTATTTTATTTTGCCTTTTTAAATATAATTATGATTGATTTCATTCATGTTATTATTATAATATTTATTTATTTATTTATTTATGTGACTTGACTAATGTTAGCCTGATGTTGGATATGTCTACTGGTAATGACAACATTAGCTCACCTGTAACTTCTTTGGAAATTTGTTTTTTACTTAAGGATGCCTTCATTTAGAGTAAGTATTTTCAGGGGTAAAATAATGTGGTGAATTTTAACGTACTCATGAATTTCAACGCACTGGTCGGAGATTGTTTGTCATATTGATGTTAAATTTGGCATACACAATGCCAAGATTTTGCTGATGTTAAATTGCACCCGCTACAGCCAATCAAATTCGACGGCAAAGCCACCAAACAGGAAATGAACCATATCTCGGCAATGCTTTGACATATCGCAACCAAACTTGGTATACAGACTCAGGACCTTGTCCTGACCACTCAGAACCAATTACCTGTCCTGCCCTGCCAAAGACAACAGCATTAATGCTGAGCGATGCCAAGCGCAGGCAAACAAAACCAGGGCCCGCAGGCTCCAGAAGCACCGCACTTGTCAGATCATCACCACAAGGGAGACATGAAGGGGATGGAGGAAACAAGACAGGCAGGGAGAATGGAGAAATACAGAACAGGGAAGGGTAGACTCACTGAGTATAGAGAGAGGGAGAGAGAGGTGGACAAGGGACTGAGAGTGAAAAACAAATTATGTCTGACAGACACTGAAATAGGGACAGGCAGACTAGTTTGTAGACTGCGTCTATAGTTGCCAAAGGCATTACACAAATGTAGTAGCAGCTGAATCTTAAAGTACAGCCTTTAAACAACAACTGGAAATTCATGGCTGTTCATGGGAAAACATGGCATATGAGCTTCAGAGCTTAAGAGTGGAAGAAAACAGGGCTTAGCTAGTCACTATACAGAACTCCCACTGAAAACAGATGGCTTGATGAGCACAATGTGTGTTGTAGTGACCTATCAAATACTTAAAGCTGATTCCAGCGCATTTTTGTACCCCTCTAAATATTGTGAGCAAACATTATAATACAGCTGTAAGATGCATGTAGTAAATCGGAATTTTCCTTAAATATTTGACAAAAATGCTCACATATACTAAAAATATTTCTGCATTCTGCAACTGTTCTTCTCTATAATCTATCGAAAAGATAATAGACAAGTCAAATCAGTTTGTCATCAACATAAGCCTGAATGCAAAAAAGCTGTTTGACTGCATAGGTTAGGTTTATTAGCTAAAGGTCAGGGCCTTGGTAAATAGAAATATGGAAATGTAAAACAAAGAGGAGCCAAATAAGTTTGATGATTGTCAAGTTTAGCTAATTCTTGGGGCTTTATGGTTCCAAAATTGACTGTGAGACACCAACTCCATGACCTGAGGCTCCACCAGAGTTCCATAAAAGACATCCTGAGTTCCTAAGACCCAGACACACATTTCATTGTCTGATCATTTTGGGCCCTAAAAACCAACTAAAAAGTAACTAAGTAACTAACAGTAACTTAAAGTTACTAAAAAGTAACTAAGAAGTAACTAAGTAACTTACTAAGTAACTAAGAAGTAACTAAGTATCTAAAAAGTAACTAAGTAGTAGTAAGAAAGATGATTATTATTATTATTATTATTATGATTAGGGCCTGAGCACCAAGGTGCGCGGGACGGTACGGCCTTGCGCAGCGGATGGTGCGAAGCCCTATCGTTTTTGTAAGGATTATTATTCTTATTATTTTTAGGGCCCATACGAAGCCCTATTGTTTTTGTAAGGATTATCATTACTATTATTATTATTATTATTATTATTATTTCCCTTTTGGCGCGTCGTCGTTTGGCCTTATTGCAAGTGGTTCCCATGAGCGAAAACTCATGAAATTTGGCACACACATCAGTCGTTGCGCCCGCTACTCAGCCATATAGGTTTTGGAACCAGGCGTGGCCCACGGACTCCATAGCGCCCCCTAATGATGTTGAGTTCCGTGGTTGACATATAGTTTCAGCTACACGCACCAAATTCGATAGATGTGTGGGACTCCTCAGGACGAACAACTTTTGTATGCACATTGCATTAGCCACACCCAACAGGAAGTGAGGTAATTGGGATTTTGTGTGTTTGGACACGTGGTGAATTTCAACACACTTTTCAGAGATGGTTTTTCAGATTGAAGTGAAATTTGATATACATGATGGCAAGATGTTGCTGATGTTCAATTGCAAAGGGATTTTTGATATGTTGTAGCCACGCGTAACAGGAAGTGAGGTTATTGGGATTTTGTGTGTTTGGACACGTGTTCAACTTTAATGTACTCCTCGGAGATTGTATGTCATATTCATGTGAAATTTGGCATACATGATGCCAAGATGTTGCTGATGTTGAATTGTGCACCCTACAGCCAATCAAATTCAACAGCGAAGCTGCCAAACAGGAAGTGAACCATATCTCGGCAACACTTTGACATATAGTACCAAACTTGGTATACAGACTCAGGACCCTGTCCTGATCACTCAGAACCAATTACCTCAAACTCTTTAGCGCCCCCACTGGTCACACATCATATCTTAGAAACGCTTTGACCAAATTTGGTAGGTTGACCCAGGACCCTGTTCTAACCATGCTGAATGATGGATTTCAATGCTATAGCGGCCCCTTTGGTAAAAAGTGACGTATCACAACCAAACTTGGTAGGTGGACTCAGGACCCTGTCCTGAACACTAAATGATCGATTTCAACGTGCTAGCGCTCTAATAGTCAACTCATATCTCACCAACAGTTTGACGTTTGGTAACCAAACTTGGTACTTAGGACCGTTATTATACATGTTACGGATATATGACATGTGAGTCTGTTGTTGCGTGGTGGAATGTCTGGTTGCGGAACCACTCGTGCAAAGTTTTACTGTCACACCAACTTTAACATTCAACACGAGTTTTATTTTAACATCAACTGGAATTGTTCCTTAATATTTTGTGTGTTTTTGCATTACAGGTTCAAATTGTTAGGTGAATTGCCATTACTGCATGTAAAAGTCTCTGAACAGAAGATTAAGGGAATGTTCAACCTCCTGAGAAGCATTCCTTTTCCATCCTCAATGGATCCCATGGCATCTCCCAAGAAGGTACGTGCATGAAGTTATTTTATGAGATATTTGGTATCAATATCAAGCCTAATGTACTGAGAATCAAAATCCAGAATCTGTGAACTGAATACCAGAATCTGTAACCAAAAACTCAAATTCTGCTTATAAGAGTACTGTCATGTTTGTCTATTGTCAGTCAACCTTGTCAATTACTGAAGAGATCCCCTCTCCCAGTCTAACTTTTGATGAATGCTACTACTGCTAAATTACTGGATCTAGTAATTTATTTATATATTTCTGACTAAGAGATGGGACCATGCTGGATAAAGCACAGCAGGCAACACCCTGCATGATTTGTCTGTAGATATCGATATTGACTTAGAACACTAAGAAGACAAACAAGACTCATTTTGTCTAGTATTCTACCTTCATGCAACAGTTGAACTAACTCATGGTCTGTACATGTTCCAGTTATTATGAAGACTTTCAATTTGTCCTCCTCCTCGTCTTCCTCCTCTATTCAATTTAAATGGAATTTTCAAGATATACACTTGACAGTTACATATGTACAGATAAGGTACACAAGCAATGACACACAAGATATAGATAAAGGGGAGAGAAAATAATTGGAAAGGATGTCTAAGAATGTGAATAATTTAACAGTTTAACATAATTTAAGTGTTTCTAAAAAGTCTGTCAATGAGAGGACTAGGCAGAGATTATACATGCTAAGTCACAGATTTTTCATGAAACTTAGCCAGTTCAAAGGGTCCACTTAGAAACTCAAAAAGCCAAAGTAGTGCAGTTTAGTCCAGTTTTTTCCCAAAATGACACAAAATGTAGATGTCCCTCCTGCTTTTTAAGAGATTTAAGAAGAGCAGTAATATTCCAGATTTAAAAAAAAAAGATCCATCCAAGGTTAGCTCAAAACTGGAGTTTCTAACCATATGGTGTGACTGGTGTCAATCCATGGCTGCATGTATTCACTTTGTCAGGCCTTTTGGTGAATAGCAAAAAGTAGCAATTTTTTTTTAGCCTTGAAAATCTCGAGAGCTAGAGATATTCACTTGGACTCAAACAATTCCTTCACTACAGGCAGTCTCCAAATATATTTCTCCATGTCTTTTATAAACATAGGGATAATTTAATGAATTCAACGTCAAGGTCATTGTGACCCCGCTTTCTTGTGAGCATGATATATCAGGAAAATTTCGCATGCACTTTCACTTGCACTCAAAGATTACAGATTACATATTGGTGGTCAAATGTCAATGAGTATGTTTGCATGCATAACAATTAGTAGGCTATATGTCTGTATAGACACAAGTGCAAAGAGAAAATTACGTTGGTCGCTTCCTTACAGATTTGCATTTTTAGCCTGATGGCTGTCAATGGGTGAGCTCTGGGCACTTAGGGAGACACATTCAAAACACTATTTTTAAAACACTTCGCATGACTCTTCAACATCGCATGACACTTTGTACACAGTATCATCCCAGGCTCTACACATGGACTCACGCATGGATAACATTATTGGTACACACAGAGTTAAGTAAAAGACAGCACATTACTTTTCCTGCAGCTTCCTATAAACCCCATCTTGAAGAAGTTAAAATAAAAGTCTATTGTGTTCTGCATCCTAACGCATAACGTTATGCACGATGCATTGCTGAATGTAATGTGTGGTGTGTAAAGAACTTATGAAAGATAAAATGGAGAATGTATTACTTGTGCCTTGCTGCATTCTTACTTACATTACAGTACAGGTCTTACTCGTTTATGAGTACAGTTTACCAGTGGCGCATTTCCACTATGGGAAAAACCCTGGTGTTTGGGGTAAAGCCTTTGATTTTTCCTCTTTCCATGATCGGAGCTAAGGCTCAAATGGTTCAGGCCAGTGCTGGAGTAGAGCAGGGCCAAAGCAGGACTAAACTGGGACTTTTGGAATATAATGTGATGCAACAATAGAACCGAAGAAAACTGTCAGGTAGCATTTGTTTAGGGTTGCTTAGTGACAGAAATGGTTTGGCTTGTATTTGTAGAAAAAATAATCTACAAATATTTAAAAACTTTGTCCATGATCCAATGATAATGGTTTCTAACTATTCAATGACATGTTTAAATGTTTATGTTATGAATTTTGTCATGTAGTTTGTGCTACTGTCGCTAAGCAGTGTTTGGAATTTCCAGGCATTGTTAGCAAAATCCCCGGCGGTCTAGCTAATGGAAATGGAAGACTGGCGCTAGGCAACGTAATGAAGTTCACATATGCTCAAAAATACTGAGTCATCAGTTTGGGTCCGTTTTGAGGGCTGAAAGGGTCCAAGTGTGAAAGCAACCTAAATCTGACAGCAGGAAGGATATTTACATGTTGTGCAATTTCAGGACATTTTCCTTGGTTTCTTGGCCTGTGATCTAGCATGCATCTCCTCTGCCTGGTCATCTCATGGAACATGGCTACTTTTGTCACATTGCAAATCTGTGATACAAAGCTTACATCAGTGTAAACAAAATGTAACATCACTTTTGTTAACACACACATAAACACACACACACACACACACACACACACACACACACATGGTATCATTGGTATGTGATGGTAGTGATGGTAGCATTTTTAGAGCAATACATCTCTGAATTCATGATGCCATTAATGAAATGCAGCTCCCCAACACCAGCAGGACTCATGCAGCCCCACCTAAGGACACTGCCACCACCAAGCTTCACTGTAGGCACCATGCATTTTTCTTTGTATTCCTCACCTTTGTGACGCCATACACTTTTGAAGCCATCAGTTCCAAAAACATTAATTTTGGTCTCATCGCTCCACAATACAGAGTCCCAGTAGCCTTCATCTTTGTTAGCATGGGCCCTGGCAAACTCTGGGTGGGCTTTTTTGTGCCTGGGCTTTAGGAGAGGCTTCTTTCGTGGACGGCATCCATGCATGCCATTCCTCTGCAGTGTATGGCGTATCGTGTCACGGGAAACAGTCACCCCCGTTTGGCTTTCTACTTCTTTAGCTAACTGTAGTGAACTTGTGTGCCAATTTTCTTCAACCTTCTCATCAAAAGACATTCCTGTCAAGGTGTTAACTTCCGTGGACGACCAGGACATCGCTGTGACATGGTCGCAGTTCCATTTTTCTTAAATCTTTGTACCAGTTTTGCTACAGTATTCTGACTAATAAGTAAAGCTTGGCTGATCTTCTTGTAGCCTTTACCTTTCTGGTGTAAGGAAATAATTTTCTTTCTCAGGTCTTGTGTCATTTCTCTTCCATGTGGTGCCATTGCTGACAGCAGGGAATGGGGAGGGGTTTTCTTAGAGTAACACCCTTTTATAGTCAACTATCAGTTGGACTAATTGAATAATAACTCACCTGTGATTGAATTCTTGGTAAATAAGACATTTGTAGTCTAAAATCTTGCTTTTGCCATGGGGTGTACTCATTTTTGAGAAAAACTGAAAAATAAGTAATATTAATAATTAATAAATAAGTTATATTATTACGCAAACTTTTGTGTTGTATGTTACGCAGATGTGATATTAAACCTAGTCTGCGAAAATTTTGGAAGTATTTTTTTTGTTTTCATGGACATATTGTTTAAACTGTTACTTTTCAAAGGGAGTGTACTCTTTTATGCTGGGCACTGTATATATATATTTCTCACACAAGCACTTTCTACACCTTGTAACATCCCCACCATACACCTCCATGCTACCGCCATGAACCACTTTCCACACATTGCATTCCTCTCCACTACCCACCAACCCACAAACCTTACACAACACACACTCACTTTTTTTTTTTTTTTCCACCACAGTCACCATCATAACACAGCCATTGGTCATCTTATCCATAATACACTGTGTTTGCCCTATCCCCACCTCAGCACAGCCCCCCCAACACACACACAGACATTGGGGCCATTCCACTGAATCGGTTTTTAGGAGTTACATTTTTTTTTTCATTCCTTTTTGGGTTGTTTTGGAACAGACATACCCTGGAGGTAAGGGAAATGGCTCTGTGCCATCTCATGTATGTAAATTTAATATTGTTTTATCTCTTTTTTTCCCCAAGACATTTTCTTTAATTGGTCTACCCTGTTACAGACATATGCAGAGTAATAAAATATTGGGATGGAAATTCTTGATATGCTCTACATATTTATACAGTACATTGGTCCCTATTCAGTGTCAAATTATATTTAAGCTTGGGATTTTTTTTTTTCAACAGTAGTAATTTTTTGGGTCAAATGACAACCAACAGCCATTTTTAGCATTCATCTTCGGACCTTGGTTGGATTTTAGATCTTTGACTAGATTTGCTTTGTTTTCCTTGTCAACAAAACCTAATTGCAACATACTTACATTTGCAAAAGTGGGTTAAAATCTATATACACCCACACAATAATAAACAAAACTACAAAAAACAGATTAAGTACATCAAAACTCACTTAATAATTAAAAATGTTAAAAAATTAAATATAGCTGCAAGCGGCAATGAACAAACTGTGATATGAAGCTTCATGTTTGGCCATGACATACATGCCAGTATGACAATGAACACTTTGATTCCTGTTGATATAGTCATGATGGAGATGGGATTTGAACCCCCTTTCCATGACGTATCCACTGAGCAAATGTCGCCTGTAAAAAATTACCCCATTAGCTGCCAGCTGCCAACCTACAGTGTTACAAGAACTGTACATTTTGTGGCCTCTGGAACTTTTTTTGGCATAACATGCAGACAACTGTACCGATTAATGTGATTCAAAACTTTTGAGTCTAGGTCAATCTTGTCTTGAGATATGGACTTAAAATATAAATAAAATATAAATAAAAACCTATAGTAGTATGTCAGTATGTCATAGTATGTCAGGATTTATTCTGTCAATAGTGAGCACAATTCGGGACATAACACTACATTTTCATGTTTGTGGGACTTATTTTTGGTTAACAAAGCAATTACAGGATCCAAGCCTTTTTCACATACATACCAGTATGAGAATGAGCGCTGTGATTCTTGTTGGTACAGTCATGTCAGAGACGGGATTTGAATCCCCGACCCTTGGCTTCAAACAGACAGACGTTAACTCACTGAGCATGCACCTGCAAGTCTTTCAACTATAAGTTACCTACTCAAACTACAACTTCAGCAATAGGTCGCAAGCGATATACAGACTTCCATATTAAATTCAATGCATTTTGGCAAAGAGTAGACAAGTGAAAATCTATAAAGGTACTTGCACTCATATTATGATTAAACAATTTAAATAATTTTGAGTCTAAGTCAGTCTGGTCTTGAGATATGGATTTGAATGGAAATTGCATTATTAAAGCGCCACCAATAGGTGCAGTACTCAGGATTTGGTCTCTGAGTAGAGGGCGTAATTTGGGACTTGGCCCTAAAGTTTCAGGTTTCTGAAATTTATGGTTTAGGCTCTATGATGAATAGTTTATTTTAATGCATGTGGTCCAGATTTATTGAACTGTAATATGAATATGGATTGACATATGAAAATTCTATTTGATAACTTTTGTGAGGTTTGGTCTGAATATGGTCTCTGTTAATTTTAGTAAAGATCCGACAAATTTTTTGGCTTGTGAAACATTTTTTTCACTTTAGCGGTTCATTGCATCTGTAGAAAAACTAAACATTTTTTGACAAGAAGAGAATTTAGAATAACATGCAGATGACTGTATAGAATAATGTGATTTAGGAATTTTGAGTCTAGGTTAATCTGGACTTGAGATATGGGCTTGAATAGAAAATGCATTATGATAGTGCCACCTATGGGTGCAATACCTCAGGATTTGGTGTCTTGAGTAGTTTGGACAATTTGGGACTTGGCCCTAAAGTTTTATGATTCTGAGACTTACAGTTTAGGCTCCATGATGACTTTTAACGGAGAAAAAAATAATAATAATCAGAACAAAAACAATAGGGTTCCGCGCAGCTTCGCTGCTCGGACCCCTAATGATAAACCAACACTGACATTATACTGAAGGTGTTATAAAAACTCACATCCTACCCTCCCTAGGATACCCCACCCTCCCTAACACATGCATATGGCCCTCCCGTTTATTTCTGTCAATCGTGTCTCTCTTTTAATTAATTCTGTCAACATATCTGCAGTACTGTCTAGCCTTTGTAACTGGTGTTAGTGTTTAGTTAGTGTCTCTGTTTTGTGTCTTGTACATGTGTCTTTTTGTTGCACTTTGTCCCTGTAAGTTTCTTTTTGCTGGCAAATAAAAATAAGTAAATAAATTTAAAAAAATTCTTGAAGTAGACAGATCATGGTGAGGAACAGGCCAAAAGCCTTCCTCATTCATGCAAAAAGGATTTTATTTAAAATATTTCACTTTCACTGCACCCCTCTCTCTAATTGCATTCTACACTGTTTACTGTCTCTGTCAACCCCCCCCATCCAACCCCCCCCCACCCACACACACACACCCTTGCATGTGACAATGAAATATCCTTGTTTTTTTTATTTCATTTAATTACATTTCATTTATTTATTATTTATTTCATTTATTACACATTTAATTGTGTGACTGTAAATTTATGCAGGTTTTGGCTACACCCCTGTCAAACACAACCAAGATTTTAAACACTTCTACGTTCCTGGGACTGGACACAGGTAAATTCACATGAACATATATTTTATGGAAAGTACAATTTTAATTTTGTCTTCTGAGTTAAATATTTTTTACGATTGGACATGCAATATAGTATGCGGTATTATATTGAACCAAACAGCATACCCAACATTAAAGACACACAATAAAAATGGATTTCATTTGTCTTTGTATGTAGATGATGATGATGATGGTTGCCCAAATTGTACCGTTATCATGACCCAAACTATGGACACAATATACCCTTGCCATGTTATAATTGACATGAACATGAAGGCAAACCTTCCTTCACCTTTGAGATCTTAATTTAAGAAGGATATTTAAAAAATGAAACAGCTATGCAGTAAATTAAGTCTATTGGGGTGATTTTTCCCTATTTCAAAATTAATTGAGAGTATGTTTCTGATTAATCATGATTAAAAAATAATACTACTGGGCTGACGGTAACGACTCTTGAGACTTTCTTAGATGAAGTTGACACTGCTGATGCTGGTGATGATTGTGATGTCTGTTTGTGCGTAGAGTCTGACGAGGATACCAGTGATACTTCTCAGGATGAAGAACTCCAGAAAATGACAAAAGCTGAGCTAACTGACTTGCAGTTCAAGATTGAAGTTAAAGAGGTACTTTTTAATGCAAGAACTTTGTTATGCTTTGTTGTGGCATGTTTGGTTTGTGTAATGCAGTCAAAGAAAAACAAAATCAAACACAAGGCTAAGTACAAATTTAACCTAGCCACAGCTGGCCTGTGTGTATAAACATGTGAGTCTTGTTAGTCCAACATGTGGAATTGAGGCAAGTTCAAGGCCACCAAATTTTACCGATTTACCTCCTGTCTAGGTTGGCTTGTGCTGGCTGGTTGTTGTGTCCTCTGCGTGACTTGCACGATCAAGTAATGATTAAGTTCAATACATGGTAACATATGAAAAAAAAATCCTCAGGGGTCTTCAAAAATTATGGTGCTGTAACACAGGAATACTTTTAAGAAGTCCCTCTCTTTAAACAGTCAGCCTCTTTTTCCTTCACTCATGGACCAGTAATGGAACACCTGCCAACAGGTGAAATCATCCCCCCTCAGCAGGTCCCACCTGTCAGTCAGTTCTCTGGCCCTAACAATTTTCTAACCTTATTCTGATTTTCCAAAGCATTACGCAAGCCACCAATAAGGGGAGTTCATATCTCAGGTAGTTATTGATTGATTGATATAAACCATGTCAGTTTTTGACACCTTGCCCTTGACATAACTTCTTGATGATTCTATAGCAACATGACAATCTTTGCTAAAACAACAGATCTAATGGTAGATTTTTGCGATGTCATAATATATAAATTGTATGTAATGTTTATTGCATTATAGGCTAAGATTGTGCATATTTAGTGTGACCTAAGCGAAATGTATTACATTTTTTGCATACATTTTTGTGTATTGGCATATCTCTTTGTGTATTCTGTGTTTTAGGTCTTGCTGCAGCTGACACGAGATGATGTCAGTGAACAGTGTGTTTTAGCTTGTGTTTGTCAGCTTGGTGCTGATGGTAAACTTAGAAAATATGACATGAACATTACATCATACCTGCGCAAAGTCAGCCTGGATCACTATGAAATTAGAGGTATACCCAACACACACAATAATATGTTTTTGCTTCTTAGCCGATAATGGCATATGGCATACGTATGTAACCGTGGTTCTATAAAGCCCGCCAGGAAGACCGCCAGAGGCAGTCAACGACTATTGGAATATCCCATGCGCTCGCGCACTGGTCGAGAACGTATAAACTTATGTCATCACGTGACCATGCCACCACAAACACAGTATAAATACCGATATCGCGTGCATGACTGTCTCAATGGACATTCTCGCCCTTCCGAGTGATCAGAGACTCTGGTGGTCTTCCACTCCTTCATAGAACCACGGTTACATACGTAACCAGCTTTCTATTTCAGTCCTTACAGACTGCCAGAGGCAGTCAAAGACTAGTAGAAGATGTATGCTTACCTGTCACGAGGAAGCCATCACAGAATCCGAAAAACCAGGACGAAGCATAGCCATCTGAGTCAGTGGGGGGCGACGCCACATTCAGACGATAAAACCTGATGAATGCACTCGGAGAAGACCATGTTGCAGCTGAGCAGATATCAGAAAAGGGGGTACCACACATTGCCGCCCAAGATGTTGCCACAGCTCTAGTTGAGTGTCCTTTTAAGGATGCAGGAGCAGTCTGTCCCTGACGCTAATGAGAGACAGAGATGGCGTTTATGACCCAAGGGGAAAGTCTGTGCTTGGAAAGAGCCGCACCACGGTTTCTCCCCCCAAACAAACAGCTGATCTGAAGCCCACCAGGGCAAAGTGGCAGAAACATATTGACGCAAGGCACAAATGAGGCACAAGGCCCTACGATCAGGTTCAGACACTGGGCTGAACACAGCCAAAGAAAAAGGCCTAATTATAAACTGAGGTGACATAACCTTAGTAAGGAAGGCAGGGTTAGGCCATAAAGTCACAGCACTGAGGACTAACTTGCATGAATTTTTACTGACCCGTTTAGCAGATGTTATGGCCAACAAAAGGGTGGTCTTATATGATAGCCATTTAATGTCGCATGTGTCCAGTGGTTCAAAGGGAACCTCACACAGGCCATTTAACACAAGGAACAGATCCCATTGTAGACTTCTCACCCCACTCGGTGGATGGAGACGAAACGCACCTTTAAGAAAGGCTGTAAGCAGCCTGTGTGCCCCTACAGACACTCCTTCAACGAAGTCGTGATGAGCCGAAATAGCGACTAAGTAAACCTTTATCGTGGCTGGGGACCAGAGAACCAGAGGATCTACATGTTCTATTGTCCCCTTCCATAAAAGCTTGAGAATTTCTAATTGAAGAGCATGTGTCTGGTTGGGGTTGCAGACCACTGTGGGTCTCACAGTGGAATGTAAGGGGGGTCGACGGCAGAACTGGAGACGATACTCCCCCGACAGTGTGTGCAGGAGCCAGCGATTGGAGGTAATGTCTCTTCAGCGGTCAAGATGGGTGTTTGTAAACCGCCCCACCGTTGACCCGAGACTGTCAACGACGTGGGGCAGTGGTTTTGGCATCCTTGGGGGGGCGCCAACGAAGCAAAACCCCTGGCCTAAAGGATTGTGGCTCCCGGCGACTGGATGTCTGCGTAAAATCCGATGTGTGTCCCCAGGGACCAGGGGGACGAGGCTGAGCAGGTCATGGGGGCAGGGTACGGTAAGGGACAGCCTGGTGGCAAAAGGTGTGGTTCTGAAGCCATGACTGGGGAGCCTGGGTGGGACGCCTAAAGAGTGGGGGCCAATGAGACGATTTCGAGTCTCAGAAACAAGCATGCGGCGCTCAAGGGCCTCTTGAGCCGGAGATCCAAAGATCTGACCTGGAAGTAAGGGTAAAGCCCTCAAGCTGTTTCGACAGGGCTCTGGCAGTGGCATTCTCCCAAGCCCAACATTGTCAGGCTCCACCATAGCTGCCAGTGTACGAATCACATGGTCAGGTCTGGAAGCCATAGCCATTCACACCCAGACACGAGGGGCAACAATTATGGCCATCCAAAACATTCATGGCAGCATGACACTGGACAAACCAGACAGACTTCATGACGTGGTAAGTCAGATTCAGTCAGTGAGAAGCTATCAGGTATAGCACCACTGCTGTAATCTTGCAGAAATTTAGGTGTGCCTGTTCAAATTGGAGCGGAGCCGGTCAGACACAGGCGCATGGAGCACTGTAGTCAACGTTACTTACCTATTAATAACACAGATGCTGCCGGGAGAGGCGTCTAGCCAAGCGATCGCAAGCTAACCGGTACCACGGTTGCTCAGTGGTTGTTGTGAGTGGAGCCAATCAACACACGGACACCCAACACTAGAAATAATTCTCACACAATTGAATTGTGGAGCTATGGTAGCAGCACAACAGAAAATTCTCAGAAAACGTTAAGGGAAAGAGACAGTCATGCACGCGATATCGGTATTTATACTGTGTGTATTATTCTAGAAGTGAATTTTTGAGGGCCAAACGATTCTTATCCAAATAATTAACTGTTCATACTACTGAGATAAGGAAAACACCTCTATAGCCACATGGCTGGAACTGAGAGATTCAGAAGGAGTTTCTGTCCTCAGGCCATCTGAGGCCTAAAGACACACTAAATAGTACTGTGCCTTGCGTATTAATATAGCTGGATTTTCCTCTTCATTTTACATTTCTTTTCCATGTCCTCTGTCTGACTTACACTCTAGAGTTCAATACCTGGTAACAAATGAAAAAAAATCCTCAGGGGTCTTCAAAAACTATGGTGCTGTAACACAGACTCTTACATTTCATTTTCACAATTTAGTGACATCCTCATTTACTGCATACTGCATATAGGTCGTGGATCAGAATGCACCTCCTCCTACCCCCATCAATACAATTTTTTTTTTGAGAGGTATATCTATACTGCATCGCACTTGATTGTTTAATGCAAAAAATCAGCATGCACCACCTTATACAGTATACACTACCAGCCCCCTATATCTAGCCTAGCTATCTCTGGCAGAACAGATGGATGCGGATAAGATAATGACATAGAATGAGTCAATTCAACAATTCAACAAATTTGTACATGAAAATACAGAGGTTGTGATTTTGCAACAATATATGAAGAGATAACAGTGGTCCATTCCTACCTTTAAGTCTAGACTTAAAACCCTCCTCTTTTCTGTTCCCCATAGTTAGGCATATTACATGGTGAATCATCACATCACCTGAGGCCCCTGGGCTACAAAATTTTTTGCTAGACTATCGCTAGCTACCATAATGTAGAACTAGTTGATTTTCGCACAATGTTATACGTGAAAATACAGAGGGTGATTATACAGGATATGAACACAGCAGTGATCCTACTGGATTTGGTTCCATCCATCAACATCCATCGTCCATCCTCTGCTACTTCAAGCTGAGAGACTGTTCATCACAGAACTCCTGAAAGCCTATCTGATTGTTATCGGGTTGCTAAAAAGTCTTTGACCTACGCAAGGACTCCAGTATGCAAACACCTCATTGTGATCTCTCAAACTGCTCTCAAGACTAGGTGACGTTAAATGTTGTTACTTGTTACATTTTATTTGGGACTCATTTTATTTGCTCTACCACCAGATCACTGTTGTGCGATTTGCTCCAGAGCCATGTATAGACTACAGCTCTGATGTGGTCAATGATTTCACACCTCCAATAATGTATGGTTACGGTTGTTTTTTATTTATTATTATTTCTTAATATTACGAGACCCCTGATTGTTTGAGGCCCCCGGCTGAATCCCAGGCAAGCTTGTGCGTTAAAGCAGCTCTGGACATGGTGGCCACTGACCATCCCTGCGGTGGTGTTGACTTGCCATGCACCATACCTGCTATACGCTGCTATAGCCCAGTGCTGCCACAGACCTCTCGTGTCATTCTTAACATGCACATCTTGCGATCTTATGCACATATGACACATACGATCTCTGAAGTATGACTCACCGAGACTGGCCTAACCCATCACGATCATCTCTGCTGAGTGTCATCCCTGTCTCTCACTGGTTGACTTCCCTGTCACTAACTCCTCCTTAGTGGATTGCGACCAGGAGGCCCATGCCAGGACCAGCTCTCCTTTTTAGAGGCCCTGCGACTGAACCCCTCTCACGATGACACCTGTCAAAATGGATTCCACCCAGTGTTAACCCCATGATCGATCTCACGCAGTCTAGCCAGCACTTTAGACAACCTACCATATAATGTTGTGGGAGTATTTTGGAGTTATGATGCTCAGCTAAAACCATGGAAAAATTGTTGTCTATCACTTATGGAAACTGCTGACTGTAATTTTCCTGTGTGTCCCCTGACATTTGGGATGGCCCGTTGAGCCATAGATCTGGCCAAGGTTTCTTCTTCAAATAACGACCGCCAGGACTGCAAGTCCATGTTAAATTTTGTAAAGCACCATGAGACAATTCTATTGTAAATAGTGCTGTATAGATATAATATAATTTAACTGAATTGAATCCCACCAGATTGGCTGTCCATCTATCTCAATGGCCCTGATTTACAATTTACTTTCAAATCCATGTCAAGTTATATATTTATGAAATATTGGACCCATATTGGACAAAACTATTTACCTCCTATCCTAAACATAGCCTGTTATTATTGATAATAGTCATTTATGCAGCCAGACTGTGCGACATAATAAATAATTTGTTTTTTAAAAGTGCAACATAGAGCTGCATGTCTTGGGACCATCTCTGGGTTAGAATTGTTGGAAATACACAAAAAACACAGATTCATTCTTAAGCTGATATTGAACAGTTTCAGAAATCACACGTGAGCATTGTTGTAAGATGATTCCTGCACTCAAACTTACACTGGTTTCTGTGTTGGTTTGATAAATGAGGGTCAATATGCTCATCCATCCTCTACTACTTCAAGACAGGGAAAGTGTTCATCACCAAACTCCTGGTATTTGGGCACTTTATTACACAGAACGTTGCATTGGTTCTGATTTCTTTACATATGTGGATTTCTTGGGTTAAGACCAATGTCAAATACCAATACCAATTAACAAAATGTGAAATTAAGCAAAAGTTTTGGATTGGTGGTTTGATGGATTTACAGGAGCAGGGAATGAAGAGAAGTTAAGGAGTGATTTATTTTCTTCTAATAGTATGTAGCACAGTGCAGCGGCCATATTATGTCAGATTATGTATTTGTAATATTGTTATATCCCCCATAAGCATACAGTATTGAAACACTGTGTTCCTTTTCAGACTCCCTAAATCAGCCGCTGCATTTGATCCGTTCATCTGATGCCCACGACAATGATCTGTTGAAAGTAGTCTATGTCAAAGTAAGCCAACACACTGCATACATGTGTTTGTGTTCAAAAAAAAATTATTTTATACCCATGCGCTGTTTCTTTGTGCTTTGTGACCTGCAGGCTGATCCCAGTGGACCACATTTTCTGAATATTTTTGAAAATACTCAACAAACAATTAAGGTACAGTCATGTGCATTTGTGAAGTATTTAGATGATTCAGCTGTGATCTGAAGTGGCTGTTGCTAACCCATTGCAGCACACTACATGTCTTTGTGTAATATAGTCCATGGTGGTTAGGTGGTATAATGGTAGTTTAATTATCACGTGGTTCTCACCATCTCACCATATATATATATATATATATATATATATATATATATATCGTTACTGCCAAGTTATATGGGATGGAATACGTCGATGCTTCCGCAATACTGATAGGGGTAACAAAAATGAATGGAAGGGAATTAGGAGATACAGGTATATTGGCCTGAAATGATGGCAGTGATGTATGTGTGAGTGAGTGTGCTGTATGTATGGGTGGCAGAAGGGCAGGCAGAAGGGCACTGGGTTGTCAGGTCTTTGGCTTGATGGGTGGTGCAGAGGAAGGTTTTGTATGGACAGATGTAAGACAGGTCCATGGAGTAGTGAGGGATGTATAAAGTACTGCAAGTCAAGTGTGTGTGTATGTGCAATAAGGAGTGTTAAGGAGTGAATGTGTGCAAAGTCAGGGTTGTGTCCTCAGCCCTCTCCTTTGCTCCCTTTACTCTCACAACTGTGCAGCTATGTATACCTCTAATATCTTCATTAAGTTTGCTGACAACACCATTGGCCTGATAACCAACAATGATGCGTTGATGCTAATCAGGCCCATGACCACTGTGTCATCCACAGTTGATGATGGAGGTGTAACTACTGTGTCAGAAAAGGAAGGGACAAAGAACTAGAAGTGTTATTAATATTACATTTCAGAAGAAATGAAGGAAAACTTTTTGGGTCTGGCACCTTCTGTGTGCCAGCAATCAGTACTCACATTTTGTTTTGTGGTGATGCATTCATCTGCATATAATTTGCAGAGGTCAATGTTGACACAGCTATGTTTGATTCTGCCAGTGTGACCCAGAATAACAGAAACCGCATGAATGAACACTCTGATTTTAAATGTGGAGTCTGAATGAACACTGATGTTTCCACATTAGCCATCAGACAGTTGATAACATAGCAGATGTTGTCTTCATCAATGGATTGGTGGATAATGTAGAGCAATTTTACCACAGCTACCAAACATAGTTGCTGCTGGCAAAAATTGAAATTGTAAGTTTTTCAACATTTCTAAATATACGTCTTACCTGTGTGTACATGTATTTTTGTATTTAGGTTGAGTTTTCCTCTCTGGATTTTCTCCTCCACACCAGAGCATTGTTGTCTTCCATAAATTATTTAAATTCTGCCTTGCCTGAAGAGCTGAAAGCAAGCAGAGATGATCAAGAGAGAAGCCACTATGGTAAAGAAATGGAAAAGACAGGTAATAGCTGTACAACAGAACCACCTAAATTATGTGACATCATGCATTCTGTTATGTGCACTGCAACTGGAACTTGAGTAAGATGAGTAAGAAGGGTCATACTAAAATCACTTTTTGATGCACTTTTTGGGCTCACACTAAGGGAAATTTGGGAAAAAAACTGTAAGTGATATCAATTAAGTAATGGGTAACACATCTGCCACAGTTTTTTGCACCCTTGCTTTTAATGCATTACTATAGATTATACTTATAGCGCCTAGCATGATGTCCCTAACACTAGCATTGTGAGCCTTTTGCAAACATAGGCTAAATGCGGTCTTGTAAGGCAGGCATGACGTTATCAAAAAATAACTCCCTGGCCAATGTTCACTTTTTATCATCTTTCAATATACTTTTGGATTTCTTTAAGTCTGTTAGTGTAATATGATTTAATGATCTTGTTGGTTTAATTGATTTAGTATATATATAGTAACTCCCAAGAGGTATAACAAATTTATAATTGACATTTAGTCATTAGCTTTCCTATGTAAGGACATAGCCGGTGCTTCCATGTTCCATGTGTTCCATGTGAAGGCATAGCCAGCGGTCTCCATGTTAATGTAAAGGCACTGCTGACAGCCTCCTTGTTTCTTACACTGCAGGCTGCTCTTATGACTGCCAGCCCAATCCCACCTTGCCCCTTTACTTACTTATTTCCATACCGTTCACACTTGTCATCTTATTCTGGACAGAAGGCTTCAAAGTCAGACAATCAGTCACCCTAAACAGGGGAGTCACCTGTGTGCCCTGGGTGTGTTTTTACATCATCTGTATTATAAATTTTACACAACGTAATCCTCATTTTCAGAGGTGGTGATTTGGGGAGAGCTATATTAGAACAAAAATCTGGGGAGGAAAAAAGGAATTGCGAGACAAAAAGCAACCTTCAGCTATGGTAGATTTAGCTAATCTATGTCAGATACCTTGAAGTAAATGGTGTTCATATTGAATTGTCAGAGGAAAGGAAGCCTCAAGGTTATTCTTCAGATATAAATTTGAATTATGCTTTTAAAGAAAGCATTTACCATGGAGTTTACTGATTTCAGATCCATCTGCACAATAATTAGGCCTATCATTCTAACCATGCCCCGCAATCTTGAATTTTCCATGACTTATGGAAAAGTGACTTGTATGTATTTTTCATGTAGCAGCTTCCAAAGCCTATGCGTGGTAGGTAACTTTGACTAACAAGATCACCAATATCATATTATATCACATGCCAAAATGAAAATTAATTTGAAATCTGGCTGCCATATTTAAAATTATCAATGGCTCAATATCTAATTATTTTTACTTACTGATTTTGATTATAACTGTACCAAATTTTATGCTTTTGTCGAAAAGTGCACAATTTTTTGGCCAAGCCACCCCACTTTAGGTTAGGACTAATAAATTAATTAACCATAATTCAATTTACCATGGCTCTGTTACTAAACAGTTATGGTTTGTCTGCTATATGCAAGATTATGCTGCATAAAACTATGACAGTGAGTGGCCCGAAATAAAAAAATACTTCTTCACCACTCTCTCCTATGTTGCATGGTGCCCCATCCTGCGGTGCAGGCCATCAAAGATCTGACTACTAAAGCAGTGGGTGGTACAAAATGTCTACTGAGCGGATACAGCTAAAGTGAAAATGCACATCTTACCAAACTATATTGTGGATTTGAGCACTGTTTTGTATCTACTTATTTACATGCATTTTTAGCTTTTGCCATACCTAGTCTGCATTGGGTGGCATGGGTATATAGCTATGCCACCAAATTCAAATTACTGTATACTGTGTTTATTCAGATATGGAAAATTACGTGTGAGAAAAACAAAGAAACCATTAGTAGTTCCTGAGTAATCCGGTGTCAAAATCACATCAAATTTCTGCATTGTCTCCAACCTCCCATTAATTATTTGCTTTCCATGTCAGAAGCTGTTCCCAGACCTTGTTTGTGCCCTGGCTACGTGTGCTCCTGTTTGGCTGATTATTCAGCTGGAGCATCATCATGTTTATTATATTGCCAGATTACAGACAAAATATGAAAAGATGTTTCTACTGACATGCCTCCTATAGTAAAATATCTGCACAAATATTTTAAATTAATAAGACACAAAATATTTTTCCTTGATAATAAATGCAAGTACCAAAACATCAGCCAGATTTAGGATAGGCTGTCCTAAAAAAAAAATGCATGTGGGGATGGCCTGAAATTAGAGCTTAAATCAGAATTTTATTGGACAGGTATTACTTACATACACAAGGAATTTGACTTCAGTAGATTTTAACTCTCTAAACATTCAACATATAGAGATGTAGTAATATACATTCAATAGACAAATAGTAAAATATAAACACATACTGTACAATAGAGACCACAATATACATATAGACACATATCTACATAATATATAAAAAAGACATAATATTCAAGACAAAGTACACATGGAGTAGGATGTAAAGTGCAAATGTAGTGTGCAAGATGCATACTGGAATGATAAAGTATGTGATGTTTAAGTATTGTGTGCAGAGTAAAGGTAGTGAAATTAGCCTCAAATTAGCCTCGGGTTCAAAGGGTTGATGTCGTGTTTTTGTATTTTAGTTCTGCCAAGGACCAATAACACATACAAATTCTAATTTTAAAAAATAATAATAATATTTCAGTTTTTTCTCTTTCATCAGATGTGAAAGGATCCAGAAATGCAGATGTTTTGGCAATTAAGGTGGTTGCTGTCCTAGGATCCTTTGGAATCAGGGTGTGTGATGACCAAATTGATATAGCCAATATCAAGATACGAGGTACAGTATGATGTGTTTGTGTACAGTGTATACTGCAAGTGTATGTCTTCTAAAGCTGAGCATTTTTCATTTTGTTAAGCTCCTGCTCAGACTGTATGAGTAAATCACAAGGCTTAAAAAGCTAAAACTCATGATTTATGTTCTCACAGGCTATATGTACCACATATTGCAGTCCAGAAGTGTCATCAAGTTAAAAAACATAAGCATTTTTGATCTTTTGTGATACTTTTTTTTATCTTTTTGTTACTCAAACTCAGACATCATTCAAACAGAAGGGAGTAAATGCGCTCCAGCTAATCCAGCTAATGCGCTCAAGTTGTCTACAATGGGCAACAAACAACAACAAACATGGATTTCCATGTCATGTTTTCTTTAATTAAATTGGCACTATAAATAACTTTTGTTTGTATCTTTCAAATAAGAGAGCTTACCACCTTGAAATTTACAGATGCAAATGTAAACCATTTCTACTTACTGGTTAGAGAACCAGGTATTAAGAATCTAATGCCTCAATCTAATGAAATCGTATGCCTCTGAACTTATCAGTTGGTTTCCTGTTCTACTGATGTAACCTAAAAATTACTATCATCTTCTTATCAATGTTTTTGAGATTCTGAGATTCACAGTTCCATATGGTGTACCTCATTGTAAGAAGCCATTATGGACACTGTAATAATATAGGCAACATTATAGGTCCGTGTGTTGATACTTAAAACCTTCTTTACTCTAAGGAATTGATAAGAGAGTTAATAAAGAATAGAAGTGATAAGCAGGATCAACAATGACATCAGTATTGATAAAATCCTATCAATTTTCAGTCTTTCTGAAAAAAATCTGATCATTCAAAAGTTTTTCATTATATTTCCAGTAAGCAGCACCTCTTTGATATTCCACCAGCTGTAAATGCAGAGAAATAACCTGATGATCTGATCATATTCTATCCTCTAAGATGGCATGTTTTAGAAATCAAAGAAAAGAGAATAAGGAAATAATGAATTCTACTAGCTTGGTTTTGCCTGTACCATGTAAATCTTTGTAGAATAGGATGTTTCACTCTCCTTATTTCAACCATTTCCTTCTCTTCCATTATCAATTCTTTTGCTTATTGTGCTTGTTGGTAATAATTGGTGTTGCAGCCTATGTGGTCTTTGTTGCAGTTTTGAGCAATTTCATATCTCCACCCATTACATAGTAATCACTGTGGTATTTTCCACTAATAGTTTTATTAATGTCCTCAAAGAAGATTGGGTCATTGATGTTTGGTCCATAAAGATTGTTAAAATAGACTTTTTTATCTTCAACAATTATTTGTAAAATGATCCATCAGCCTTTTGAATGTGTTTCTATGTTCTGTGTAGTTATATCCAGGTTTCTTTCTAGTAGAATCATAACACCTCTGCTTTTTTTCAACCTTGCACCGTGTAGCTCCGCTGGCAGTCATATTTCTTTGTCACATTTTTATCACAGCTGAACTCAGAAGTTGTCACCAGCCTGACCAGGTTGTAGGTCTTTTTAATTTAATTCTTTTTAACACATAGCCAAAGTAGCATTAGCATTATTTGCTGTAAGTGGGTTAGCCTCTCTCTTTTTTGCAAGGTCATGTTTAGCCTTTTGTGTAAAATATTTATCATATGATAGAATTTTGTGACTTCGCTGTTATTCTGTTACCAATTTTGGTAATGGAGTTCCAGAGTTCCAGAGTTTTTCATTTTTTGATGTTATCCCTTTGTGGGAGTGGAAAAATGTATTTTATGGTACGGAGTTATGATAATGGAATGCTAAAACAGCATATTTTTGTCTTTTAGATATATTTTTTCTTCAATTTCATGTCAAAATGTGAAACGAGATACTTAAGTTTCATAATCCAACAATGAAATAAGAAAAAAGTTGGTTATATTTCCCACAGCGAGTTAAAGATAAAAGCGCATTTTGGGAGAGCCTAGTGCTAATGTCTGACACTCAACTTCTCATTTTCTTCAAAGTGCTGTAACTTACCTAGAAACACCTAGAAACAAAATTCGAAGTGTTTTATAAGCTTTACCTCCATGGGTGTGGCGAAGTTACATATAGTTTGACTTTTTACTCTAGATGTTAACATGCCTGTGATCTTCCCCATGAGGCAAAATAGCATTTTTTGTAAGGTGGCTAGTCATCTGTCACTTGTGCTCTACTGCAATGCCAGTGAATTTGTTCATTACATTACACACAATTATTTTAGGGATTATTTTTCAAGATTTTTTTTTAGAAATCAAGGCTTTGAACTGGACACTGGACCAGACACCTTTGCAGTTTACATCTAGACTATAAGTTAACAGTGATGCAGCTTGTATAAAGCAGAGTCCTAGTGTTTTATAGTGTTTGCTGTAGGATAGAGACTAAAGGACAACATGGTAACTACTAATAGCCAATGTGAAACCTATTTTTGCCATGGAACATTATTGAACGGTTCAGGAACAATATTTTTTTGTTTTAACCGGTTTGGGAACATCAAATTTAGGATAGAACCCAAATGGAGAACCCATAAATGGAGAAAAAAAACGCTGCTGACGACATTTCATAACAAACTCACTGCTATAGGTTACTGCATTTTCCCGGCTTTCCCCTGTGTGAAGGTATCCAGATGATCCAGAAGATCCAGTTGACGTACACAGGCATTGTCAATTGACAGCAGGGCAAATCCAAAAAGACAACACTGTCCCGTTGAGCTCCTTAAGTTGCTATTTATCAGTTTCAGTTTGGAAAATTAACGCTCTGCAGTGTGTTGTTCACTGTTTTGCATGTAATATGCATGCTCTGTATCATATCCCACAATCCCATTTGCAGTGTTAAACAAAATACACCAAAATACACTGTTGTTTGCTTTGCTGATCATTTAATGTTCACTATAATATGTTGTCAAAGCAATTTAAACATATTTACAACCTATATAGTGACCTATTTAGTTGGATATGCTTCAAGAGCCCACTATGAAGTAGGAGAGTGAGACTCTGATTAGGTAATATAGGGCCCAGTTGTAACAAATAACGATAGTATGTATAGAGTGGGACACTAGCAAATAGGATAATTGCTGCAAATGATGACAGTGACGGGCCTGATGGGTATTTTTCAATAGTTGACGGGCGATTTTCACAGACTTGTAAGCAACTGCAGCTTGTGCTTACTATTCACTACCCCTCTGACTGTAATCAAAAGACGTGCACATTCAATAAAACTCAAGTTTTTTTTCTGTTCTTTTGATCATACACCTCTGCTTATTAATCATAGGCTAAAAGTCAACACTGGTATGATGCTTTCCAAATTTCCACTGGCCATGTTAACTGTATATGTTGAGACATAGACTTATGTCTCATTTATTGCCATAAATGTTACAGTTGTGACACAGTTCTAACACATCATTAAAAGTAACGGATGGAAGCAATTCGTTCGTCATATGCTACATTGATATGAACATGCTTTGCTCATAAATTTTGAACAAGTTTATGGATGTGATTCTTATGGATGTGATATTTCTATGGAACTCACAGGCCTAAAACAAATGGCTTTCAAATTACGTAAGCAGGGTGTTAAAGCAGAACAAACAAACTATAGCTCTATCATTCCTTTATCAACTTGGAAATTGCCAAATTATGTCAGTTTGTTACAAGTTTGCATACATTAACTTGTATGTCGAGGTAATGTAATACAGTGCTTCTGTAATGATGTACCCTAAGAAATGGAATAATCTGTACAAATTTGTGTAGTTGTGTTTACACCGAATTTTATTAAAAGCTAATTTCATTACATTCATTTTACTCATATTAGTATTGCTGAGGTTTTCTAGAATATAACCACATGTGCCACTTTTGCATAAATGTTTTAGTTAGACAAAATACTTGAAAATGTCAAGGTGTAGCTCACTGCCTCAAAGTATCTGAAAGGCCCCGGACCTCTAGGTGTTAAAAGTGTGACATATGATGAAGCATAGATGAAAAAATGTGACTTCACAATTCTGTTTTGCAGGAATTGATGCATCTGCTATGGTCCATTCAAAGACGACAGACATGTTTGTTAGACTGGAGGATATTGTAGTGATGGACACCAATCCAAAAACACTCCATAAAAAGGTATTTTCTAAAAACTTCTTATAACATTTGGATTGCATATAGGTTGGAGGGGCTAGTATCAGAGATGGGAACAAATATATCAAAAAGTGTTTGGTTACAAATTACAAATACATGCTTTTCAATTGTAACAAAATATACAAAATTTTGGTCTGGCAGTTTATTTAAAGGACATATTTTGCAAAATTCAAATAACAACAGCTTGTAAACCAGAAGGGTTGACCTTTGTCGGATGTTGCAACTGTGCAGAAAATACAGTTTGAATTCTCAGCATAGCACAATGCCTAAACCAAGTGGTTCACTGTTATTTGCACTGTTAGACTATGACTATGCATGCTTTTCGAACAACGGCATTGATTAACAGATTGATTAGGCCCCCAGTTAACCAGCTGCACCAGCAGCATCCATACACATAGACTACCCACACTCCAAAAAGTTCCTCACCAAAAATAAGAAAATAAAGCATATTACAAGCAAAGGGTCACTTATTGTAAGCAAAATTATCTTCCAATAATGGAACAAGATGGCTTGTTAAGATTGCTTGATGTAAGAAAATGATCTTAGGACCCAGAAAAAAGAGAAAAATCCTGATTCAAGTAAAATATTTCGTAAAAAATATCAAACGTAGTGATGTCCCATCCATTCTCTGGCCAGAGTGTCCTCTCCTGAGCTTCAGATTAATGAGATGATTAACTTACCTTAGTGCGCCATAGTAACTTACACTTAATTACAGGACTGGAGAGTTTAAAATATGTTTAGAAGCCAGATATTCAGTGTCAGATACACGTCTTGGTTTCACAATCCAAGTTTCAACATCAAGTTTCAAGTCTGGTATTCAAGGGCTCTAGCGCCTTTAATGGATCAAAGGTGAAGTTGCATCCATGAACATAACTTTTGAACCACTGATCCAATTCTTTTAGGAAGCCACACTAAACATACCATACGACATATACTGCTCGGGATGATCCATGGAAATTTGTGACAATTTTGTCCTTGTGGTGAAGTCTGTGTTGAACTTTCTCAAAAAAGCCCATTGTTTAGTCTTCATGACAGTATTCAGACCAAGCCTCTCACAAATTACCTATTGCTATTTTGATGCATGGACCCATGATGTTCCTACGGCAACCTTGTCTAGCTACCCTGTTGGACCCTAAATAGCTGCTTGCACATGTATTAATGAGTAATTTTTAATTTCAAGTGCCACAGTCTTGCTCCAATGGCACATACATATAGACTTTTGTAGTTTGAAAAAATTACTTGAAACAAGTCAAATAATCTTCCCCCGTCTTACTGCCACCAGATCAGAATACTTTTCTCTCAACAATACAGCTTGTTTTAAGATCTACTCAAATCTACTTATAACTAGTTGTATTTTCTAAGTAAGTTAACACAAGATAAATAATTCTGAAACAAGTAAATTAGTCTGCAACTTTTTTGCAGTGCATTATCCTGGCAGGCAATCAATATTTGATTTTTCTAAATGATTACTTGTATTATTTTTAGTTTGCCTTTCACAGATTTTATAAAGGGGTTTGATTGAAAATAAACCTATAATAATATGCAGCAGGCTACATACAACATTAGCATTAAACTTGGGAGTAGGCTTACCCATCTACAGAAGTCACAAGTCACCAATCAAATGAATGAGACAGTGGAAAGAATGTACCAGTCTGTGACTCAGTCATGAGCCTCAAGACTTACGTAAGGGGAATTTCCTCATAAAACTGAACCTTGTTGTCATCTTACTGTGGGTCGTTACACAAGATGCCTCCTTCTTGTGTTATTACTTTTTATTTGACACCTTACATGTGACAAACCATGAGAAATATGGAATATAATAAGCAAAACAAAACACCATGTTGCTTCCAAAAACATTTTGGGGCAGTTTTGGCCAGATTCAAGGCAACCATTTAGTAACTGACAACTGTCTGTCATTTATTTATATATTTATTTATTATTTCACATGAACAGTGTACATTAACACTAAACAGTGTTAATTAACATAAAATGTAAATGTGCCAGAATTAGCCAAAATGGCTATTTTACATCTGTTGTCCATGGACCGGTGTCAGATGGCGTGTGGTAGACAAAGGTAATCTAACATCTAGTATCTGTTTGTATTATTAAGTGCTTATTAAGTAGCCATGGCTCATATTCATGCTCTGTTGATTTCAGTGTTAAAACCTTAGTCAACTTTCTCTCTCATTTTGACTCTGTGAGTGTCTGTTAATCAACATCATCTTCAACTTCTCTATCACCCATTTGTACAAACCTTTACATTCACACATTCTAAACAAGATTCTTTAATATTTTCAGTCACACTTAGGACTGTCTTAGGCTAACTAAATAACAAAAAAATGACACCTGCAGCCTCGTTTTTTTTTTTTTTTTTTTTTTTTGATGGATAAGAAAATCACATGATCCTGTTTCAACGATGCCCTCTGGTAGTAGCAAAGTTACCTAAGTGTGACCACTAGCATAACCGCTAAGAAACATTTGTTAAGTTAGCTTAAATAACTTAATTCATTGCAGCGTCATTCTGTATGTACTGTTACCGTATTTTCTCGATTATACACGCCAGTTAATAGATGAATTTTGAAAAATAACAGCTGCTCTTTAGGAAATCTGAACGTTAATAGATCTATACTTTGGCTAGAGCATGGCGGTAATGCAACAGCTTTGCTCTAGGCTCTCATGCAAGTTACTGTTTACCTTTAAAAGCCACACTGAAAGCAAGCAATATGTCTGTCAATTTTGATCTACAGTGCTGATAGAAACCAAACAACTTGATTTTGTCTAGTCTTACACATCTGTGTGACCACACAATCTTATGAGGAATTAAAATTAAAAGAATTAAAATGAAAGCGATTACTATAGCCAAGAATCTAGGCAGCCCCATGGTCAGGTCATGCCACCACAGTGGCTAATGTAAATACACAACCAAAGTCAAGAAGCTAGCACTAGCAGATCAACGTTCTTGATGAGTGAGGATTTATGCTAACGAATTTGCTTATCCAGGTCTATTGGCAAACATGTTACATGCCCATCTGATGGCATGCTGACTTTAAACTGCGTCTCAGACTTATATACTTATAGTTAATGTTACAGCTCACAAAAGTTCATGTAGTCAACCCATTTGTGCAGGTCTGGCTAGTTCAGTGTCAGTGTTTGTTCCCTGAAATTCTGATCTTTATACTTTCAGTTAACATATAGCCAGAGCCCATGTTAATTTTTTTCTGATATAGCTTTACAATTACATGCTGGAGCATTGTCATGTTCCTATTACTTCCTATTTCCTGTTGTCATGTTACTATTACTTAGTTCCAAAATATCACAACATAGTGTACTAATCAGCATTCTAACCTCTTTGATAATTCTCTACAGCCATCTGTCATTTAGTTTCATCTGAAAAGGGGTAATGTACTTTCTGTTATATGATCAGCCTGTGTGGGACTTCAGATGGCATATCTTTCTGTAGTGAAGAAGTGATAGTGGAGGAGAAAACATGGCTCTGAGCCCCAAGCAGGCTCCAAGTGCCAGCAGCTGGTTGACTATCATAAACCTAACAATGTGGAGCTCAGCAGAAATTATGCTAATAACCACCTCTGTTGAACAATGTTTTCTTTGATGAACTTTGATGAACACACGATTGAGGCCAATATACAATTTTATTTTATTTTAATTTACATAAAAATTTGTTGTGTGGTTTATTCACGGTGCGTCTAATATTCAGGAAATTATGGTATTGCCTAATGTTAGATTATAAGGCAACATTGGTTATGAGCGGATTTGATATTTTAGTTCCTCAAAAAAGCACAGCAAGCACAGGAGACAGACCCTGGATAGATATCACTAATAGCTCATTACTTCTTGCTGTTAATATAAGCCTACCATTTTGAGCACTGAGCATAAATTCTTGCTGTAAAACAATCCAAGAAATTGCCACTCACTCAAATTGGGTTCTAACGAAGGACCACGAATCTGCTGGCAAGTAGCGAACATAGAAAACAAATAAATTAAGCTATCGAGGCCAATACACATTGAAGAACATAGGAATTTGTTATATCTGGGAAAAATTGTCTAAAGAATAATGCTCCAAGGTTATAGCATGTTGGATTCCTAATATTCATGCATTTGATATAAACATGCAAGCATATACATTCAAGACATGGAACTGCTATGCTGTAGACAAAGTCTACAGTGATGTTCAGAGCTAACATTTTCTATAGAAATGTTTAAATAAGAGTTTTTTTGGTTTTTGTGATTTTGTGATTAATCACATTTGATTAACTATGTTTATGAGATTAATTGGATATTTTTTTTTAATTGCTTGACAACCCTAACACTACACTTACTATACTTAAAAGTAGTGCATGAATCACTAACAAAAAAAAAATGTTTCATGCATTCAATGTCTCAAATGTTTGATTTCATACAAACTTATTATTAGTGATGGGATTCAGTTAAATTTAGAGGCTTTGTAATTAATTAATCTCAGTTAATCATATATCAATATTTGACACGAGACACATCTTTCAATTTAAATGGATTTTGTACATGACTGAATAGGGAGCCTAAGTCATGCCCATCTACTTCCGGTCCATGGGACATAACTTAACAAAAAATATGAACAGGAGTCAATGGAAGCATAACATTTTTTTCTGGTCTTCTTTGAGATGTACCATGAATTTCACATACATCGACGATAAGCTTAGCTGCCATACTAACTAACTAAACTAAAAAAAACTAAATTTTCGGGAGAGGCTGTGATTTGCGGAGATAGGATCTGCAGTTTTGATAGTTTAAGTTAAGAAATGTTTAGGATATCTTTGTAGACTTTACCATCTCATTCTGGCAGAAGTCCCATTGCTTCACCACAACAAATGCCAGCAGCGTATTTGTTTGTGGCTTTGAGTTTGAGTGTATTAAAGTTTATGTAAGCGTTAAGCGTAAGTATTGCATGTTCAAAGTGCTTAATATATTAATAGCACACAAGCTCTTGTTTTGAGACGTAGGCTAGGCAAGCACTCACTAGTAGTAGCTACGGCCATGGTCATACAGCTGATGAATTTCGTTTGACATTGTAAAATATCCGCCTACCGAAACCAGCAATGACCTCTCGGTGTATTTATTTATTTATTTTCAATCAGAATGGTATCTTTACGAGAAGAAAATTATACTCTCAGGTTGTTCTTTGTGTTGTTTCTTGTGCATCATTATTACGGGTATAACAGGAATTCGTGCAGTGAGAAACATTCTGGGCTGGTTGGAGTGCAAAAATAAATTAAATGATTTAAATGTGTTCTTTTTTTGACACATTATTTTTAATTAATTAACCATAACATGATAAAGTCCCAGCCCTACTTATTATTATTACTTATTACAACTTACTTATCATTATTTGATAATGATTGTGCTGATGAGTGCACACATTTTGATTGATGCTTGATTGATTCTTTTTATTCAATTCTATTTGCTGTATTTACCATGTTGTGGCTGGTTGCTGGGGTCCACATTGAGCTGCTCTCTTTAACATGGTGGGATACAGATCATCTTTCTTTTGCGTTATTCCTTATGTTTGATTTGACATACTATGTTTAATCCCATGCATTTATTTTATTCAATGAGTATCTTAACTTTTTGATTAACTAGTATTTATATGCACCTTTGTCTCATGTTGATGTAATGTTCAGAGCGTTATTTTTGAAAAATAAAGAAAGAAAGAATGAAGTAAATATATAACAAGAAATAAAGCAACATTTTTGTTGAACTCTCAAACTCTTGCCTCCGTATCATGCAACCTGCTCAGTCCATGCAATCTGCAATAGGTGCTTCAAATTAAAATCCAATATGAATTTTCATCTGTTCCATATCTACCTGAAGCTGTGTTCACACAGGAGCAATGAAAAGCTTTAGTCACTACTTGCTTTTTCTGGCTTGTAGTTTTCTTGGTTATATAGCAGGTGGACCACTATTGTCTCATTGCCCAGCAGTTCCTCATTAAATCCTAGACAAATGTAGTTTAAGAAAGTAATATTTGGTCGGTTCCAGCTGTATCACTAATCATATATGTACTTTTATGTTAGGTGGTCTCTATTGTTGGTGAGGAGGTGTTCAGCTTCAAGTTGTGTCTGTACCACAAGTCTACTGAGGGAGAGAGTTACTTAGACACTTCAAATGTGGATGGAAAAGTTACACTCCGGATGGGATGCATCCAGATTGTGTATCTACACAATTTCTTTGTGTCTCTGCGGGTGAGAAGACATGCACATATACACTCATTTGCAACATTACCAAAAAGTACTGATGAACATATTTGTATATGTGTGACATTCTGAGTATTTAAACCAATGAAACCACTAATGTTGATTTACTCCTGTGCCTTGTAAAGTGTTGCTACCTGATCTGAGTTGACGTACAGCCAGTTCCAAAACAATTCTGGCATTGTGTCATAAAAACCAAATGCTATTATTCTAATCATACTATCCATATAATAATAATTATTATTTTACAATAATAACAATTATTTAACAATAATTATTTTTATTTATAGAGGGCTTTTCTAATAACTCAAAAATGCTCTGCAAAACTGACCAGCGTTTTTTACATTAGATCTCAATTTAATGAACCTGTTAAAAAGACACTAACTTGTATAGACAGAGGAACATCACTGGAGACTTTCTCTCCACTTTTGTTGTTGGTGTAATTTTAGCATGTACTTTGGTGTATTAGAAAGGTCTGTAGTTGCTACTGTAATGAGGAAAATGCTGGAATGAACATGACTTTTTTTTAAAAAAAAAAACTATAGCCTAAAAGCTTTAAGTTGAAGAAATTTGAAATGCAACATGGATGCAATAGTGGAACTGGCGTTTAATTCACAAGATTCTAAATATGTGTACTTGACAAGACTTAGCAGTTTTAGCTTACAGTCAGCCGTAGTCAGCAGGACAGCAGACACACCCTCTCACACACAGATGCCCTCAAATTGCCCATGCAGTTTATCAAGAATCCTAACATTGTGTATGTCATTGTTTCCTAGTGCAAAACCCATTGTGGTATAGGTATTCTGCAGGTATTCTGCAGTTTTTGCAGAATTACTAGAGAACCATAGCGCCCCGGCTGACCAAAGGAGTCACATCCAGCAAGCCCTGAACCTCCCTTGTGGGGCATAGAGCCACTTACTGGCCCACAAAAAGAGCAACATGTGTCAAAAAATGACTGCGGACTACAGATTGAGATTAATTTTCTTTGGATGACACATGCTAGAACGTTCGGTGGTCATACAGGGTGGTACATTTAATTCAGTAAGAGCTGATTCATTTCTGCAAGATTATTTCAGCTCTATTTTCCTCTGATACAAGGTTGTGACATACGGTAAATGTAGTCTTAGATAAAGCAGTATCTCCTACAACTGTTTGTTTGCCATTTTCTGTTTCTCAATTATTATGTTCCTTTCAGGGTTTTCTTTGCTTTCAATATTGTTCTTCCAGTGAGGTACTAATTTATCATTGTTTCTGCACTGACTAAATTCATACTTAAATGCCTTTCTCTGCATCCTGTAATGATTTGCCCGGCTGTCACCCATAATTGTTCACCTACCGTATATTTAGGTTTCAAGTTAGAATATTTCTCGAAAGATATATATTAATTTATTTATTTACTTCATTACATTACATTATAACCACATTCTTAATGAAATTGGTGTACACAGTACCAAATTCTTCTGCTTAGTTATTGTCTCATTTTGCAAACTCAAATGTGTATGGTTGACTGTGCTGGAGGATGGAAGAGCAGAGGCCACAAGGTTTAGGAAGTGGATGGGAGACAGGTTGCAATGAACAGAAGTCACAAAGGTAGAAACAGAGGGTTGTTCTGGAAGCATAATATTTTTTAAAAATCAGCAAAAGGATTCTCTGCATGCTTGTTTAATTTTTACCAAGTTTTTGGGTAAACAAGCTTCGGTTAAACAATCTTTATCAAAAGTTAATCTTATCTTACCTAAAGTCCAGTCTATGTAATCAACAAGTAGCATCTGTATAAGATTACGTGTTATCAGTTGGGAGTTGTAGATCAGTATTTGTCAGAGTAGGAGTATTTGTGGATCAAGGCTCCTTAAAATTATTTTGCAGGGAAGCCTCATCTGCAATTAGAGGCCAATGCTTCATGACGGTTGTGAAGGTTTAGCCATCATGGTAAAGTGTTTCCCCTAGAGTTTTGTTGTAGCAGTGGTGCTGTCAATTTCAAAAAGTCATTAAGCTAAGTATGCTGGGGGTGGGGGGGTTACTCAACTCAAAAAGTGTTGAGGCAAGAATGTTCAAACTTTATGTGCTAAGCATGTTCGTGTCAGTGTATCATATAATTAACAAATTGTTTCCGTTTGTTACATACACATGGAAAACCATTTTTACCTTTTATTTGTTGGATTAAAATAGGTTGTGCCCTGGTCACTGAGGTGTCATTAACATGAAACATGGTTACACCCTACTTCATATGTAAATCTTGAACTTTAAAATAGTCACTAAAAATGGGATCTCTGGATGAAAGTCAAAATGTCCTATTTCCTGCATTATTTGTTGTTAACTGATTTAAAAAGGCTAAGCTTTCTCTGACAGTTACCATTATTGCTTAAAATACGTCTTGAACTCTAAGAGAAGCTTGTAAGTATACAGTTATTTATGACTTAATTTCCTGTATTTTATATATTTATTTTTACTATTTGAAAGCTAATAGAATTTTGAAACTACTACTTTAAACTGAAAGAGAATGTATTTTTTTCTCATGTGGCTTTTCTCTAATTAGTTAGAAGCAAATTTTAATACATTCTCTCATAGTGTGAATCTGTATCTAGCTTAATGTCTGTGAAGGTTCTCATTTATCCAGGTCATAGTCAAGGTGTTCAGTTATATACAACTGGACTTCTTTTTGGAGCTTTAAGATGTTTCACCTTTCACCCAAAAGGCTTCCTCAGTTCTGGCCTGGTGATGGGAAGACCAGGAGATTTAACTCTGGTCTGTGGGTGTAACTGTGACCTGTAGACCACGCCTCCCATCATGTGACAATGGGTTACATGAGTCACTTACTGACATAATTAGCTTAAGTTAATGTGCGAATTGGAGTGCTCATTATGATCACAGGATCCAGAGAGTATTTTCTTCTCTAATGGCAGTGAGCAGTTAAACTTCCTGGGATGAAATGATCACAGGATATAGATAAAGTTAACTGCTCTGATGGTAATGAGCAGTTAAACTTCCTGGGATGGGATCTCAAGGCAGAATGGTATGTAGCAGGTAGATTATGATGTAGCCCCCTTCCTCTGTTCAGAAGTGGTTGTTCTACATGGACATAGATTGCCTCCTTCACTCCTCTCTCATATCACCTGTCTTCCTTGTCCAAAGTGTCCCGTCTCCTTTAGATGTAGTATACTGTTGAATTCTGTCCTGATGAAGTCGGCCTCCTGTGTTGGGCCATGCGTTTGTGGAATGGTTGTTTAGTTTCCCCAATATACAGATATGGGCACTGCATTGTACTGCATAAACCACACTGTTGAGCTTGTGTCTTGGAGTTTTGTCCTTGCTCATTACCATCAGAGCATGGTTAAGTCATTCAATTTTTCACTGAAAGCTTGCTTGCTTGTTTAGATGGAGAGCGCTGTTGTATCTAAAAGCTCTGTTTGTGTTTGCATTGCATGTGTCTGTCCAATAGCCTACTGTTGTCAACTCTACTCTTATTTAATATTCAAAGTATAGCCTACATCAGAGGAGGTGGAAAAGTAAAACTTAGCTTGAGAAAAGGATTGTGGATTGTGAGATCTGTCAGTTGCATAAACAGACCTGCCAACTTGTATGCATTTTGCGTAGCAAGTACACATTTTAACACTGAACACACTAAAGTGGCAATGTATATCGGTGTTTTTCAGTGTCAAAAGGTGAAAGTACGCAAATCTAGTGAGTTTTTCTCATTTGAAATTAGAAAAAAAAGTTTAGTTAAATGAGCAGTATTCATTCTCCTTGGCAAGATCGATAGAAGCGCAGACGCAGCAGCAGCGCTGACCTCTCGAGTCCCCGACCCCTCCCCACTCTACTTGTCTTCCTTACGTCAGGTTATGAGCTGCTTTGCAAAGGCAAATAGTTGGGGAAGGAAATTGGAAACAGATTATAAATGAGGTTAGATTCGTTATGTTGCGGTGTATTTGCGATCTAGCTTGTGTTTAGTTATTTGGCAAAGTTATTCTCCATGTGTTGCGTGAAACGTCGCTTTTCATAACTCACTTAGCCTAATAAATGCATGAAGAGCACACCCAGAGAATGCAGTTTACAGCTCACACAATATAACAAAAGTCGGCTAAAACTGAATTTCCTGTTAATCAGGCATTATTCCATAAACCTCATTAGAGACAGACAAGCCACTCATATCATTGATGGCAGTAAGCTAGTTACTGCAGCCAAACACACATCACAAAAACAGCCTAAAACAATGGCTATGGCATGTCATGATTTCTCATGTACTTTGACTTTTGAAGCTTGTTTGGACTGTGGTGCTGATATTGATATTTCATAAAACACTAACAGGTAATGTCCCATTTGAACATTTGGAATTTCAGAACAATTGTGTATAAGTGTAAATTAAGAGACAACAACAAATGTCAATAGGCTACTTGCTATAGGCCCATATTAATGTTTTTCACCTACCTACGTCATAATGTTCACTGGTAGGCTTGGTAAGTAGCTGGTAGGAAGAAGCTGTAGCATTGTCATTAGAGTATGAATAGAAATTTTGAGCTAACCTGATCTTCATTGTGTCCCATTAATCTGTATGGACTCTCTGTGGTTGTATTTTTTAAATAAATGAAGAAACAACACACAAGGTGAATATTAGCAGCCTATGTCAAGCTGATGGTGTGCTTTTATCACACTGTAGTGGGGGAAATTATTTGTTTGACTACTAATTTTAGTGTTAGCCGCAAACGTGATGCCTGGGAAAACGATGCTTCGGTATGACAGAGACATGTTACTAGACATAAAAGAGTCACTGGCCACTTGTGTAGAGCCAGAATTTCTTCACTGGGATCCTCTGCTCACTCGGGATGCATCATGCACAGTGTTGCCATAGAGGACATGCTGGCGGCGACGAAAGGGTAAGAAAGACGGAGTGCTATTGAGGTTGAGACGCCGTGCTAACCGACCACCAAGCATAATTCTAGCAACGTCCAATCTTTGGATAATAAGTTGTGCAAGCTACGTCCAAGAATCTCCTATCAGATGGAAATTAGGGGCTGTAACATCATCTGTCTCACAGAAACTTGGCTGTCGAAAGATGCACCAGACCATGCCATCCTACCCACTAGGTTCTCTGTGTTTCGGGCTGAGGGGTCAAAAGAATTATCGGGAAAAGCCAAGGGAGGAGGATTGTGCTTCATGATTAACAATGCTTGGTGCGATACAGGAAACATTCATCACTCACATTCATCACAGGTCATCTCATTCTTCTCTATCATCCATTTTAGTTGCCAAGAGAGTTCACAGCTGTTGTGAACAGCCATCTACATTCCACTGCAACCCGACATAGATCTCACACTAAAAGAACTAGACGCAACAATCACCAAAGTGGAGAAGTCACATCCAGAGGCTGCTTTTTTTTTTTTTTATTGCTGGAGACTTCAATCAGGCTTTTCTGAGAAAGTCTCTGCCTAAATGCTTCCAACGCATCAGTGTAAACACACATGGAGAACGCATCACATCACATCACAGCTGCTCTCCCATTGGCAAATTGGATCCATCCTGCTTCTGTCATCTTACAGGCAGACACAGAAGCAAAGCGCACCCACTGTTTTGACAGTTCGCTATTGGTCTGAGGACACACAATACGATGCTGGTCAACACAATACAAGACTGTTTTGATTGTGATGCCTGAGGTATGTTCCGTTATTGTGCCTGAGCTGGAGAAAAAAACCTGATATGACCTGTGTAAAACAATCAAAGTGTCAAAATGGGACTACAGGCATAAGATTGAGAAGCAACTGGAGAGTAGTGATTTAAGAGGCATGTCGCAGGGACTACACATGATTTCTGATTTTAGAGAAAAGAAATGTGAGGTCCAAGTCTCTCAACCTTCACTCCCAGATGAGTTAAACAGCTTCCATAGCCACTTTGAGGTTACTACCAACCCTTAAGAAAGAACCCCGTACATCACTAACCTTTCAGCTGAACCAGGCCTAATGGTCACAGTGGCTGATGTGCGTAATAGCTTCAAGGATGTCAACATCCACAAAGCAGCAGGGCCTGATGTGATACCAGGTTGTGTCATTAAGAACCCCAGCCTTAAGGCTCGGACCACCAGACTCCAGAACAGTTTTTTTCCACCAAGCGACAAGGCTTATGAACACTGAACCCTGAACCCTGTCAGTGTTTTCACTATAACACTTTCCGTTTTTTCCCCTCACACACATACACACAGACATACTCACTCTCTCTCTCAACACCTAACATACTGTTTATCTATTATTTATTTTTGAGGAGCAAAAGCACAAGAATTTTACTCTCTTATACTAGTAGATGTAAAGACTATTCTGAATCTTGACAAATTTGTGAACAGTTTTCTTACTTTCTTACAAATGACAACATGGAACTTAAAGACCCATACTCATTTTGTACATTGCAGCACATGTCAATGATGAACTTTAAGGTAGTCATTAGACTTATTTTGAACAGATTGCAGGTTGCATAGGTGATACAAATGAGCATTAGTGCAATGCTACTAACGTAACTTATCACTGCATATACACACAACACAAGCCTACCTGGTAAACACCAACATTATGCAGTGTTTCCCCAAAAATGAAGTAGAACAATGCAGCGCTCCTATATAGATCATTTAAATTGTTAGAGTGTGAAATTCGTCATGTCGGTTATATCAGATGTAAACAATAGCATACATAGGTGGTGTTTTGAGGGTTAGCTTGCTACAAACTATCAAACATCCATTAGATCTTGTCTAATATTCATACAGAGATACTTACATTGACAAGAACTATTGAATCAGTAGTAATCATCAGAAACAGATTGATGGTAGCCTAGTGGATAAGGAGGATACATGAAGCGCAAATAGTCATTGGTCCAAATTTTGCCTCAGTTAAGAGGATTTTGTTGTGTTCATTTAAAATAAATGTATAGTTTTAATGGCAAATTTATGGTTAGCTTTACAGGTAATATGGGAACTCCAAATAGATTTATACATTGGCACAAGAAATGTGTGTCCATGCTACAGGCCTACTAATATCAATGGACGAAATTTCAGTCTCTCTTTTAAAATCTGATTCCTTTGAAATTCTTAATAAAAATGAGCAATAATAACAAAAACAATCAAGTGGTTTCATATTGTGCCTTTCAAGATATCCTGGTTTGACGGAGGGGTTTATAGACCAAAACCAGCTTTGCCTCATAAGGAAGCACCCCCACTTTCCACTTCAGAAAACAGATCAAGACTTTGATGCTAATAGGCTACTTTAGTGGTTGTTCTTTCGATGTGTCCAAGTGAAAGTCATTGCTTTGTTCATGATAATTACTGATGATGTGGAATTTTTGCACTCATTTTTTTTTTTTGCAGTAGCGATGTGCCACTGCCGAATGCACAAGGGGAAATAGTGGGGGATTTCAGGCAAGGATGAGAACAAGCTCTTTGCCAGCTTTCTGATTCAGACCCACTGGAGTGCATCAAATATAGGAAGTCGGTAGAGCTATGAAGTGGAGGCTCAGTGATTGAAAAAAATAGCACTAGTTCATCCAGAAAATTGTTCAGTTGCCATGTTGGTGATATATGGCAACAACATAGACTTTGACCTGTGCTGTTACTGAAATTTGCTGTCAATGAAATTTTCTTTGTGGTCAATAAAGAATAATTTGGAATTCAACATAAAATATATTTGTTTGCCCCACAGCATGGCTTTTATACTATAGTGCATGTTGGTTCATCTATTTTAATATTCAGTTGGCTTGTATTAATGTGTTATGATGCATTTGGCAATGTTTTGATTGAATGTCTACATCATACAGCACCTAACATGTTTTTTCAGTAGGGTCTCATGCATCATGTTGCTTCTGTTCTTATGTAGTATGCACAATTTACAAAGTTTTTGATTTCTTGTTCATACCTTTTTAAGTTATTTGCTCTGATATATTCTGCACTCCTCAGGTTTTTGTGGATAATTTCCAGGCAGCAAAATTTGCTCTGACTGCAGCTACATCTCAGGCAGCAGAAAAGGCAGCGAGCAGCATGAAGGAATTCACTGAGAAGAGTTTCCGCCTGTCCATGGATGTCAAACTGAAAGCCCCCCTCATCATTATTCCACAGTCATCATCTTCCCATGATGCATTATTGGTAGACCTGGGACTCATTACTGTGAACAACTGTTTCAGCCTGGTTCCAGATTACGAAGTTCCCCTTCCTCCACTTTTGGAAACCATGGAAATCAAACTTACCCAACTAAAACTGGGAAGGTATATGATATGATATGATATAATATATATATATATATATATATATATATATATATATAATGTATATTTCAGTGTGAGTAAAGATGCATTGGAGAAATTAATCTGAAGGCTGGTGGAATATATTATGGTGATTAAGAGCACTTAATAGACTGTGTGATTAAGAGCCAGTTTTAGTCAAGTGACTATGAGCAAGTCCCAGCTCTCAAAGTTAATGTTGCTATGTCTCTCAGTCTTAACAAAATTTTCACCGCTTTGCCATCAGAAGCAAAGTACACAATAAGCAAAAAAAAGAAAAGGTTGATGAGGGGGTCTGACAAGTTGATCTAGCGGCAACAGAAGTGGTACAGGAAAAGGCAGATAGTTGTCCCACATTTCTCAACAATTTCTGTTGTGTTATGGAATAAATACATCCAAATATAAACATACCGTGACCAACCTAAATTTTATTGCACTCATTAAATTACTAATGATTGCATCATCACCCAGCCGTAGTTTTTACACACTTCTGCTGACCTAATTCATCCTGTTTTTCTCTGTCTTATACATAGGACCACACCAAAAAATATGGTGTCGTCCCAGACGTCTGCTGAGACTGAGCTTCTGAAGCCCATTAATCTGGAATTTCAGGTCACACGCAATCTATCTTCAACCTGGTTCTCAAAAATCCCTGGACTAGAGGTACAAGGGGTCCTCAAGGCAATGAATGTAAGATTTCACTTACAGTGGAAACCAGAGGTTTACATACACTTCAGAAAAAGACACACAGACATTTTTCCTCATTTTCGAACATTAAATCAGAGTACGCTTTTTCTGTTTGCCTCCCCCCATTTCCTCCATATATTCAATTTGTCATTATGGACAAATCGATTCATCAGACCACAGGACGTGTCTCCAGAAATTAGGACCCTTGTCCTCATGTACAGTTGCAAACTGTAGTCAGGCTTTTTATGGTGGTTTTGAAGCTATGCCCACAATGATAAACAGAATATCGATAGACATATATATATATAGATAGATAGAGAAAGACATAATTTATTTATCCGGAAGGAAATTAATGTGTCCAGTAGCTTACACACAATAAACGTACACATAGGCACACAGACACGTGACACACACACACATACACACTTCAAAAACACAAGGAAAGAATTCAGTTGTGTGCCATTGGCCATTGTTGTAAAGTGTGAAAAGAATAGTGTTGAAATCCACAGTGCAAGAGAGTGTCAGTGCAAGTACATTGCCAGTGCAAATTCTATGTCTTATTCAAATAATCTATACAGTATATCGAAAATAAAATAATCACTACTTTACTATACATAGACAAAAGTAAAAGAAAAAAAAGTTTATCCATCCAGACAGACAAACTGATGTAAGTGATTGCTACGGTGCTGGCGCCACATGCTGGCAGCCTGATACCACAGTTCCCACTCTTGTTTTCATCCTTTCCGCAATTCTTGTCAACTTTTGTGACTAGCATTGTGCTAGATCATGCGTTCTGTGCAAGTCACTCCAGAAAGGGAGTCAATGACTGTCAGTTCAGTCATTTCTTGTCTGTCAGTTCCTTTGCTCTGGTGGTGTTCTGCTGCAGCTGCACAGTTCTGTATTTGTTTGAAATACTTTAGAAGTCACCACAACTCTCTTAAATATGGTCAACTTAAAATAGTTGGGCAGCCCGGACACTAACTTTTTTAAGTTAAACCATGATTTATTTTTTACAGTGTGGTTAGTCTTACTCAATCTAACAAGGTCCTCCACAGCTCTCCCGTGCTGTCTTCCTGTCCATCCCTAATACACCCCACAATTGCAGTGTTATTAGAGAACTTCTGCATATGGCACTTCTGCAGAGTACAAGGTGAACAGTACAGGAGAGAGAACAGTTCCCTGTGGCGCCCCTTCGCTGCTGACCACCGCCTCAAATGTGAGGGCCTCCAGTCTAACAAATGGAGGTGTTAAAGAGTGCAGTGGAAAGTCTAACAGTTGGAGGGGGAGGTGAGGTGGTGCTTGTTGTGTAGTTGGTATCAAACACTGGTGGGGGGGTGTAGTGGTCATGATGATGGTAGGGACATTACAGGAGAGTTGTCAAATTTATTGTAGAAATTATTCAGCTGGTTTGCTCTGACGACATCTCCTTCTGCCTTACCACTATTTCTCCCACATTCAGTAATGTTGTGCAATCCTTGCCAGACCTCTTTCATGTTCTCTTGCAGTTTACTCTCCACCTTCTTCCTATATGACTCCTTTGCCTCTTTCATACGGCCTTTAAGCTCCCTCTCCATGTACAGAGGTTTTTAACATCACTGGTCACCCAAAGTTTATAATCAGGGACACAGTCTTTGTGAGAACTACAACATCCATGCAGAAGTTCAGGTAGTGAGTTGTACAATAATAATAATAATAATAATAATGATGATGATGATAATTAGTGCACAGGGAAACCATAGACTCATTGTTTCTTCGTCAGATCTTGCAATTTAGCAGATCTTGCAACAATGTGCCAATTCATGCAAACACGTGTGGGTAAGCAGGCTCTTCAAATATAAATAAAAATAAGTGCAGTTACCTGAAGTGTCTGGACATGAACTACAAAAGATTTGGCTACACTTTAGATTACACATATTCACCATTAATTAGCAGCTTATTAACATGCAAATTAGTAACATGCTAGCCATCTGTTAGCCATTACAGGTCACTTATTAATACCTTATTGTGTATGACCTTATTCTACCCATAACTAACCATTAACTAAGAATTTCTCCAATATAAATTCCTAATTACTGTTTATTCGTAGTTAGTAAGTCAGTTGTTGTACATGAATTATGATCTTAATATGCTTTGGTTAGTATGGTGCTTATAAACAGCCACTGTTGCCTATGAGACATTAAATAATGCATTAAATAATAAATAATCTCAACAAGGAAACACAAAGGTATGCATTGCATCCTACAAGGCATCAAGAACATTGTAGCTAATATCTGTACTGTACCTACTATAATCAGTGCTGAGCGCACAACTGACAATACTACTAGGCTTTAAGTATGAAAGAAATTACCTCTGTGTTGTATCATGGGTGGAGAGATACTTTGACACAATACAAATGATGGACAGGAGACACGACAGAAAAGATACTGTGGCCTACCCTCTTGTGTGTGCCCTTGAGATAGAGTAGGGAAAAGTAGGAGGAAATCCAAATTTAACCTGATACAAAACCATCAATCACTCGCAGATATTTACAACACAAATTACTAATACCAGTCATACAGACAATTAAATTACCAGAGTAGGCCTACACCTTAAATACCTGTGACTTGCTTCAGTTTCTCTTGCACAAATTCACTCACTAGCTTGATAACATCGTGTGACCAACATGAGAAGCTTTTATTTATTTTTCTATTGGGCAGTTTCATGATGGCATTAATTTTATGGCAAATTATCAGACACACTGGCATAATATAACTGACGCTGACCAGTAGTCTGGTCGTCTTAGCCATATCATAGTTTTGAAACCCAGTGCTGGAGCATACAGAGGAAGCTGGAACATTGGGAACAGGACAAGGTTGCGTGTGCAGTGAAGACATATAAGCATAAAAGTAACTTCTGCACCCCCACTTCCAATGTCTGTGTTCACATACATGTACATGGGTTATTATCCCATGAAGGATGAAACATCAAATATTTATGACCACTGCAGCGCATTTCACCACTGCTGTCAGTCATGTAGATGTTGCTTGAGCTTTTTCAGTAAATTTTGGTCGAAAGACTGAAGTGCAAAATATTATATTTTGTTACTGTTAATTGGTTAGATGCCAATGTACCCCTACACCCTGGCTGGGAGAAAACTATGTGGTTCTATCACCTCATAGGGAGGCATGGGGAGAACATATTGGACGTTTGGGGAAATTACTAAATAAGGTTTCTTTCTGATAATGGGTTATAAAACTTCCATTTCCAAGAGAGTGACCAGCATGAAATTTAAAGTTAAATTGAATCATTAAAGTTTTTTTTTATCAAAACTCTTCAAACAAGTGCATCAAATATATTTTTCATGCAACATCAGTCTCAATTCATGTGAGTCTAATTCCTGTGCCATCATAATAATATCTGTTAAGATTCTTGTTGCCACATAAAATGCTGTGTATTTCATTGTATGCCATTATATTATATAGGTCTGCCTGGGGGAAGAAGATTTCTGTCTTTTGACAAAGATTTTAAAGGACAACATTGGAGAAGAAAATAGAAGCAATTTTGTTGATATGAATAAACCCCCAACCACAGGTGCTTATACTCTCAACACTCTCTGCACATCCCACAATCTTCCAATTGTATCAGTGACATTTTTTTTTTTTCAGAGTATCATCGGAATGAAGTGACATGTAATCCAACTGAAGTGCAGACTGTTTCACCAATATTACAAGATGGGGATCAACAGATAATCACTGATGAAGGACTTAGGGAAAACACTGTAAACATTCAGCTCAACTTTGAAATCATGGAGGTATACAGACAAGTTTTAGACTTGGCCAGTTCTTTCTTTCACTGATCTTTAGCTATATCTTCAGCTCAAAGGCGGGGGCAAATGTTCTATTTCTCTTTCATCATTCAGGTTACTATTACACTGAAAAAACCTCTTGAGGGAATTGAAAGTCCCTTTCTAGACCTGAAATTTTCACAACTTGGTATCAACATGACAGCACGCACATACGACTTATGTGCCACCACTTACATCCAGACAATCTCCTTGAGGTGTCTACAGTTCCTAGGTAAGGGCACTGCTAGATAATTTCAGCACAGGTTCTGCATGGGCCTGTTTCTGTAAACTCGCACCTATTTTAAACCACATCCAACCTGTAGTCCTAGACTGTAGTCCTAATAAAATTGCGGAAAAAGATCTGTCCATAATCCAGAAATTCCTGATGAAAATATCAGGAAATACAACAAAATTGCTTCTTAATTACCAAACACTTTAGGCTTCAAATTTGATAACATTATGAACTCACCTCATCAGAATTAACTGAATTACAACTGGCATATACAGTTGAGTCCATTGTATGCAAATGAACCATTTGTGCTACAGGCTATCAATGTAGTTGCCTAAAGCACACAATGTACATTGCCTGACAACACATTTTTAAACTCTATAGACCTGGGACATGCACTGTAGAGTTTTCTTTGATTGAATGGGAAAATTTTAAAATGAAATTGGTGAAGAGCTTGCATGATTTTCAGGATCTTTGATCTCATGCCAAACTTGTTTACTTGTCTAAAGTGGAAGAGACATTTTTGGGCTTTCTCAACAATTTGACCAATGTGCCTATCCCAGGTTTTCTGTTCAATTCAATTCAGTTAAATTATATTTATACAGTGCCTTTTACAGTTGTATTGTCTCATGGCGCTTTACAGCAAAGAGCACCCAACAGCAACAGGGTCAAGGAAAAACTACACTGTGGTACGTAGTCTAGGAAGAAACCTTGGATAGATCCAGGACTCAAGGGACCATCCCAACTGCCAGGGATCATGCAGGAAAAGTGCAACCAGTAGCTGCCATGATAGACTACAATTTGTCCATGGTTTTAGCTGAGCATCATAATAATTCCAAGGACTTAAAGTTTAATTCCAAAATATGTTGCAGAACAGAAGAAAATACTTGGTCAAATCATTTTAAATGGTCCAATGATCCCCTCTGGTGCCCTTTTTAAGCATATAAACCACTACAAATGTAATTGTGTTCATGTTCAGGCAATACTAATTAATTAATTCTGAAGTTTTTATAGGACAGGTGTGTTATCTATTTTGTGTTTATCATTGAATTTGTATTCATTTTTAAAGCATATTTTTCTCCCATACACTTAACATTGGCTATTATGGCATCACACTATAGTTTTAAAAAAGTCATTAAGCAATCGGAACACTGTGCTAGGTGTTCAGGCCAGGTGCAAGAAGCCAGCTGCCACTGCCTCTAAGCCTACAATTGGCTCTTCAAAGACTACAGATCCTGTAGTTCTTCCTGTGTATAAGGCTCTTTCAAAATAAAAGTCTCCCACGAAACTTTTACAAATCCAGTTTTCTCAGCTATTAAGCATACTCTGTTGCACTCCCAGATTCTGAAACACATTAACTAACCTAGAAACAGCATAGCAAATATCACAAGTACCCTAGCAACAGCCTAGAAACCAATTTCGTAATTACAACATAGCAACCAACATGATTAACCTAGCAACCAGCATAGCAACCACCATAACAACCCAAGCAGCAGCTGAAGTACCATCTGAAGTACCCTTGCATCAGCCTAGGATTTCCACAGTTACAATCTAACAACCAAAGTGAATAACCTAGCAACCAGCAAAACACCCACCATAACAACCTTAGCAACAGCCTAGCCATCACCTAAAATACTCTAGCAACAGATTAGCAATCGCTTCCATAATGCAACATAGGAACCAGCATAGCCACCACCATAACAATCCTTGCAACAGCCAGCCACTTCAAGGCAAGAGCCTAGCAGCCAATTCCACAGTTACAACCTAGGGTGGTAGCGTAGTGGTTAAGGAATCTGGCTAGTGTGCAAGTAGCCTGAAACGTTGTGGGTTCATATCCCAGCTTCCATCGTTGTGCCCTTGAGCAAGGCACTTAACCCTAAGTTGCTCCAGGGGAGACTGGCCCTGAACAATTGATACTTGACAAGTTGTAAGTCGCTTTGGATAAAAGCGTCTGCTAAATGCATAAATGTAAAATGCAACCAACATAGCACCTAACATGATTTATCTAGCAACTAGCATAGCAACTACCATAATTGTCTTAGCAACAGCCTAACAGCCACTTCCACATTTACAATCTAGCAACCAACAAAGCAACCAACATAATTAACCAAGCAACCATCATAGTCCTAGTCCTACAGTCCTAGCAACAACCTCGAAACCATCTTAAGTACCCTTGCAACTGGCTAGGAACCACTTCCACAGTTACAATCTAAAAACCAGCATGATTAACCTAGCAACCAGCAAAGTACCCACAATAACAACCCTAGCAACAGTCTAGCAACCACCTAAAGTACCCTAGCAACAGATTAGCACTTCCATAATTCAACATAGCAATCAACGTGATTAACCTAGCAACCAGCATAGCAACCACCATGACAACCCTAGCAACAGCCTAACAACCGCTTCCACAATGACAAGCTAGCAACCAACATGATGACCTTAGCAACCAGCATAGGAACCATATGAGTTGCCATAGCAACCACCATAACAACCCTAACAAGCATCCAACTCAAGTACCCTAACAACAGCCTAGCAAGCACTTCCACAATGACAACCTAGCAACCAAAGTTCTCGTTAAAGGGATATGCCACCATTTGGGGAAATGTACTCATTTTTCACCTCCCATCGAGTTAAACAATTTAATTTTACCTTTCTCCTGTTCATCCAACCATTCTCTTAGTCTGATGGTAGCACTTTTAGCTCCAGCTTAGCATAGATCATTGACTCAGATTAGACTGTTATCATCTCACCTATTAGCATCTTGTTCAAGTAACTAAGAATTGTGATATTTTTCCTGATAAAAACTTAACTCTTTTGTAGTTGCAAAGTGTACAGAGACCACCGGAAAATTAAACATGATTTTCTACGCTAATATGTCATGGAACTATACTCTCATTCCCGCATAGTAATCAAGAAAAGTTGCTACCACATCTTAAATCAAGTTCCTTGATTATTACACCAGAATGAGAGTTTAGTTCCATGTCATATCAGCATAGAAAATCATCACATTGCATTTTCCACGTGTCCTACCATCTTTAAGTTTTTAGAAAATTTCAAGTGGCCCCAAGTTTTAAAGTTTTAACATGCTTTCTGGCAAGGAATCAGAAGAGAACATCTTGACAGGAAAATAGGCCTAATTTTTGATGGAATGGCTGGAGAAAAGGGTAGGAGTAGCTGTTTAGACATTAGATTTTGGTGTTAGTTTTGGACTAGGATTGTGAACGAGTTTTGAATTTACATCTTTTCCACTGTAGACAGAATTGGTGGACCTCTGTGCCTTGTTAACTCTTCTGCAGAGTGTGGAACAGAACTTCTTAAAGTGCAATATGCAAAGGTGAGTGCCAAATATTAATATAAATAAAAATAATAATCATTTATAGCTTATATATCAAGCAGTGATCTGAAAGTACTTTACAGAGAAAATAATAAAATAATCACCATATGTAGTGAGTTGAGAAAAAGGTGTAGTGTTGGTGTAGTACTAACTTTAGTATGCTTTGTGAAAAACTTGCTATATATAGATTAAATACCCACCCCTCCCCCATATATTTACCTGAAAAATACCCACTCCCTCCCCCGCATATTCATATATATAGGGTTGTGGTCAATGCAAGAAGGCAGGACCCAAAATTCAGGCTGGTCTCATGTATTCTGTAAATTCTGCTTCCAGCACTTGTTGTGTGTGTTATGTATATCTGATGCAAGACGAAATAGTTGGCCTGCACTGCCAAAAATGAAAATCTTTACCAGTGTAATTCCCCAGAGTTCAGAACATTTATCTTGTTATACCTATTTTAAGATTAATTTACTTCTTGAGGCAGAATTATTTGGCTTCTTTCAGTGTATTTTGTTTTAAATTGTCTTACTTAGATAATACAACTAATTTTTAGGTCATTTTGCACATTTTTTACACATGTTTATGAGGTGAAAAGCATTCTGACCAGTTGTCAGACAGACATTGAAGGAAATTTTACTTGAATCAAGTTATTTTATCTAGACAATTAAGCCTAAACTTAACTTATTAAGATGATCACTATTGGTGAGTTCAAACAAATTTGTGACTGCAGCAAGACAGTGGTACTTGAAAATTACTTTTTAACACTTGTCTGCAAGCAGCAATGTGGGGGCCAAGAATCATAATTGGACAACGTTACCCTGGACATATCATGGTTTTTGGTCAATGCCAATGTGACAAATGCTTACATTATGTTTTGTGGCAGTCAGTTACAGAGTTTCCATGATATGACCTCACATAATGTTTTGTGACTGCTTCAAAACTTGAGTTGCTGTATTGCATTAAAGGTTCAATGCATCAAAATGACAATAGGTAGCTTTTATGAGGCTTGCTCTGAACATTACAACCTTCATTATGAATAGACGAAATTTGTGGTCTGTGAAAACCTAAGCATTTTTGAGAAAATTGCGAAGATTATTGTGAAGACAATGATATAACAAATTTTCATGGATCATCCTTGGGGTTCTCCACAGTATCCATGACTAGGAGGTGCATTTACATTGTTATTTGCAAAATGCAAGATGATGCAGGTCTTCACAAAGAGTTGTGGAGCCAAAGTAAGACATTTGGTTTGGATCTGATCATCAATTTGTTGCTGCCAATTTTGATTCACTGCCTCAGTTGGACGCTTCTTTGGAAAATTAAAATGGCAATAGGTAACCTTTATGTAATTTGGTCGGAAAGACCCTTTCAACAAAATTTTATGAAGAACAGGCTAAATTTGTCACCTGTGAAAATTAGTTTTACTGTCAATGAAATTCAGTATGTTGGAAAATAATTTTTGAAAATTGGGCATATGGTTCAAAAGTTACATTGATGGATGCAACTCCAGCTTTAAACCACTGGTGGCGCTAGATCGCATGAATCGCAGAACTGAATCTTGATATTGAAACTTAGGGTAACATTTTTTACTTGAAGGTGTCTACATAAGAGTGACATGAGCCTGTCATAAACATGACATGAAATGGATCATGAACATTAATAACACTTCTTTTTATGTTCAAGACTGTTGACATTAAAGGTCATTCACTTTTTGTAATGCAAAGTTCACAGGGTTTGGGATGCAGACATTACAAAACCAAATGACACTTAATAACAGCATGTTCATGCTACATGTCATGTCATGTTTATGACAGGCTCATGTCATTCTAATGAAGACACCTTCAAGTAAAGCGTTACCAAACTTAGTTTGTGAAACTCTGAAACACTGAAAACAAACTACTAGAATTACTTTGAGACTTCAAAACAGTTAGAACAAAGACATATATTATTTGATCTACAACATCAGCTGTAGTGACAGTGGCGCACTAAGGTAAGCAATACAGTAAAATTTTTCTGAAAAGTATATTTTTTCTTAGTTTTGAAAAAGTATTTTTTGCAGTGTGCTAACAGCACAGCACGACCTTCGAGCAGAGCCACCCATAATGCATCTGTTTTTCCTATCACAGTGTCTCCAAACTAGGTAGAGTCACGTCACTAGTTTTGCCGAAAGCGACTGTCAGCAATAAGGTTAATCTTCCTGTCACGGTGTCTGGATTAGAATTAGACTTCTTACATGAACATATTATCAAAAAGAATTTTTTGACTATTAACGCTACTTTCATTGATTACCATTTTCACATCTACCTAAATAGCGAATGCTAAACTTACCTTGAAATTCTGCTGCTGGTCATCTGATAAGCTGCAGGATAATTTGCTGAAGCATGAGATAAAGATGGAGGTTTTATCAACAGAATTCCCACAGTTGTAGGCTATTCCCAGTGATGAAAATAAACATTGGGCATGTCACTATGCATAGCCAAAGATAGGCATCCTGGCTTCAAAGTAAAGGTTTTAAATAGGCTCTGTTCCAACAGCAAACAGCGAAATTATAAGAGGGTATGCATTAGTATATTCATGTAGTCAAAAGTTTGTTTTAACTAAGAAAACATCGGAAAGGCTGTTCATACATAGAACAATCAAACACCATATCGATCAATAGCCTATTTCTAAGAAATAAAGGCCTGCCTGCAAAGCCTACCTAAAATAAAAGCCTGTGTCTGGTGCAGCTAAAGTAAAAAGGCCCCAGCCATTATATAAGAAATTACAGTATTCAGAAGTTGCTGTTATTGGTGTTTTTATCTGTTCATGTGCTTTATAGTTAAAGTGACTTGACAGATTTCATTTTCAGATTTCACTTCAAAGATTTCATTTTTCATATCTGGACTCTTACTTACAGGCTGACCGAAATGGGCCAAACTTCACAACCACTTACAAGAACACTGAACAAATAATAAATGTAAGTCAGACCTGAATTGAGACATATCACTAGATAGGCATATGTCAGATATCAACTTTTGCAGTTTTACAGAATCAAGTAAAAATAATGAGAGAAAGTGGAGAACAAAAATGGTCACAATCAGTTATGACGTTCATATTTGCCATACTGTCCTTTTGAATATCATAATTACCTCCTACTTTATGCTCACAGATTTTGTTCTCCTCCCTGGATGTAAAACTACACACTGAGGCTCTGCTCTCTGTCATGAACTACTTGTCATCTGTGGTGACTCAGTCCCCTACAAGGACAGTCGCTACTGACATTGAGACCAAACACCATGCTGGTTCAAGAGCACATTCCATATTTGGTAGGAAATGTACGCACATACACTCACAAAAGACAAAAGTTTTTCCCCTTTCTCTCAGTAAGAAAAACATATTTTTATATGTATGCAAAGACATTTCAGAATCTCCTGTTGATGATGCTGTGATTGATCTGAAGATCTTGATGAAGCTTGGGGCATTTAACATATTATTATGCGACCTTAGCAGCAGTATAGCGGATGTCAGGATCCAGGGTAAAGCATACTCAAATATTCTACTTTCATCATCCATACAAATGGAAAGTCAATTAGTGATGTAGCAGATTGCACAAATTAATCTACTGTGTGGTATCAGGTTTGCAAGGACTGCTACTGATGCAGCGGTCTGAAATGCACATCTCCACCAGCCTCAAAGATTTCATCATAGAGAATGTGGATCCCCACACACTACACACCAAGGCAATCCACAGCTCTGGGATTTTTCTAAATTTAGTTTGTCTCACTGTTTATTTAAATTGCTCATCTGCTGTGCACATTAAATTGTGTATGTTTTTCCTAAAGGCTGTTTCCATAGCTGGAGATGAAGTTTTTAGATTCACCATGAGCTTGACTCCCAAGGCTACAGAAGGTTCTGGATATGGAGATATGACCAAGATGGATGGTTGTGTCAAACTGTCTGTAGGCTGCATCCAGCTGGTCTACCTACACAAGTTTTTCATGTCACTTCTGGTAGATATCTCTCTCTCTTTCTTGATTTTTGTGTGTCTGAAGTTGGAAACCAGCAGTGGGTTAGCATTGTGTACTTTTCAGATTTCATTCTTTAGCATGGTTCCCATGGTTCTGGTCATAGAATTTTTGGAAAGTCATGAAATTTTATAACTTTGGTCAGGGAATAACTGGAAGTTTTAAATAGGATGTAGTTATCCCCAACATGTGTTATTTATTTCCCAGCTTCCTTCTTTATCTTTATTGCGTATTAACTTCTCTCATGCCTGTTATTGTGGCTCACCCTGTTACGAAAATTTTGCACTGGAAACATGTGAAGCTGAAAATGGAGATTACAGGTTGATTGTTTTATAACACCTTTTTTCAACTCTGAATACAGGCGGTATATTGCACAATTATTATAAACAAGCAATTATAAACGTCAGGGAATTTTAGGTTTGACTTACAGTGGGAATCCTGTTTAGTAATCAGAGCTGCTGCCCCTTCTGGGATCTCTCATACTTTTCATAAAAATATTTTTAAAAAGTAATGGGACAATAATTGACTCTTTTTGTGGACATGAGACCATTATCACATGACTACAGGAAAATATACAGTTAAGTGTACAACAAATAGTGAACACCATTACTTTAATGTCTATGTCGGGCAATTTACCACTGTGTCTTTGGGTTTGGTAGCTATTATGTGATGTTAATGAATTCAATTCAGTTTAATTTAGTTGTATTTATACAGCAATATTTATAATAGAATTGTCTCATGGCACTTTGAAGACATTAACAAGGAGCACCCAAGAGCAACAGGGGCAAGGAAAAACTCCCTTTTGGTAGTTATTTAAGGAAAAAAATGTGGGCAGATCCATGGCTCAAGGGGCTATCCCAGCTGTCAAGAGCTAAGAAGGAAAAGTACAGTCAGCAGTTGCCATAAGTGATGTCCATGGTTTTGTCTATGGTTTTGCCTGAGCATCATAATGATTTCAAAATAATGTCCCACAACATTATATGGCAGTCAAGCCATAGGTGGTTGTCTGAAGTTCTGGCTGGGCACCATAGTAGCAGCTAGATATCATATTAATGTCAAGGAGTGAAACCGATCATGGAGGTAACATTGGGTGGGGTCCATTTTGGCAAGTGCCATCATGAGAAGGGTTGCATGACCAAATTGACATATTTAGGTGATGTTATTTGAATGTTTGTTTTAAATAATAATAATAATAATAATAATAATAATAATAATAATGATAATGATAATACATTATGAATTTATGTTAAGCTACATTTTGCTTGAATGATATCTTTGCACACCCCTGGCATTCTCTCAGTCAGCTTCATAACAGAGCTACCTGGAATTGCTTTCCAAGTCTTGAAGGAGTTACCAGAGGTCCTGAGCACTTGTTGGCTGTTTTGCCTTTGTTCTGCAGGCCAACTCCTAATCCTAATCCATCTCAGTTGAGTTTGGTCATGCTGATTCTAGAGACCAGGTCATCAGACATAGCACTGCATCGTCTTTTTTCTAGGACAAATGGCCCTTACATAGTATAGAAATGTAGGATCATTATCCTGTTGTTGAAAAACAAATGATGGTCCCACTAAGTGAAAACCAGAAGGGATGGCATGTCACTTGCAGAATGCTGTGATAGCCATACTTGCCTTGGATTTTGAACTACATGGTATGACCGCCGCAGTGTATTGAAAACAAAATTTGGTGCACATGAAAGAAAACTGTTTAGAGTGTGCATGTCAACTTTGCCCAAATTTGAGCAATTACAATCCAAAATATGTACTTTTGAAGAATTTTTAGCTACTTTTTAAATTTTGATTGACATATAACTTTGAAATGGTTCATCTCAAGATAAATCCTTTGATAACCTTTTGTCAGCATTGTCTGTAGATGACATATACCAAATTTGGTGAGATTCACATGAACGGCCTATGACAAGTTCTTTTACTTTCACTTTCACGATTTTAAAATTTCAGAGAAATCCAAATATGAACGTTTTCGCTAGCTTCGCTTGTGGTGGTCATAATAAATCACCAGCAAAGTACCCCCTTACCATTACATCACCTCCTCAGTCCTTCACAGTGGGAAACACACATGTAGTAACCATCTGCTTACCTCTACTTCGCCTCACAAAGAGATGGTGCACGGAACCAAAAATATCCAAATATGGATTTTGACTGAAGAACAGATTTCCACTGATCTAATTTCCATTTCTTCGGTTTCTTGGCTCAAGCATTTTTTTCCCCTCTTGTTGTTCTTCCTCGTGGGCCACCAAACACAAGGAATGTCCTTTGGTCTGATGAGTCAAAATTTGAGTTTTATGGTCCCATGCACCATGTCTGTGTAAGTTGAACAAAAGGTTAGCGGATGGTTTCTACATGTCCGTTTCACCATGACTGGGATGAGTTGGATGCAAAATGAAGGCAAAGCAGCTAACAAGTGCTCAGCACCTCTGGTAACTCCTTCAACAGTTCTTGGTGGCTCTGTCATGAAGCCGACTGAGAGAATGCCAAGAGTGTGCAAAATGTCATTAAAGCAAAATGTGGCTACACTGAATAATCTAAAATAACCATATTTCGACTCTTTCAACATTTTTCTATTTATTAAAATATTCCATATATATTTCTTCATAGTTTGGATGACTTTCATATTGATCTGCAATGTAGAAGTTTTTAAAATAAAGAAAAAAACACTGAATTAGAGAGCAGCTCCAAACTTTTGACTGTTACTGTACATATAGTCAAACCTATTCCACCAGATTCAGAGACAGCTTTTATTCACAAGACATCAGATTATTGAACTGTCCTCCCAGTTTGATCCAATAGTTGGAGATACACCCTCACTTTGACACTTGACAGTTGTCTTATCTAGTGCCTACTTTTTAAAATGATTATTTCATTCCTTATTTATAAAATGAAGATGCTACTTCAGTGCAATAAGATATTCAACCAAGCAGTGGTATAATGCTCAATATTTTTACCATCTCACATATTTCACAAACATCCACAACTGTTGTGTATTCCTTACCCTACCAATTTCTTCTCTTATTCCCCTACTCGTTCTCACAATGCAGAACTTCTCTAATCACTTTCACATGGCAAAAGAGGCTCTGAGTGTTGCCACAACTCATGCAGCTGAGAGAGCTGCCAGCAGTGTGAGAGATCTTGCTCAGAAAAGTGTTCGTGTGTCTTTGGACATAAGACTAAAAGCTCCAGTCATCGTTATCCCTGAGTCCTCATTGTCTCCTAATGCACTACTGATTGACCTGGGCCTCATCACAGTTGACAACACCTTCAGTATGCTACCTGTGGAGGGTGGTCCCTTGCCGGTTGTAATCGAACACATGAATGTGTGCCTCTCACAACTTAAGCTTTCCAGGTAGGGTTAAATGTGCAATGTTCTGCGATGTGTCATTTTTGCAAGTGTAACTTACAGATAGATATTTAGGAGAACTGCTTTCAGGAAAATAGTACTCCTGAAAAGGATCACGTGGCCTAGTTTACTAATTATACTTTGTAATCACAATGCTCATCATTTTTGGAAGATGGTAGAATGTGCTGTCCACTCCTCAAATTTATGGCATATGTTGTGCCAAAGGTTTGACAAAATCTTACATGCCTAGGAACCATTTTATAACCTTATGTAATTTCTAATGTACTGGCGAATGTAATAAAATGAAAACCCAACCTAATTAATGAATTTAAGCCTACAAAAATGTTCACTGCCTTTACTTTTAAGCTCTTATATCAGTCATTATAAAGGCCATCAACACATGCCATATCTTGTTTTTTCAGGACAGGCTAGGCTATTCAAATCTAGCAGTGTTTGATATGATACCACATGCATATGCCTTACATCAGCCTCAACAAAAAAACATGCCAGAACAAATGTATTTCAGTAGAGGGGGTTGTCCGAAATCTGGCAATATCATGTAGGGATACTATATGACTTTACAATTTACAAAAATATATGTACTGACAGAATATTTTATTTGTTTTAATTTTTATCATTTTATTGCACAAAGAAGAAGGGGGATGCAAGAGACATAGAGCTGCATCATAATCCTCTCTTAATCCTCCTCCATAATCCTCCTATTTCTTGTATGTGCCCTGGCTATGTGGCAGTCAGAGGTCTGAGAACAACTTGTGTGACTGATATGGAAAAGAAGTGATTTATTATGGGATAGGGGGGAATAGGGGGTTGGAGACAATGCAGAAATGTGATGTGATTTCAAGACCAGATTACTCAGGAACCGCTAATTATACAGAGCAATGCTGTACACCATTAGAATCGGTAGCATCTCCTGTTTATTTTGATATGTCATGTTTGAGCTGCGAGATCATGGCATAATTTACCAAGGAGAATGGGTATGAGATAGACGCAAAGCTGTATTAATATTAACATTTTTATGTAAATTCAAAGCTTGTGATAATCTGTATGCTATCTGTGTAATGAAAGCGAGTAATCTGACAGAGAAGAATAGGTGCAGCTGTCGGGGGCATGATGCGGACCTCGGTTTCAAAGCGCTAATGCATGTATGCAGCATGAATTAGTGAAAGCAAAACTGTTTTCAAAAATGAAAAAGCAAATATCGTAATTAGCTACTCTTAAAAAGTTACCCTTTCTCTTTTTATTATGGATAAGAAATTGCTATTTTCATTGTTAAGGTATGTATCCTTATGTGGGAGGTAAAAGCTGCCAAAAAAGAAATTATAATGAAAACAGTCAAATGAAAATTAAATGAGAAATACACATTTTACATTTATTTTATTTTTGTCACAAGTGACTCGGAAAGATTCAGTATATAAATGTAAATATTTAATTTTTAATTTTGGCAGGAGAATTGCATTGATATTTTGAAAATTAAATGGAAAAAAGAGTTTTGCATTTTCATTTGACTGTTATCATTATCATTTTTTTTTGGCAGCTTTTACCTCCCATATGCTTGAGCTGCTATGCCATCAGATTGGAAACTTTGAGTCACAGTTTCAGATGAATAGATAAAAGTGTGGACATAAATATGGGCATGCAGTGTGACACTATTTTCTTGTTCTTGCGTATGTGTGTGACTGTGCCAGAGTGCGTTTGCATCAGATCTACAGTACTGAGCTGTTGGAACCTGTGAATCTGGTGTTGAGTGTACAGCGGAATCTGGCATCTTCCTGGTATAGGGGTCTACCAGCTGTGCAAATACATGGTGACCTCAAGCCAATGAAGGTCAGCAGACTCTATGCACATACATACATGCACACCCCAAGGATGATTCTCTTTCTTGTGCATCTCTAATTGCTTAACTAACATGTCTCATTTACCTTATATTCAGTATATTTAGAATTCTTAGCTCTATTCAAAGCCAACATTACAATTCAAGGAGAAAGAAAATGGAAATACATTTTACATTTTTTTCTTCAGTTAGTGTAAGCTGTGATTCATTATTAGATCATGTTGTACAAAATGTTGTGCAGACACAAAATTACAGTTGAAAACACGAATAGTAAGTATTACTGTGTGTTACTGTTACTGTAATCTAGTGAGAAATAAACTGAAAGTATATTGCAACATGATACGTTTAACAGTGTAAAAATAGGCTAACCTAATACATTCAAAACCAGGCTGCTTTTAGCCAATTCTTCCAAAAGGCTTACTATGCTAGAGCTGCTTCAGAACTGTTGATATTTTGTAAAATTAATGGTTGAACCATGATTTATAATCTGGAAATGATGGTGGGTTTAATAACAAGACATACAGAACTGTTGAAGGTAGCCTAATTTGTTCTGTTAAAGGTGCCATGTGTGAGATTTTAAGTTTAAAATATCCAATACCCAAACCCAAAACCAGCAAGAGAATGTAAAGAAATGAGTGTAGTCGTGTCACAAAAATTATGACCATGGCTGCTGAGAAATCTACCTGAATTAACTAAATGACTAGCCTCGGGCTGTACAATCTAATAATACCATTTTCTGCCATGTGTTGCGGTAGCGAGTAACACAGTACCCAATCGATGACACAAAGAAGTTACCGTCAGGAGGCTTGCAACCTATGCTTGCAACCTATGCTTGCAACCTATGCTTGCAACGCTTGGCTTGTACTTGAACCTGGCAGAATCCATTTACGGGCAATTAACTTTACTTTCTATGGCTACTAAACATTCTCTGAACTAGCTGTCAATCCTGTGGATGATAAAAAGTCTCACGTTGCCATAGAATAGAAAATTTTAAAAGCAGGTTTAAACACAAGCTGAGCTGTGGTAGGTTGGTTGAAGCTAGCAGCAAAGCACCACAGAGATGACCCCACCACCACCACAACAGTTGTTGGTGACCAGGGAAAAACTCATTGATAAGTAGAAAGAAAAGAACAGATTCAATCGGAATAAAACCAGGATATATATCAACATTGCTGGAAACAGCTCATGACAGCTAAAAGCAAAGAAATGAAGTGTGATAAAATTGCAAGGCTTCACTTCTACTAAGCAAGTATACTAATATGTTTAGCAAAAAGTGATTTCACCAATAACTATAAAAACTTAATGATCATGTTAGTTTCCTATGGTTATCTCTACCGATATTCCAAGCTGATGCTAAAATGTTTGCTAACACCTGGGCATTGCTTCAGTTGTAGTGAAACAGATCTCCTACGTTACTCTTAGTCAAAAGCAACCAATTTGAATAGATACCACATTGTCAGAGAAGCATTTATGTCTGTGAAATCATCAAATGTAGCAGAAAACATTACAAATAGTGATAAACGATGACAAGATGTTATGTTATGGGCAACGGTAGCGTTACTTGATTGCTCTGTAAACTGAAATCACCCGGGCGTTATGGAACCTTATAAACCAGTAACGCACCTTATAAATCAGTAACACATATTCACCCTCAACTAGCAGCTTATTAACATGCAAATTAGTAACATACTAGCCATTTGTTAGTCATTACAAATCACTTATTGATACCTTAGTCTACATAGCTTATTCTACCCATAATAGACCATTAACTAAGAATTTCTCCAATATAAACTCCTAATTACTGTTTATATGTAGTTCGTTGTTGTATATGAATTATGATCTTAATATGTCTTGGTTATTATGGGGCTTATAGAACAGCTATTCTCCTTCAGCAATACTTAGAAAAGATGGTTTATTCATTGAATCGCAACCCAAAATTACAAGTACCTAATAGTGTATACTATGGGTAGAATAAGATCATCGAGAATAAGGTATTAATAAGTGATTTGTAATGACTAACAAATGGCTAGTATGTTAGTGGTGAATATGTGTACCCTAATCTAAAATATTACCGGATAATCATGTGTTTGGTCATTGGTTTTCATATGCAGTGGCGATCATTTGGCCAGCTGAGTTGGCAGGTCAGCTGAGGTCACAAACATTTGTCACTAACATTTGCCTATTTATTTGAATCCTGAAAAGATAACGCTGGGCATTCAGGATCTGATGAAGGGGAATAGCTAAATTCTCTAAATTTGAATATTTGAATTTGTGGGTGGCAAAAAATTACATCTGTGCACGGGACATTGGGAGGATGGGGTGTGAAGCATGGGCAGGCTGCTTACAGATGACCGATGTCCAGAGTCAAATGCTTCTCTCACACGTTGGGCAGTTGTGTTCCTATGTAGACAGCCTTCATTTTGGTCTTGGTGATGCGTTGTGCCCCCCCTCAATATTCAAATATGTTGAGCTTTGTCTACGTTGCAGTGGTGATTTTAACAAAATCAACCTAGAAGGCAAATTCTTAAGTAACTTTTTTGAGGCATGGTCTGAAACCGTATGTGCAAATTTCTGTGAGGATTGGACAAAATTTGTGACCTCTGATCATTTCGTTTGACTTTGGATAAAATCCAACATGGTGGAAAATAGCACCCTCTCAGAGATCAAAGGTCTCCATATTATTGTACCATTCTTAGAATGCCATAATGAGTCCATGTTCCAAATTTGATTTCAACACATGAAAGCATTACTGAGCTATAAGCAATTTTCACATTTTCTAACATTTCCATTTAGTGACAATAGGGCAAAATTTGCGATGCTGAAAATTTCAGCAATTCCAACTTTGACCCATTGATGGTGCTAGAGGGCTTGACCACTTGACTGCTGTAGCAAAAAAATAGCACTAATATTAGTTATTTTATACATAGCACTAATATTAGTTATTTTATACATTATTTGTATTTGTTAATCAAGATAAATAGTCATAAAGCATGCAATAAACTGTGTTTGCCCAGAAGTGTGTGTACATGTCTGTGAATATGTTCTGTATGGTATTGTCTTTAATGATAGATATCACTGAGTCAGGAGGATCTTAAAATGGCTCTAAGCATTCTGATAGAGAATACTGGAGAGGTCAACTATGAACACATTCAAACACTTGACGACCGATGTGACAGCACCAAAGTGCAGGATTCCAAAGTAAAAGGTAACAGATATAAAGTGTCAGAAAATGTATACAGATACATATACTACATATGTGTGTGTGTGTGTGTATATGTATATATATATACACACACATACAATTGAGTATATTATTCCTCTTTAAATATTGTTACTCTATTGTTTACCTAGATGTGTGTGTAGATCAAAAAGACAATGAGCCAGAGACTGAAGAGCTGTTGGCAGAAAAGGTGGAAACACTGAAATTCAGCTTCAATATTAACAGTCTTGGAATAGTGCTATTTGGCATCCAATCTCAAAAGGTCTGTCTTTGGTTTTGTAATGTATAGATTTTTTTGTGAATATACATTGTATTACATTTGCATTTCTTTATTTACAAAGGCATCAGAGCAAATAACACATCAGCCCTTTGGAGAATTCATCCTTCATCAAATGAGAACTGAAGGGAAGGTACTGTCAGATAACAGCCTTGAAATATCTACTGTGTTGAAGACCTGCAATTTACATGACCATAGGACCACTGGTGAACGAGTCACTTCCAGGTATGTAGATATACTGATGGGTGCACAAGGTTAAGGAATACACTGTTAGGCCAGATACAGCCACTCTAGTGTTTGTGACAGCCCATTTCCGCATCACCAAAAACCTAAGAACCAATCTCTTATTTTGCATGAGGTTAGATTTATATGATTCAAAACCAGTGAAGACTGTCAATAATTAAAGGAGGGATATGGCATCCTTGAAAAACTGGCATATTCAAGCTTACTGTAATTTTGAAAATACACAATCAAAAATTACTTCTCTACATGCTTCAACACAATTAATTATATTTATACAGTGCCTTTTACAATAGTATTGTCTCATGGCTTTTTACAGCAAGGATCACCCAAGAGCAACAGGGGCAAGGAAAAACTCCCTAATGTTAGTTTAGTCTAAGAAAAAACCTTGGGTAGATCCACATCTCAAGGGGCCAACCCAACTGCCAGGGGTTATGCAGGAAAAGTGCAATCAGTAGTTACCATTATAGACGACAATTTGTCCATGGTTTTAGCTAAGCATCATTATAATTATAATTCCAAGACATTGCCACAACATTATATGGGAGTCAAGTCATAGGTGGTTGTCAAAAGTTATGGCTGGAAAGTGTAGTAGCAGCCAGAAAGGCTGCTGAGGAGGGGTCAGTTGCGGGGCCTCTAGGAAGGAGAGTCGGTCCTGGCATGGGCGTCAAAGAAGGGACCTCTAGGAAGGGGAGTTGGTCCTGGCATGGGCCTCCCCTGAAGTTAGTTGAAGTCCACTCAGGGAGAGTTAGTGACAGGAGTCAGCCAGTGGAAGGCAGTGATAACACTTAGCAGAATTGATTGTGGGGTAGGAAAACAGAGGACACAAATGAGTTAGGCAGATCCACGACTCAAAGGGCTAACCCAACTACCAGGGGTCATGCACAGTGCACAGCACAAAGTACAGTCAGTAGACTACAAGTTGTCAATGCTTTTAGCTAAGCATCATTATAATTCCAAAATATTGTCCCATAACATTACATGGTAGACAGTGTAATAGCAGCCAGACATACTGTTAAAGTCAATGAGTGAGATGGGTCAGGCAGGTAGCATGAGGGTCCATTTTTGACAGTGCCATGGTGAGGGGGGAGGTAGTCACAAGGCCTCAGGGAAGGAGGGTCGGTCGTGGCATGGGCATCTAGGTAGGGTGATGTTGATTGCAGTCCACTCAGGAGGGGAAGGTGACAGGACTCAGGGATCACAATCAACAGAGATGATTGAGGTGAAGGTGTACAGACTCACACTTTACACTTCACATCATATGTGCATAAATATATGTTTATATATAGAGAAAGGGAGGGAAAGAGAGAGAGAGAGTTGTATGGCATGATACATGAGAGGTTTGTGGTGGGACTAGGCAATAGCAGCTTAACTAAGGTATGGTGCATGGCAACCCAGCAGTACTGCAGGGATGGTCAGTAGCCGCCATGCCTCACGACTGTGGGCAACAGCAGAGGTAGTCCCTCCCAGTAAGACCCGTGAGGAGTGAAGATTTACCATGCACCATCCCTAACTATAGGGAGCAGTAAAGAGGAAGTTTTAAGTCTAAGCTATTGAGAATATCTGCTTGTTTGATGTGGGGGTGGTTTATTCCACAAGAGAGGTGCACGGTAGCAAAAAGCTCTTCCTCCTATCATAGATTTTGATATTCTCAGGATTGCAAGGACACCAGCAATCTGGGATCTTAGGGTTTTAGGGGGGTGGTAAGGGACAAGTAAGTCTTTACTTAAGATTGTTAAGATTGTTGGAGCATGGCCACTGAGGGCTTTATAGGTTACGAGGAGTATTTTAAAATTTATTTGACTTTTAGAGGGAGCCAGTGCAAGGAAGCCAGGATAGGAGAGATGTGTTCATATGTTTTAGTCTTAGTAAGTATTCGGGCTGCGGCATTTTGTACTAGATGTAGATTTTAATACAGGTATTACTACACCCAGAGAACAAAGCATTACAATAATCAAGCCTGGAAGTAACAAATGCATGTATTAATTTTTCAGCATCCTCAAAGGATGGGAACTTTCTAACCTTAGCGATATTTCATAGGTGAAAAAGGATGTTTTTGAAATGTGTTTTACATGACTGTTTAGAGAGAGGTAGTGGTCAGTGATTACCCTGAGGTGCAATTTTGTAACATGAGAGTGGAAGGCAATTGAGTAAGTTTGTGTGATGAGGTAAAATGTTATTCAGCTGTTTAGGGCGATCATCATAACTTCTGAGTTTACACATAAGAAATGATTAGTCATCCAGATTTTAATGTCTTAGAGGCAGGCTTAGTTTAGTTATTGGCATATGGTCAGTAGGCTTTGTGGAAAGGTAAAGCTGGGTGTCGTGAGTATAGGAGTGGAAAGTAGTGCCATGTTTCATTTTAACAGATCCTAAAAGGGATCTGTAAGGGGAGGAGAATAACAGGAGCCCTAGCACTGAGCCTTGGGATACACCAAACTTTACTTAAGTGTGGGATGATGACCCATTATGAGGATGTACAAACTGGAAGTGACCAGAGAGGTACGATTTGAACCAGGCTAATGCAGAGTCTTTGATGCCTATCATGTGTTCAAGCCTGTGTTGTAGGATGCCATAGTCAATAGGATCAAAGGCAGCACTAAGATCCAGTAGGATTAATATTGATATATATCCATCATCAGATGAGATAAGGAGATCATTGAGACTTTAACAATGGCTGATTATGTACTGTGATTAGCTCTGTCGCCTGACTGGAAAGTTTCCTGGGTATTATTTCCGTTTAAGAATCTACAGATTTGCTTAGAACAGGGGTGGCCAAACTAAGACCCGGGGGCCAATTGTGGCCCTCTGCTGCCTGCCATGAAGTCAAAAAATAGGATGGAGTGGCCTATTGTTACATTAATCTATTATTATATATATCACACATCATAGTTTCAGTACTGGTGTGACATGTTTGTCAATAATATCATTTAACAGTGTAGCATTAGATGGCCAGCAGTTGCTCTTTCACTTGAAACTGGTTAAAAACTAGGCTCTAACTTAATTTTGCATTGGCCCTTGTCAGCTTAGATTTTTCAGGATGTGGCCTGCAAACAGAAAAGTTTGGCCACCCCTGGCTTAGACACTTTTTTTTCAAGTATTTTTGATACAAATGTGAGGTTAGATAGCCAGGAGATCAGGATCAATGTTAGGTTTTTTAATAGATGGTTTAATAACATGTCTTGAAAGATTTTGGGACATGCCCTGCTAAGAGTGAGTAATTTTTAATTTTAAGTAAGAGTCTCAGCCAGTAGAAGGAGAGCAGTCTTAAGAAGATCTGTTGGCATAGGATCCAGTAAGCATGTTGATAAAAAAGAGAACACATAATATTCTCACTACAAACACCATGTCACATTGACATAACAGATGAAATAAAATGAAATCTTGTCAGTAATCCAGGCATGGATTGCATAGTTTGTAGGTATTCATAAACAAGCCACATCTAAATTGTGTTTTGTGGTGGTTTATGTCTGCACATTTGGCTGAATTTTTTTTTTGTTTGTTTTTTTATAAGGTGTACTTAATAAATGTCTGCAGGATTGACAGGTCCTAGCAGGGTTTGCAGGTAGAATCTCAGTGCTCTAATATTCCATTAATATATTTTGTGTGTTTAGAGAGGCTATTTCCTCTATTATCAATCTAAGCATGTGTCTAACAGCAACAAGTATCTGTATGTCTGTAGAATGTAGTCGGTGATCAATATGCCAATTGGATCTATTGTATGTCTTTCCTTTGCTTTGTTTACAGAATGCTGGGGAGGCGAGATGAAGACAGTTCTGTTGCCATGATTGATGTGGCTTACAGGCAGAACAGAAGTGGAAGAAAAGTGGTACTGGTTCTGCAAAACCTTTATCTGTGTGCCAGTGTGGAGTTTCTCTTAGCTGTGGCAGACTTTTTCATCCAGGCCATACCAAAAATGCCATCTATTGAAGCTGACAAGACTAACAAGCGTCAGGTGAAACAGTTTTCAGATGCCACGTTTGCCGCACACAACCACCCAGGTAAGGAGATAACTGTAGGTGAGTTCACATAGTTTTCTTTGTAGCTTTGTGTTACAATAATTATGTCTCTCAGAGATTTTTAGCTTTTAGATAAAATGCCCGGTAGACAAAAATAGTTTTACTTTTAAATGTAGGCATACATGTATATAAAATTTTTAGACAAGTCAAAATATTAGGAGCTTAGTGAGAAGGTTGTGCTTGAAAGACTTTAACTCTTGAAAGTCTGTCTGAACCTAAAAAGGACAGAGAATGCTCCAAAACTAAACTAGTGTTTCCCACACCTCGACTATTTAGTGGTAGCCCACCACAATATCTACATTGGTTGCCATGCAATAACTGGTTACAGGCCAATGTTTCCTATTTTGTTGCTAAATTTGTTAAAAATAAAATATTATTTAATTGTAGAGAGAGTTACGAGAGTTGCTGTTTGTGTGCATTTGTGCAGCCTCTTGCCCCATGTTGAAAAAACAAATCATGGTCCCACTTAGCACAAACCAGATGAGTTGAACAATCCAACATATAAAAAAATTCTGGTTTGTTTTCAAATTTTTCGTTTACTGCATAATTCCATGTGTGTTCCTTCATAGCTTGGATGTCCTCAATACTAATATACAATGTAGTACATTAAATAAAAGAATACAAACCATTTAATGAGAAGGATAACCATTTGACTGGTACTGTACATAATTGACATTTTCTGGCATCTTAAAGCAACTCCATGCAAGTGATTCGCAACATGACGAGCTGCAACGTTTTAAAAAAACAGCAACTTATTGAAATACTTTCTATAAACTATGTAAGGTAAAAGTGTTCTAAATCCTTGCAACTGTGATACAACATAAAATGTTTCGCAACAGTTTGCATTGAAATGCAACAATAAACATTCTACTTAACATAATAAATCATATTATGACTTTCATTTAGTCTTTCATATAATTGTCTTTACAAATTGATTTTCGAATACTGTCAACTAATGCAATGTGAAATTTCAGTTTTGTATTACGCAGTGAACTATTCTGACAAGATTTGTACTTCCCTACCAAAAGACTTGAGGTTTCCAGTGTTGCATTTAAAGTGCTCTTAGAGTGTCTTAAAAAAGTACTATATGTTGCAGTTGTGTACACACTTCTGAGCCCTATGTTAATAGTATTATGTTTGTGCCCAGTGTGGATGCAACAAACCTATGTACATGCAGTTGTTGTGGACCCTGAGGTCGTGTTTGTGGCAAATCAGACTTGTGCACAAGCTCCATCTCTGGTGGCATCATTCCAGTGTGACTGTCACCTTAAGTCCGATGGGAGTCTTTTGAGCTTATCATCCAACATCAGGGACCTGCAACTGCTTGCTTGTCCTTTCATACACAAACAAGAAGACAAGGCTGTCTCAACGGTAAGGCCAGACAAACACAGCACATGACATTACTGTGAACAAATACTAAAGTTAAGTCCATGTTGTCCTTGCTGTAGATAGAGTATAAAGTAGTTAAACGCATACAAGGCAACATTTCTAGTGAAATTTACCAGCTTTGTAATCTCTTTGATGGTTAAATGGCTTGTTACAGGGTGAATGAATGCACTCTCGGCTCTCCTTACCTCCTCTTCTTGGATTTACATAATTTAGAAGATGACATTGGGGCCCCAATGTTAAACAAAACTTTCTCCTGAAATTGTGTTTATGACCTTGACGGTCAACATAACCTTTTGAAAATAATCATCATTGGTTCCTATTCTTTGGTTTGCAAACAAATCTACAAGAATTGGTGTGTATTTGACACTGGTGTTGGTTGCAAAGACAAGCGGTGACTGTAGGGAGAGATGCCTGGTATGCCTTAAATATGGTTCCTAAATAGGCCAATAGCAAAAAATATCATGGTTGCACTGCCAAAAAATGCTAAAAAGAACAGAGAATGTTCCAAAACTAAACCTGTGACCATCTTTGTTACTTATAAATTCTCCACCTGATAGTACTCTTTCTCACCATCTCCTGATGAAGACCCAGTGAAGGTTGAAAGCAGTTGCCATTTTTATGTACAATGCCCCAGCACCCAGTTTTTTTTTTTAATAACCATTGCTGTTGAGCTAAGTAGATAACAGAGAAGTCCGAGATACAGACTTTTTTTCCTACACACTTTTCTCACCTTTTCCTACTTAATGTTTATGATCTTTGTCACCTATTAAGAACAGATGATGATTTTTCATAACCTGGAGCTATCATATGCTACTAGTCTCTGCGCTAGCTTTGTATGTCACTTTCTCTCGAGAGGGCTGAATGACAACGGTATGTCCCAAAGTTTGTATGCATGAAATAACAAAGCGTGCACAGATGTAATAACAATAAATGACTTTTATATCAAATGAGCAATTTTAAGGTATGTAACGATTAGTGCAGATATGAACTATAAAACTTTAGCGTTGCCATGAATCCCTCATGAGAGACTGTGATCGGTCAGCGGTTATTTAAAAAAAAAAAACATTATTTTTCCATAGGCTTTTTAGCGGGACTTCAGTTACATTTTGCCAGTGTGGAGGTCTATTGACTGATTGCGGGATTTCTGATTGGCCTGCTAGCACTCCAGAATATTTGCTTTGCACCAATCAGAGGGTTCTTATCATAGAAGAAGCTGCTGACATGCCCTACTTGGACAGTCTAATTGAGATTCAGTTGGGAACACAGGATTTTTTGTGCTCTTTCTGTGCAAGAATTACATGTGTGCAAAAGACCCTAAAAGTACTGATTCATGTTAAAGTTACTTCAGAGAAGCACTGTATCATTTTGAAGATCTCCACCACACCAGAGATTATGTCCATTTTTTCATACAAAGCTTTTTGTACATTTCTATGAAATGCTTGTTGATTGTATATCTGTAGGTGCTGCATCCATGTTCAGTTATGCTGGAAGGCAGGATGGAGGATAACAGTCCTCTCCATTTTTCTTTGGATATTGATGAAGTAATCATCAAGGTAAAATCTAAAACTTTAAATTTTGCAAAACTTGATCCACGCTTCCACCATATTTTTAAGGGCTAAGCAGTGATTTTGCTGGAACCATGTGTGTAGGATGCAGAGTAAACCAGAAACTCCAGTCGCTCTTAATAAATTAAAAGGTAGATTTTTTTTTTTTTACACTTAAAGCTTTTTTTTCAAATTATTTCTGATGAAATATAATGGTTAAGATTAAAATTTTTATGAATGCCTCTGAATTTTCAGTTGTTGCAGTAGCACCCCCCACCTACTATAGATGTGCGTCTGCAATCTTTCCTAAAATGCATTAAACTTTTGTTTGTAAAGACGTGAAACTCACCAAGTAGTCAGTAATGTTTACTGATACGCTGACACAAAAATTAATGCAAAGTATGGTTTCCAACAGGTTTTTGGCCATTCATTCTCAATTGTTAACCTATTTTTTCAAGCCTATTACACCCATATGTAACCTTCCGCCTAAGAGTTTGAAGCAATACAAACTGATGGAAGTCACAATTTGCGATGATTTTTGTGTCAGCATATCAGTGAACAAATCTGACTACTTGGTGAGTTTCACGCCTTTACAAATGAAAGTTTGATGCGTTTTAGGAAAGACTGCAACAGCGCTCCTATGCAGCCATTCTGACCCCCCCCCCCCCCCCCCCCCACATTGGCACTGTCAAATGGACCCTTACTGTTACTCCCATGACCCATCTCACATCTTAAGTTCAACACTATGTCTGGCCACTGCTACACTGTCCAGCCATAATTCCTGATAACCACCTATGGACTGACTACCATGTAAATTTAAAGTGGGATAATACTCTGGAACTATTATGAACCTTAGCTAAAACCATAGACAATTTGTAGTCTATCATAGTTACTACTGATTGTAATTTTCATGCATGACCCCGGACTGTTGGGTTCGCCCCTTGAGTCGTGGATCTGCCCAAGGTTTCTTCCTAGACTATCTAAACATAAGAAAGTTTTTCCTTGCCCCTGTTTCTCTTGGGTGCTCCTTCTGTAAAGCGCCATGAAACAATACTATTGTAGAAGGCGCTGTGTAAAAATAAAACGGAATTGAATTGAATTGAATTCTGTAGGTGGGGTGATGCTACCACAACAACTGAAAATTCTTAGAACAGAAGAATTCATCAAAATTTCAATCTTAACCATTTTATTTCATCATAAACAATCAGAAAACACGGCTTTAAATCTAAAAAACTGAACCTGTCCTTTAAGTTGCTAAGCGATTTGGGCAGGATTTTATTTGTGTTGTATACTGCATGTTCTTGCTGTGGTCAGGATTTTATTTTGAAGATAAAATGACAAAAAATGAAAAGGGTCATATTAAAACTGTATGCATGGTGAGCACAGGTTTATGGCTGCTGCTTGGACGACTGTAGCTACAGATCTTGCAGGACAAATATTTTTTTTCTGAATTATGATTGTTCGTTCCTCCTCAAAATATGTTATGAGTCTTTTTATTGTTCCCAGATCTCTCCAGTTATTATAAATACAGTTCTGACAATATCTACGGCCATGAACCCCAAGGCACCAGTTAAGCCATTAGATGTATGTTCGCCTGACAGGAGTATACTGTGGGGTGTGATGGATATCAACAACTTCAACTATTGGTTCCTTGGGGTAGAACCTGCACAGGAAATGACTGAGAATTTCAACATTGCTAAAGAGCCGTCTGTGGGGGAGAACTTCAGATTTCAGGTGAAAGTTGTCCAGTTGATTTTGGAGTCAGGATTGGGTCATCATACTGTTCCACTGTTATTGGCAGAGTCCTCCCTTACCATGGATGCACACAACTGGACTTCACAGCTGCAGCTCAATGCTGACATGACACTAGAGGTGAGAATGTAATGTAATGCGAGCATGCTGCTAACCTTCGCTTTTTCCTCTCAAATGTTACTGTGAGATGTTTTGTGTTGCAGGTTAATTACTTCAATGAAAATAATGCTGTCTGGGAACCCCTGATTGAACGAGTGAATGATGGCCAACACAGATGGAAATTGAGCTTGGAGGTAAAAAAATTTTGTGCCTTTGCTCTAGAGTAGTAATTGCTCCAGATGGTTACAGTAGAAAAAGGCCCTTTCATGCCTTTACAACTAAGTCCATGTTATTTATTTTGTTCATTTACAATAGACTGGAGATTAAAAAAATGGCCTCTGGAGGCATTCTTAAGTTGTTTGGAACATGACTAATTATTAATGATGTCCTGTTCCAAATCTGGATTTTGAGTTTTAAGCCTAATTACCATATTCACATAGGTACATAGGCATCAGGTTAGATGATGATCTGGCCCTAGGACTTTTTCTCATCACAAATTTTGTCCCCACCACTTTTGACAACTGAAAAAAAATGCTATTGACAGAAAGTTTCTATAGTTTGTAAGTGTTGCTACCATTGCAAAATGTTTGCAAAGTCCACATATGCGTTGTGAGGTCTGTGAAGTCTGATTTAGTGTTGGATTTAGTGGTGAGTAGTGACCCTAATCAAAGCTACTACTGTAGCCATTATTCATGACTACAATAACGTGGCCTTGTGGAGAACTCTCGGTGGACCAGGGTATGATTTTTATACATAAAAAGAGTGATGCTTTTAAAACATTGTGTCATCCCTGTTTTCATGACACATTGCTTCCCTTATGCAAGTGAGCAGTGGTGTTTGGAAGTCTCCCACCTCTGCCTGTTATTGTAGGATTTATCTTTATGGATGAAATCTTCAAGATATTGGACAATAAGTTATGGAACCACCTTCTCTGAACACATCAGTCAACAAGGTAGCGATATATAGGAAGCGGTGCCGTGTTGAGCTTTTTCAGACGTTTTTTGCGCGAGGTATTTCTTTTTTGTTTCAGACTTATATTGCAATCAATCTGTATGGCTACAGTCTTTGAAAATGAGTAATAGAGCATTGGGCTCAGGTGAATCCTTGGGTTTGTTTTTATAGGTTTATTTGTAATTTAAAAGTGTCAGCTATCTCAGCTACTTCTTGCCTTGAGTGGCCTGGTCAGCCAAAATTTGCTTTTGAATAGTATCTTTATAAAGTGCATTTTTTGTCTCTTGCATATTTTTTGTTAATTTAGAACTCAAGGATCAAGGAGTTTATTTGTCACATACGTTAAAATACTAATAAATATTAATACAAATAGCATAAATTAGAGTATTACCTCAATAAAAGAGAAAAAGAAAGATACAGGTAAAGCAAAAGCAAATAAATGGGCATTAGTCCATATTGGTATCAGGATTCATGTAGCTTACAGACACACCAGGTGTGGTTAGTCTGTTTGTCTAACACCTTCCAGAGACTGTGGCTGCTTTGAAATCTGATGAGGAGTGACATCACAGACAGGATATAAATCTGGATTATGAAATTTAGGCTTTAGTGTTTGATTTAGGTTGTTACTAATTTATTTGTTATTTCTACATATTTAGTCTAGTGCAATATACTTTAGATCCACGGGCCTTTGGCTTATGTAGCATCAATATAACGCAGATTGTTACAGGATTCCCACACTGTGATTTCGGTGCCCTCCCTTTATTCCCATAACACAAAATCAATGTGTTCACATTTTGTATACTATGTTGTTTATGCAAAAATGTTTATTGTTAATAGCAAATGGTCCATGACTCTGTACTCAGGAAACTCTGAAAAGTTTGGGAACCACTGCTCTAAGGTTTTCAGCATGTCAGGGGTTCTGAAGGGTGCTTCAAGAGCATACACGTGAGAAATGATGTTCAGTAACATTAAACATAAGTTCAGGAGGAATGTGGTGAAATTTGCCATGCCCCCTTCTATTTACCTGAGACTCATTCCCTGCCTACCTGCTAACTTAGCAGCAGCTTCAGCTTTTCGCTTGCAATCGATATGATTACTCCTTACTGCTAGATCCCTCATGAGATTATTTGAGCGTTTTGGTGTTAAGATTAACATCGGCTTGGGTTGCTTCTTTTTGGTTTAGTGTTGTTCCACGCATTTGTTTGTGTTTCGAGAACATGCTTCACATTTGTTTGATCTAATTTGCTATCCAGGCCAAGTGGTGGTAGCAATTTTCCAGAAGTCAGTGAATAACTTGCGCATGATAACTAAAAGAATGGTATTTTATGTTAAGTTAAATATTAAGGTTTCCTTTCAGTAAATGTTATAGTATTGCTTCATGCTGTGACGTTTTGAGCTAATTAACCCAACTTGCGTTTATTTGTTCTACCCTACTAGCCCAGTTAGCAGACGAAGCATAATTTACCCTGTGCCTCGGTTTCTTTACATATAAAGTGTATAATTCACAAAGATGTTTTGGCACTCTCGAGTGCTTTTTCATATTAATATCCAGAACCTGGAATTTTATTTAGGCCTTTATTCCCAGAAAACTGAGCTTAGCAAGTTGCTTCCTTGCTCAATTCGCTTAGCTTGTCTTGCCTAACAATATCACTGTCCATTTGTAGCCTGTCCTGCCTTTTCCCCACACCAGTGCAACCTGACTGCGACTACACTTAACCAAAGTTTTTCTATATAATTGTCTGTGATGTAACGCAATTCAGGCTCCTTCCTCAGATGCTGTTTGAATTTGCCGCCCACATGGCAACTGTCGTGTAAAATCACCAAATCCCCAAGATTGATGTCCTAACCCACCAGATACACTTGGTCGAAACCCAAGAAGTCAATGTCCACAAGTTGGAGTAAATCTGTTGACAAAGACTTTATTCACAATACCAGCAAAGTATACAAGAGGCAATTGCCTCACAGTATAAGTGCGTAGTAGAGCGAAGAAAACCCACTGCAGATAGGCCACCGTTTACCCTGAGAGTTGATCAAGTCTGACTGGCCCTTCTAAGCATCTGCCTTTTATACTATTTGAACCATCCAGAGACCTCCCATCTTGCCTGTGTCACGGGGCTTCTGTTAACCAATCAGGAGGCTCCAATTTGATTCATATTTGTGGATTTTCCCTCTTATTTTATTATTAAAAAATAACTATATTCTTACTTATTCTGGGTTTTTGTGTACTTTCCAGCATTACCTATATCTCATTAAACCATGTACTTTCCCATATCACTTTTCCTTTATTTAATAGCTTCTTAGTAAACAGTGTTATTTCCACAGTGGATTTTCCTCACTGGATTTTCCTCACACATTATAGTGACCACTTAATGTATACCATTTCATACAACAATCCTCCTTCTCTAGTCTGGGGTATTCCAGTCTTAGGGACATTCCCCATTAGGCTCCCATTACTTGGCAGCATGCCAGGACATCTGGTCTGCAAGCATACTCCTTCTATCTGGGCTGCCCCCTCCCTTCTCTGCTTCCCTGCTGCTGTCTGCCTAGGCCTCCCAGGCCATCATTGGAATAGTCTTGCAACAATCTTCTTTCATAATGTTAGTATAAGCATTACACTATTAAGTTTAATACTGTGTATAATGAAACAAACTCCATATTCCTTACGATAATAATCTCCACACATCTATCAATGCTCAGAAGCTGACAGCTCCATCCCTCATAGCTAGGGCTATGGAATGCTAGCATGATGAACTGCTCTCATTTCACACATTGAGGGCCACGGAAGTCCTTCTAAGGCAAGTCCCTTCACTCAGCCATCGTCTTGGAACGCCTTCGGGCAGCTATTTGGGATTAACAACACCAGGCCGTATTAACATGAATGGGGAGATATCCAAAACTCCAGACTGGTGGGTTGTACGGATGGAAAAGTCCCTATTGTGCGAATCCTTGTTTAAGTCTGAATTGTACAATGTCAAAATCTACCTGTAGATCACTCAAATAAATTAAAATAAATAAGTTAAAATAAAATAATAACAAATAAGTTAAAAATGGTTAACCGTCAGTCATACTGCATCCAACAGTGTGATTGGTTACTTTCCCTGCACGGCAGGACTTCCAACTCCATCTCTGCATTACGATTGGCCACAATAAATTTCTATGGCAGGACTTTTTCAGTGATTTGTCTTCTCCTATATAAGTGTCTCTGCTTTGCCCATGGCGCAGAGCTCCTTGATTTCTTTTCCCTCTTTGTTCTCAGCTAGCCTACTACCGCTAGCTACCGCAGTTAGCTATAGCATATTTTCTGTTCACCCACTGCAAGCTATACCATTTGCCTGTGTCGCAAAGCCCTTGATTTCTTTTCCCTCTACGCTCTCTGCTAGCCTACTTTAATTTAGCCTACTTCAATTCGGCTTAGCTATTGCAGTTAGCTACACATTTAAGCCTAGCATATTTTCTGGTTACCCACTGTAGGCTTTACCATTTGCCTGCAGCACAAAGCTCCTTGATTTCTTTTCCCTCTATGTTCTCTGCTAGCCTACCTCAATTTGGCTTAGCTACCTAAGTGAGCTATGCATCTAGCCTATTTTTTGTTAGCGAGCACATTAGTAGGCCACCATGTTACCTATATGGCTTTCTTTTACTTCCTCGTGAACCAATGGTCTGCTGCTAACAGCATAGCTGAATAGCTTTGAGTCTCAATGTTTTCTTTTCAATTACAGTCATCCATTGCCATTTAAATGTTATGTTGCTTCAACTACAAATTATGCAATTCTGGCTTTGCCCCCCAAAAAGTCATTGAGTTTGGATCTCCTTCCTGCACTGAGGGCAGGTGAACGTTAGCATCATAAGGCTCGGAGCACCATTGCCAGCACAATGCCGATTTCTCTTCTCTCTTGTAAAACCATTCCTGCTTCAATAGCAGTTGCCATCAGCGTTAACACATCAGCTTTATTTATAAACATTAACATGTTCAATCTGGTTTAGCTATTGTAGTTAGCCACCCAAGCCAAGTATATTTTGTCAGTGCCACTGCAGGTTACACAATTTTCAATTAAATCAGAATTTTAAACTCAACAGGCCTATTTTAGGTTGTGGTGTTCAATTTTATTTAATGCCTCTTCCACATGCTTCCATCTCATACTGTTTTGTTCTACATCCAAATTAATCGGCCAGTTATCCCATTGCGCTTTTTCTTTCTAATGTTCTCCAGGACATGTATAACGTTGTAGTTATCCCATTGGACAAAGTAGCCTACCTTGTCTTTCCTTACAGCTCAGCAAGATATGGCAGCCACTGCCACTCCAGGCCCTCTATCAGTTTTTAACTTGCAGCTTGCTTATATCTGTTTTAGCCAATGGCCGCTCAGTTTAGCATAGGCCTACTAAAGCTTATATTAGACAGTAACACTTTATTTAAAGGGGTCCAAACAGTAACACTTTATTTGAAGGGGTCTACGAGCAACATGAACAGTCATAAATATCAGTGAAGTGTCATTAATGTTCGTGGTGTGTGTCATGTCATTTTTATAATAGGCTTGTGTCACCCTTATGTAGACCCCTTCAATTAAAGTGTTACCTCTTAGTCTCTGGTCTGATCCTTTCTAACCAGGTGCCATCAACCCCTCCCTGCTCTCCTGACACAGTGTAGCCAAATCTCAAAAGTCTCTTATACTAGTTTAATTCTATTGAATGAATTCAATTGAATCATATTTGTATCATGGCGCTTTACAGCAAGGAGCACCCAAGAGCAACAGCGTCATGGAAAAACTTCCTTGTGGGAGTTAGTCTAGGAAGAAACCTTGGGCAGATCCACATCTCAAGGCAAGCCCAGCTGCCAGGGGTTATGCAGGAAAAGTGCAATCAGTAGTTACCATGATAGACTACAATTTGTCTATGGTTTTAGCTAAGCATCATAATAATTCCAAGACATTGCTACAACATTATATGGTAGTCAAGTCATAGGTGGCTGTCAAAAGTTATGGCTGGACAGTGTAGTAGCAGTAGCAGCCAGCAGACATAATGTTAAAGTCAAAGAGTGAGATCAGTCATGGGGGACATTGGGATGATCCATTTTGAGGAGGGGTCAGTTGTGGAGCCTCTAGGAAGGAGAATCAGTCCTGGCATGGGTGTCAAAGAAGGGACCTCTTGGAAGGGGAGTTGGCCCTAGCGTGGGCCTCCCCTGAAGTTGGTTGAGTTAGGCCAGTCTCACACTTCACTGATCAAGTGTGCATCGTATATGCATATACAGCATATCTATAAATGTAAATATATATGTAATAAAGAAATGTTGAAGCTTTGATCTTGAAATCATTCACTAGTTCTCACACCGCTGAATGTTGCATGTTTCAGTTTCACATGTTGCAGTTTCAGATTAGAACCATTTGCCTTTATTAGTTGGAATACTTGGAATATTTTTTTTTCAGGGAGTGTCCTAATCATTTTATTGTGTTTGACATTTATAGATGAAAACCAATGGCACACAAGATAAGAGTCCAGTTCCTGGTGATGATTTCATAGCATATCCTGAACCTCAAATGTCTGTCATCATATGGTCAAGAGACACCATGAACATTACCCTCTCCAGATGCTCACTCTCTGTCTTCAGTAATCTAGCAAAGGTGGTTTCATGTTCTCAGTCAACACTACTACTACCAGTCTTCACATATGATTACACATAGTCTGTAGCATTGTAATCATCAGTATAATCAGTATAAGTCCTAGTTAAATCTTTTACAAGTCAATGATAAGTCTTCACCATTGAACATAATACCAAATGTAGGCACAAATTATATTATTTGCATGTGTAAATCTATATTTGTTTTTTAATGTCATTGAAATGGTCAACACTTTTCAAACTCTTGTGGCTCTTGTTGACTTTTTTTCATTTTCAGGCATTTTCAGAGGGTGCAGCCTCATCGTTTGACTATTCTCTGAAAGAAAAGGCTCCTTTTACCATTCAGAATGCTTTGGGTCTACCGTTGCTCATCCAGCACAGCAACAACTTGCGAATTGCGGATAAGCCTGGGCCTGGAAAACTACATGAGGTGGATGTAGACCAGACCATTGACTTGTCTTACTCAGTGCTCAAGCCCTTAACTCGAGCAGGCTTGTCACCCCTTCAAAGACAGGAAAGCTGTCTCCTCTTGAGCATGGGTGAGCGTTAACATTTTCGAACATGCAAAAAATAAAATTTTTGTGTCTGGTTAGGTAGTAGTTTGTAGTTGGCCCCTGAGAAGTGCATTTCATAGCCACCTAATCAATAATGCTATCTTTTATTTTGATTTACGTAACTTGATGAGAAGTTATAGCATGGACCAGTGATGAACCTTTACAATTTTGAGTGACAACGGACTTGTGGTGCACCTCACTGACTAGTTCAGTCAGTTAGTGTATTAGTTAGTGTATTTATTGTATTTATTGTAGAATATAACAAAGAGTATATATGCGATTAAATATATTTAGCTCTAAGACTACATTATCTCTTAGATAGATCTTTGAATATTTCAACCATCTCTCACGTTGCTGGGCATGTTAGCTCTGTTGTGATCTATTTATAAAGGACTTAAGATTTATAGCGGTTACATGGGTCTGACTACATATCTCAACTAATGTTATGTTCGTTTTGCATGTAAAAAAGCAATTAGTGTTCATGAAAACTAAGGTCAAGAAGAAATCACTGAATCACATCAATACTCTTTGCATACTCGTTGCTTGGCGCTGCTTGGAACATTAACATTAGTAGCAGCCTTACTTAGCCTCACACTTGCCCAATGCCCATCTGAACTGATGGTTGCAGAACAGCCTAGTATAACTTGATGGATCTATGTGTGCTCCCAGTTCCTACAGGTTACAGTGAGATCTCCAGCATTCCCATCGATAAACCAAGTAGACGGCTTTACAATATCCGAGGACCACATGAGATTGTGTCAGTGGTGCTGCAGGTTGATGCCAAACAGGGTAACAGGGTCATTACTGTCAGATCTCCTCTTCAGGTAAAGTTGTGTAAAACTTAATATTATTGTAACTGCTTTCCCATCAACTCTCTGAAATGTCTTCTCGTTCCTTCACTTTATCCATCAATCCATATGCTAAGGTGGTGTGAATCATTTAGTTTCATGAAGCAAGAAGCTTATATCTAAATATCAACTAACCCAATTTTATCTATTTTATTTCTTAAAATTTTAAGTGTACAGGAGATCAGAGATTCAGGGTTCAAGATAGTCTTACATCTCATTATAAGTATAAGAGAGTTTTTTTAAATAATTTTTGCTCCTCAAAAATTAATATTAAATAAATAGTATGTTAGGTGTTGAGAGAGAGTGGGAGTGGGAGTGTGTGTGTCTGTGTATGAGGGAAAAATGGAAAGTGCAGGCTTAGGCTGTCCTCGTTTCAGTGCTCATAAGCCTTGTCGCTTGGTGGAAAAAACTTTTCTGGATTCTGGTGGTCTGAGCCTTAAAGCCACATTTTATCATTTTTTCAGGTTGTCAGTTGTCAAAAACATTCACAAATATGAACTCATTAATTTCTAATTACCTCCATCAAAAAATTGCAGGGTTCAGGTAGGCTTTGTATTCGTCATTAATATATACATTACGCTAGCATAGCCAATGCTGATTGCCATGTGCGTTGTGCTGCCATCTTGAAACTACAGGCCCTGGCAGGGGACAACCAGGTAAATACAGGTCCATCTTTCGTGTTTTACGTTTAGTGGCAGCGCAAGTGGAAACTCACAGAGAGATCACAGCTAGGGAGAAATGATCGAGGGTGCACCTATTAGAAAACTCTCAAGATGGGGATAATGCATATTATCAAACGTATGATGAGCAGAATCCATCACCAAGAAAACAACTTAGAAAGATAGAAGCGCTGCAATGAATGAAAACAGAAACGAATGCATGAGGAAAATGCTTGTACAGGCCAAACTGATTAAACAAGGGATTTAGCAATAAGCACAAACAATTTAGGTGTAAATGGCAATGCGGAAAGAGTGTTTGTATCGAACAACAAAAAATGCTCAAAAAGTTACCAATGTGGCGGTCTTTACAAAACTCAAATCAATGTGAAGGAGAAGAAAACCCCAGAAAAATCTGCAGTTTAAGAAGCTGTTATAGAGTTTATCAGCTTACCCCAAAACGAAATCAAAAATGAAAGACAGATCTAAAGTTTACAAAGTAAGAAGCTCTTTTTTGACCAGCCCCCACTTGTCACAACTGGCTTGTGCTATGGCAAGAACAAACAGAAAAACGTGGTGAGTTTTCTTTAATCAAGTTCAAAGACAGCAGCAAGCAAAAGTTCTATTTTCCACACAGAAAAGAGCGGGGCTTTTGTTTAGGTCAGACACACCTCCACACAGAGACTAATCACCTGAGACATATACACCTGACTAACCTGACTAACGCCTGACTGACACCAGACTAATCACCTGAGCACATACACACACAAACACATCCACTCATGCAAACACAGGAACACAAAGGAAATGCGGACAAATCTAAAAGGTCCATCACACAGAGAAACATCGAAATCATGAGTTTTATACCAAGGTGGATGCCTGAGTAAACAGTAAAAAACTTAGTTATTTTGGGAAAACTGGCGTTACGGGTGTGACATATTTGTGTTACAGTGACATGTCTGAACCAAGCTTTCAAAAAGTATATATATATATACACAACGAGTGTGAATGGTGAATTTTAGCCTGTAACGTTGGTAAGGGTAGGTTTTGTAATTTGATGCCTGGGTGGGCGTGTAGCTTTAAAACCGTCTCACAAAAGCTCACGAAACCTAATAGGCAGTCTAAAACCATTGTGTTATTTGTAATGCAATAGCATTGCATTAATATAATGTGTTATCAGTGGTACCAACAAATGTGCATGTCAACCAAACCTCACAAATTAACTCTCCATTGTCATAAAAATGTTACTTAATATTACAGGTTGAGAGTAATCATTGTGTAACATTGACAATTTAGTCACTTGCCTGCAGCTTAATCTCACAAGGGTTTTCCAATGTGGCAATTTTTTGGATTGTTTTTCAGCAAAAATGCATGCACTGCTCAAAATGGTAGGCCTACATTCACATAAAAATAATAGGCTATGAGTGATGTAGTAGTAGTAGTAGTACTTTATTTGTCAATTTCTAGTGGGGAGCACAACATAGGGGAGCAAAAAACACTTCAGCACACATAAGCACATATAACATAAGATACATGACATGCAACAGGGAAGGGAGAAAGGGGCGATGGAAATAAAAGTGAGCATGGGCAAGCAGTATCTGGTCCTGCAGCCAACGTGGCGCTGATCAAAGACCCACCTGTCATACTGGGGGTATGAAGTGGCGAAGGCGTTGGATGGTGGGTGACCTCACCTCAACACTGCTTTACTGTGAGATCATGCTGATCTTTAAATAGCTATGCCTGCCTATGTAGTTTTTATCTGGCATAGCAGGCCTCCTCATAACTACAGAGAGCTTATAGGCTGTAGATCCAGCAGCAAGTGGGTGGTGTTGCCTATTCAAACATGATAGTAGAAGCCTGATGTAAGCCATATGCATGTAGTGTCACATCAGCAGCTGCCAGATTTGGATTGCCTATCTGCCCCTCCCCCACCCCTGCATACATACAGCACATTGACCTAGCCACCATTGGACCAACATCACATAGTTTCACTCTGTACTAGGGGACTAGACAAAGATGCTCACGCTACCCTTCATTTTTCACTATCTGTATTGAACTTTTAGCTGATTCAAACTTATTGACACATTCTCTAACATTTCAGAATACTCTGGAATAAATCTCTACAATTCTGCAATTATATTCCAACAGCTGGGAGGTGACAGCCCACTTACCACTTACTTCCTGTATGCGCTAATTATATTACATACTTGAGGATAAAGGTTTCCCTCACGTTGTCAGACCTTTTTGGCCTTAATTTTACCCCTTACTCAGTTCAATAGATGCTGATAGAAGATGGCCTTCAATAGAAGATGACCTTCAGCGCTGCATGAATTTACCACTATCCGTCATGTGCAGGATATCAGTCAAGATGACAATATTTCCCAAATATATCTATTTATAGGGGTGTGACGAGACACTCAGCTCACGAGACAAGACGAGACACGAGATTGGGTTCACGAGATCGAGACGAGACGAGATTTTAAGAAAACTAAATTACAAATTATATGAATGCCTGGACAACAGACTTTTATTTAACTTGCACATGGATTAAGTTGCACATGGATTTTATAACTGTAAGCGTTAACTTTTAATGAACTTCTTCCTTTTAATTAACTTCTTAATGCACTTCTTCCTCTACAAATTGAAAATAAAATAAAATGTTATACAAATTAAAATGTTAAAAAAATGAATTAAAAAATAAAATAAAAATATATATTTCTAATTTTTTCAAGTGCAAACAATATGTGCAAAACAAAAAGTTCTTCTCTTGTCAATACAGATACACAAATAATAGTGCAAACAGAGCCTGACCAAGTATGTCACTGACAACTACACTTACTGCGCTTGTAAGTATATCACTGACAACTACACTTACTGCGCTTACGCGCTAACGCTTACTGCGTCTTTCAGGATCTGCACTATCTTGCTCTTTGACTCTTCATAGAGTTTCGGGATCACTGTACGAGTAAAATGCGTGCGTGATGGGATGGTGTATTTGGGTTCTAGTGTGTGGAGGAGTCGCCGAAATCCTTCATTTTCTACCACAGAAAATGGTCTCATATCCGCTGCAATGAAAACACCTATGTCTCTTGTTATTGCCGTGGCTCTAGCGCTTGACTGTGGAAGTTGAGGTCCGAATGTTTTTGTCAGCGTTGTCTGGTTTGTTGCCGTTTTCTTCGCAGGTGCAGTTGTTGGTTTGAGTACTGAGCTGAGGTGGTGCTGTAAATGTCTCTGCATTGTGCTCGTATTAGCCGCGCTGTACGGCATTGTTTGCATACAGTGTTTGCATATTGTCCGTGTCTTATCAGTCACTCTCTTGCCATCTATCATTTCTGCCGGGAACCCAAAATGCTGCCAAACTAACAATTTGAAAGTGGCGGGGGCATCTTCAACAGTAATACCTGTATTTTCCGAAGTCATTTTGGCTGCTTGCTGGCCCGATTTGAAAGTGGCGGGGCGTCGTCAATATTAATATCTGTGTTTTCCGATGTCATTCTGGCTGCTTGCTGGATAACAAATCTCGCAAGACCGAATTTTAAAGCGACGAGCAATCTCGCCAAATTACATCTCGCGAGATCTCGTCGCACGAGATCTCGTCACACCCCTATCTATTTATCTTCAGTGATCTCTATACATCTTACCCCACCAGTAATCCAGATTATGTTCATCTCAAGAATTATGTTCCACTGTCAAGAGTGTGACGCGTGAAGTCACACAAGATCCAACCTGGCCCCTAGACTATGCTACTATGCTACAGCTACTGTTACAGACAACTTGCCAGCACGGTCTCAACGACTATCAATATTGTCCTAAGCACACAGTGGATTCTCCTATTTGTGTGTCGATTTGAACGTCTGTTGGCCCAGGTGCAGATCTATCATATACAATGTAACAGTCTTAATGCAACTCCTAAGACTAATAGGCACCTGACAACAGATCCACATACTGTTGGAAGCAATATTTCAGAAAAGTAAAATCAAGTCTTGTACTGTCCTCCCAGCAATTGTTATTTAACGTGTGTGCTTTCTCGCATTTGAACATACTGAGACAACATGTAAATAGCAAATTAATAGAATAACAGTGAACAGTTTTCAAGAACATTTAACCAGAATTTGTAATATACACCTCCTAGGAATTAAGTTCTGTTTGTTAAGGTTAGGAGTGAAATGACTAGTTCAGGGATAGCAAATGTAGGCTCAAACGTTATTCAACAAAGCACCATAACATGTGGAAACAGTCCACACCTGGGTTGAGATGTTCAGCGGTTCAGAACATAGACTATACAAGTGGTTACAGAACATAACACTCAAATTTCCCTCAAAGGTTAAGGTTGTGAATATAGCCCAGTGAAACTCACTATATGACTAGAATTTTGACTCAGACCCCCTACTCTTAGACACACTTTAAACTGCAGAATGGCCTTTTTGAGATACTTTATTCTATGTGCATGAGAGCAGGGGAAGACCGTAGTGAGTGAGTGCAGTCCTGTCTGTAAATGACCAGGAAAGTGCATATTTGTTAGCTAATAGGACAAGTTTACTACCAGCATCTGCAGAGTATAGTTGCTTAAGTAAAAACATCCTACAGTGCTATAACAAACAGCCGCATACAGCTAAGCTAGTACACAACACATTGTTTTTAGCTTTTATTTGGCTAGAGAGAACCAAACAGTAATGTTTCTTACCAAATTTGAAGGATGAACTAATGCAAATCATTACATTGCATTGTCCGTGTCCAGTGAGAGCACATTACAAACTGGTCTAAGTAAGTGTTAACTGTAGCACAATTAGAACAATAGATGAGTCTGTGGAGGCATTATAATTGTTGGGAGACAAGCACAAGTTAGATGCTAGTTAAGAATTTACCAAAAAGTCTGATAGTTTGTGTTCTCTCATTTACAGCCTTTTTGAACATGACTAGAATCCTGTCTAGTCCATTGTCCATGTCCACATAATCAACTTTAGATTGGTCTCACTGGCCTGCAGTTGAGGGTTGGCTTTGCTTTGAAAAATATTCATGGTGGTCTCCCCAAGCCCAAGGACCAACACTTCTCTCTATCATGGCCAACTTTGTGGCATGAGCTGCAAAACCTGGTGTGGTCACTTTTCCGCTCTGTGCACATTGCATTCAAATTCATTGAATTGCAGGAATAGCAGTTTGTCCAGTCGTTGCAGCAGGGGATTGAGCAACTTCAGGAACAGTATTGGTGCTGGGTTCGCCTGTGAAGGATACGTCTGGAAAAACTGCATTGTCTGAAATTTCATCTGTGGAAACATCAACATCTCTAACATCAGGATACTTTCGTGCTTCAAGAGCAGGACGGAGCTGTTCAATCTCAAGTAGTTTCTTTGAGAAAACCAAAGACATAATGGCTTCCATTGTTGTCTTTTGTTTCCATTTTGACTTGTGCATTCCTTTTCCTATCCACCAGTATCTTATATCATATCTTCTCCTCGCTAGAGTTGGATGTTCTTTAGTTTCTAATTTGTCTAATTTACCAGCTACTCTTTCCCTCCATTCGTTAAAAAATGACTTTACATCAAAATGCAATATGTCCACGTTCATTTAGCAGAACATAGAGAGCTGAAACTTCTGAATGGTGAGATTTTAATGTTACCAGGAAATAAAGATGCTTATCAGCATGCTTTCAAGAAAAACAGATTTTCTCAACAATTTGTAATATTAACAAGTAGTTTACCAGCTAAAAGCACAAGAGTGGCATGGCATAGGAGAAGAGGTATATATTAACTGGTGGAATGATGGATAATTTATTTACCAGTAAGTTATAAAAAAATTATCAATAGCAGTTAAACTGAATGCAAGTCATAATCAACTAAAACATAAACAAATGAGACCAGATAACCCAAAACAATAATAAACCAAGAATGTAAAGAAGTAAAACAAAGAGAGAGAAACAAAATGAGAGAGAGAAGGTAGTGTAGAGGTAGAGTAGAGTCAAGAAAGAGAGAGTGTAGAGAAGGCAGAGAGTCCTGAACAATGGAGGAGTTGTGTCATTTATCCTCCACAAGGGTCATTGGTACAAGCCAGTGATGCCTTAATTAGTCTGGCATTGGTTGGCTGATCTATGCCAGTGAAAGATGTGAATTCAAATTCGTATGCAGACTACAATGTCCATACTCTGGATTGCCACAAAACTATGATCAGACTGCTGCCCACATTACAAGGATTAGTCCAAGACCAAACATGACAATAGTGCATTAAGCCAATATATATGTATGTATATATATATATATATATATGTAAGGCAGTGTCTATGTCTAGTGTCTGCCAGTAGGTGCCGCTACTGCACCATGCTAAAACAACTGTTTACTATTTTAGAGTAGCTTTTTGTCTTTCTGTTACACCGTAGGGTTGATAGGTGAGTGTAATGCGCCATTTTCTTTAGTTCGTGCTATCAACCCTATAGGTAAGTCTTGTTATTTTCACTTAGATAGAAAAGATGAAAATATTTCAGATATGAACTCTTAAGTTCGTTTTGTTGACCTATTTCATACACTGAAATGTTAAGCTCTTAGGAGCAGAGTGATTTGTGCAGCTAACACTTTTATTTTTTGTATTAAAAAACCCCCGAGAGATCCCGAGTATTGCAAAAATAAACAGCCACGATCCCGAACCCCTCTGTCCATCTTCCTACCGGCTGCGCCCCCCGTCAGCCGTTAATTCACATACAAACACAACAAACACAATACAAGAGTAGCTACGCTGTGGAGGTGCTGGAAAGCCGGCAGGCGTGCACGGAGTGAGAGAGAGAGGGTTACATCTATGGTGCCGTGACCCGGATCGTGGCGTTGCACTACCGGAGAGGAAGTTGTGCAACCAGGCTGGTATTGAACATTGAACTGTTAACTGTTTATCTGAGCAAATGGACATTTGCAAGCCATTTCGTGATCTTTATCGCTATATCCTTTACAGACTGTTATAAATCTAAATTGCTTTGCTGTTGCAATTCAAGCGTTTTCTGTGTATTTTGAGTGTTTTTTTCTAGTAGTAGTTAAGTGGTATTAGTGAAGATTTGTGATATATGAAGAATCTTTGTGATTTATCTAAGCTTGTGTGTTCAGCTAACTGATATTTAGTGAAATTTTCAGGGACAATGAAGTCAACGGGCAAAGTATTTTAGTTGAACAGCCTTTTTAGTTACATCTTTGCAGAACTGATATAATCTGTTACCCTCATAATATGGAAACACACACTGATAGTGGAACACTTCATTTGTGCATACAGTATCTATTTGCATGCAGACCACATTGTTACGACAACATTTAATTTGCTCTTCACATATTACATATAGCAAGATGACACAGAATTATACAGATTCAGCACTTGAGTGGCCGTCCTCCTCCACTGTGACGCCTGGCCTCTTACCTCCGGCTGGGTCCATAGCTGATGTGCTGCCACCCTTGGAACCAGACTCTCCCCCGGCCCTCATGCATTCCCCCTATGCGGATCAGTACATCACCCCAGCCGGTCCATCCGGGCTGCTAGGCTCCAGGGCTTCAGGGCAGGTAACCCCACTCTGCCTTGACATCAGCCCCGTAACTAAACCAAGCAGCTCCACAGAAAGATTGGCAGGTGCTGCTGTTGCCAACCCCAGCGGACATGGCTCCACAGGCCCTCTGCCTCTGCAAACTACCCCACATAGTGTTAGCGCTAGGATGCCAGCAGCTCCTTATAGGCCCGCTAGGCCCTACCCAGTTGCTTACCCCTATGTACCCCAGTTTGTTAGACCAAGCCCCCCGGTGTATCTATCCTACCCACACTCCACCCCTGCAAACCAGGTGCCCGGACCACGTTTTCAAACACCATTATCAGCGAGCACAACTAACAAGCCCGCTGTTGCCGAGCAGACCCATCAAGTACATTTCTCTGGAACAACATTTCATAGTGCTCTGAGTCCAGGTCATAGTGAATCATTGGCCCTACCCACTCCCTATGAGAGTGCCCCCAACACGACCACCTATAGCCCCCATGTAGTTTCAGAGCATACTACTGCTGATGTTCACCCTGACACCACCACGTTGCCCAGTCTCTACACTTACCCAAGTGTGCCGCAGTCAAAGACCCCTGTTCGAGCCATGGCCAGCCAAGGCTTTCCGGTGTCAGCCTATGGCGGTTTCATGCAAACCACCATGCAAAAAGTGAAAAATGTCCCAGTCTTCACAGGGAACCCTGACTGTAAGATTCTAGTGGAGGACTGGGTGCGTGATATGCAATACGTCCTAGAGGCGATAGAGCTCCCCATGCACTTGCGCTTTTCCACCGTGGTGCGGCACCTGAGCGGTGAAGCTCGAAAGTTGATTCTAAACCTGCCTGCCCATGCCCAGACCCCAGAGAAAGCATTTGAGGAGCTTAGAGCAGAGTATGGTGACACACAAGGTTCCTTAGACCCATTAGCCGACTTCTATGAGCGGAGCCAGAACTCAGGTGAGTCCGCCTGCTCCTATGCCATAGCGCTGGAGTCAAAATTACGGGATGTGGAGGAGAAACAGAGGGGGGGCAAGCCATTCCCAGACAGAGACAGCAAACTCACTCGACAATTCATGAGAGGTCTCACTGATGAAGAGGTGTATGTGAGAATAGCACCCATGACACCCCGGCTTTTGAGTTTCAGAGAGCTGCAGACTGGGCTCCGCAATCTGGCAAGAGAAACCAAAAAGTTCCAGTCCCAAAACAGAGCAAAGAAGACAATCACGCAAGTACATGTCATGTCAGAGGAAAGTGGAAATGCAAAGTCAGAGAAGACAAACCACCATTCTGAATTATCTGAGTTGACAGAGATGGTAAAGAGGCTAGCTCGTAGTCAAGAGGAACACATGGCCAAGCTGTCCCACCTTGAGCTAAGAATGGCTTCGGCGCCCCCTGCCCCAGTACTGGTGACCCAGCCAGCACAGGTGAGGGCAGTCCCGAGCTCAAGCTTCCTCTGTTATCGGTGTGGTAAGCCTGGTCACACCGCCCGAGTTTGTAAAGCAGTGCTGCCATCCCTCAGCCCGGGTGGAACTCCCCAACCTACCACCCCTGCTGAGGGGCTCACACCCCAGTCAGCGCAGCCTTTAAACGGTTAAAGCCCATGGTAGCTGGGGCAACCATGGGCATCCAGCAAGGGCCCCACCCACCTAAAAGAAATGATAGCACTGGAGAAGAGGGAACACCCATAGTCGGACCCAGGGATGAAGGAGAGGTTGAAGTTAATGGCATTAAGTGCAGGGCTCTCATTGACTCTGGCTCTCAGATAACCAGTATTACACACTACTACTGGCGGGACCACCCTGTCTTACAGGGGCTGCAGTTAAAGTCATCCAAGATACCCATAGAAGGTGCAGCAGGCCAGGCCGTGCCCTATCATGGTGTTGTGCATATTGACTTGAAAGTCCTTGGGAAAGACCATAAAGCTGTGCCTACCTTTGTCGTTCCTGACTCTGACTACCGCTCTTCAGTCCCCCTTCTGGTGGGCACAAATGTCATTCGGGCCTCCCGGAGCCACCTCCAAGCAGCCTATGGCCAGCAGTTCCTACACTTGGTGAAGGAGAAGCACCCGGAAGGTGGGGAGCGCTGAGCAAAGTGAAATGAATGACATGATAGGTCCTGCTGTTTACACCGGCCGTAAAATACGTATTCCTGGAGGGAAAGAGATGGATTTGAGATGCAAGATTAAAGCTGGCCCTCGAAGAAAGACCTACACCGCCCTAATTGAAAGCCAGGCCTCCCCAGGACCTCTTGGTTGCCAAAGTTCTTGCTGATGTACAGAGAGGGTGTGCTCCAGTCAGAGTGATGAACCTTTCCCAGCGTGTCATAACTATTAAGCCACACACACACCTAGCCAATGCAGTCCTGGTACAAAGCGTGATGGAGCTTCCTGAGAACAAGCAAAGTGAAGCTGGGACCAAGAAGGCGTGTCTTAGTCTGGACCAAGTCGTGGCAATCTGTGGCGTGGACCTAAGTGAGGCGGCAGTGGAGAATGAAGATCAGCAGGCCTGCCTTGAAGAGCTGCTGGGAAAGAATGCGGATGTGTTCTCCCGGCATTCCCTTGACTATGGTCACACAACAACTATACAGCATGAGATTCCACTGGTGGACTCAAGGCCCTTCCGACTGCCCTACCGTAAGATACCTCCATCCCAAAGATGTGCGGCAAATGCTGACTGAGATGGAGGCAGCAGGGGTCATCCGTCCCAGCAAGAGCCCTTATGCCTCACCAGTGGTGGTTGTGCCTGAGCCTGAGCCTGAGAGTGGCCAGCCTGTGGAGTCCAGCGAGCCATATGGAGGAGTGGGAATGGAGGCACTGCCCGCCATGACAACACAGGAGATCCGAGCAGGGCAAAAGGAAGACCCAGTCATTGGTCCGGTCCTGCACTTTAAGACCCGCAACCAGAAACCAAGCCGCAGCGAAAGGATGGAGGTTGGCGCCAGTGGAGGCCTTCTCTTAAAAGAGTGGAGGAGATTAGTGGTGCGTAACGGTGTCATGTACCGCCGGATCCGGGACTGCCATAGAGGAGAGGTGGAGCAGCTAATACTGCCAGAGAGACTGCGTGAAGCTGTTAAAACCGCTCTCCATGATGACTCTGGACATTTAGGATTTGAGAGAACATTGCAGATGATACGAGAGAGGTTCTATTGGCCAAGAATGTTTCAGGAGGTCAAGGCCTGGTGCGAACAATGTGAGCGGTGTTGCTTAAGAAAGACCCCCACAGCCAATGTCAGGGCTCCCCTAGTCAGTATACACACTAGTGCCCCCATGGAACTGGTCTGCGTGGACTTTTTGACACTTGAGAAGTCCAAAGGTGGCATGGAGAATGTGCTCATTGTCACTGACCACTTTTCTCGTTATGCGCAGGCGTACCCCACCAGGGACCAAAAGGCGGGCACCGTGGCAAGAGTACTGTGGAAGAACTATTTCTGTTGGTTTGACTTTCCCGCAAAGCTGCATGCAGACCAGGGACGCAATTTTGAAAGTGCCATCGTGAAAGAATTGTGCAAGTGTACAGGCATCACTAAAACACACACAACGCCCTACCATCCCCAGGGCAACAGGACGACTGAAAGGTTCAACTGCACCTTAATGAACATGCTGGGGACGCTAGAGCCTTAATTGAAGCCTCGCTGGCACGAACATGTGGATGCCATGGCCCATGCATATAACTGCTCACAACATGACTCTACGGGATATAGCCCATACTACCTAATGTTTGGTAGACATCCAAGGCTCCCAGTTGACCTGATTTTCGGGTCTTCCACCGTTAATCAGCCCTGTGAATACAGTGACTATGTCCAGACTCTGCATGATTCTCTGATGCAGGCTTATGCCCTGGCTAACCAAACATCTCAGCATGCTAAAGAACAGCAGAAAAAGTACTATGACCAGAAGGCCAGAAGTGAAGATTTTGGCACAGGGGACAGAGTCCTAGTCAAAGTTTGTCATGTGGAGGGGAGACGGAAACTGGGGGACCGGAGGGAGTCACGCCTATATGTCATCGTAAAGAAGCAGCCCAACTTACCTGTCTATGTGGTGCAACCAGAGAATGGAGGTCCTGAGAGAGTGGTTCACCGAAGCCTCCTTACCCAATGCATGTTCCTCCCAGTGGAGCGAAGTGGTACAGTGGTCTTGGAGGAGGGCCAGTTGGACAGTGAGCTGTGGGAGGCCAACGTTGATCTGGACGGAGAACAGGAAATAGAAGAGGGCAGTATGGAAGAAGTGGGAGATGGAGCTGCAGCTGGGACGGTAGATGTGGAGGAACAGCCCAGTACGGAGCAGGCCAGTGTGGAGACACAGGAGGATGCCCTTGTGACTGGAGGTGGAGCTTCTTCCACTCAAATGACAGAAACCCCAAGGAGGACACCGAGAAGGAGGCGACATCCTCCTGCAAAACTGTCCTTGGAGTGTCGGGTCAGGGAAACGGAGAGTGACCAACAGAAGATAGAGAGGGGACGGAAGTTGTGGCAAAGAGCCAAAGCAAGAAGAGCGACTGGACACATCTAGGAGCACTTAGTGCGCACACCTAGATGACTGCTAGACTCATGCACACACTTTTTACATACACTTTATACTACACACACACATTCATCACACATCTGGTTGTATTTTTAAGAGTATGCTGTAGGTTTCTTTTGGTTGTGTCCGAGGGCGGGGACGCCATCACTTAAAGAAGGGGTGGAAGTAAGGCAGTGTCTATGTCTAGTGTCTGCCAGTAGGTGCCGCTACTGCACCATGCTAAAACAACTGTTTACTATTTTAGAGTAGCTTTTTGTCCTTCTGTTACACCGTAGGGTTGATAGGTGAGTGTAATGCGCCATTTTCTTTAGTTCGTGCTATCAACCCTATAGGTAAGTCATGTTATTTTCACTTAGATAGAAAAGATGAAAATATTTCAGATATGAACTCTTTTAAGTTCGTTTTGTTGACCTATTTCATACACTGAAATGTTAAGCTCTTAGGAGCAGAGTGATTTGTGCAGCTAACACTTTTATTTTTTGTATTAAAAAACGTTTTGTAGTGTGGCTGAAAATGTAATAGGTAATTCATGAGATACAAATGTATGGGGATGCATTAGCCTGTTTTAAAAATGTGTTCTACTGGTTGGAGATTGATTGAGTTCGTGCTATCAACCCTATAGAGATCCCGAGTATTGCAAAAATAAACAGCCACGATCCCGAACCCCTCTGTGTCGCGTCCATCTTCCTACCGGCTGCGCCCCCCGTCAGCCGTTAATTCACATACAAACACAATACAAGAGTAGCTACGCTGTGGAGGTGCTGGAAAGCCGGCAGGCGTGCACGGAGTGAGAGAGAGAGGGTTACATATATATATATATATATATATATATATATATATATAAACATAATAAAGCAAAGTTTCTTTGTTTAGAGGGGGTCCCCAAGATGGCAGCTCATGGTCAGCTTTGGCCACCTATGGAGGGGCAAACATTAAGTGTGCTTGCCTTCAGGGCTAACCCAGGCCAGATTAAAATGTGGAATTCAGTACATTGTGCTTTACATCAATGCTTACATTGATAATTTATAATAATTTATAATTTATAATTTTTGTAAGGTGGCCAGCTATATGCCAACTGTGTTTCGACAAAACATTTTTTTGGAAAAAAAAAAAAAAAAGTGCGCACACACAGACTGAGTACAAAACTTAAGAGTGCTGTGTAGTCTGGTTTTAAGTAGGGGGAAAAATCGATAAAAATCTATTTTTTTGTGTGAAATAATCTGAGATTTTTTTAGGCCATATTGCCCAGGTCTAGTAACACCATCAAATTTAACCAAATCCGGAATAATCCTGATTTCACTGTTAGAAACCACTTTCTCTCATGAATAGGCAAGGGCACAGAACGTCAACATATGAACTGCAATTGGTAAACAGACTGCATTTATATAGCGCCTTTCTCCTCCTAAGAGTACTCAAAGCACTTTACAGAATATTCCTCACATGCACCCATTCATACACATGCATTCACACACCGGTGGTGGAGGCTGCCATGCAAGGTGCCAACCTGCCACCGGGAGCAATTTTGGGTTCAGTATCTATTATTCATAACAAAAGTCACACATTCTTCTGACAGCTTAGAGATTTAAAGACTCATCTCTTTGCTTTATACTTAGGCTAGTTGATTAATTGGCATATTAACTAATGCATGTTTGTAATGTTTTTGTTCATTTCAACATTTTGGCTTTTGGCATACCTAGAGTCTTGTAGCAGCTGATAACACAATAATGGCCAGTAGCATGTAATAACAGTAGCATGTAATAACAATAATGTAATAAATTTGGCCATTTTCAATGTAATAAACCAATAATGTAAGAACTTGCCGGTAACGTAACAAAATACCTGATACAATAATGTAATAACTTATTGCCAAATATGTAATGAGTTTTTACGGTATTGGATGGCTATTACATGAATGCTTAGATGAATGAAAAAAATGCAAAAATGTGATAACTGCAGCCAATAATGTATTAACTATGTAATATCACTTATTAATATCAAAGTGACACCAATCACACTAACAATGAAGTGGTGACAATGAGATTTACAGATTTGATCAACTAAATATCGGACAAAGACTGTTTGCAGTATTGTCATTTTCTCAGGTGTGGGGGTTGCGCCTTCAACCCCCACATCCCTTCTAGCTCTTCACTCAGTCCTTGGCATTTCTAAAGATCTTCATCTTCCTTCTGTCCATCACTATAGCTTTCTACTCTGTCTGGTTTGTGTTGTGTTGAGAATTCTATACTCCAACCTATACTCAACACAGATTCAATACAATTCTATTCAATTATTTTTATACTGTACCATTTACAATGGAATTGTCCCATGATGCTTTACAGACATTAACAAGGAACACCCAAGAGCAACAGGGGCATAGAAGCTTAAAAAGTTTAATAACTACCAAACTCTCTTCTGGTAGTTATTAAAGGAAGAAGCCTTGGGCAGATCTATGGCTCAGAGGGCTCTGGCCAACTGCTGGTTGTCTGACTGGACAGTGTAGCAGCAGCAGAGACAGTTTAATAGGAGGAGACACATGATTCAAAAAGCCCTCCCATAAAAATATATTGCAGCCGTTCATTACGTAAAGGTGGCAAATTTAAGTAACTGGAAGTCCGGCCTTGCAGTGAAAGTAGCCAATCGCATTGTTAGACGCGATATGACTGACGGTTAGACTTTTGTTTACCATCTCCATCACCATGTGATTGAGCCATGCCACAAATGTAGTGAGGAAATTGTAGTTTGAAATAATGTCTTTTTTAGCTTCAGGCTTATTTGGGAAATTTAGGGGTAGACCTGACATTATTCAATTCAGATTTAAATAAGGGTTTGCACAATACACTTAAGTCAGGACGACCTGCCAATGTGGAGTTTTGGATATCACCCCCAAATAGCTGCCCTAGTTGTTTCAAGATGGCGGCCGAGTAAAAAGGAGTTGCCTTAGAAGGACTTTGGTAGCAGTCAGACATAATGTTAACGTCAGGGAGTGAGATCAATCATGGTGGTAACATTTGGTGGCCATTGTGAATAGGGGTCAGTCGTAGGGCTCCTAGGAAGGAGACAGTACATCATCCCACCTGTGTATAACACTCTATGTATGCCTTGCCTGCCAGCATCTTTCATTCTGTTGTTATATGTTGGACTGTCCCAGAGACTTCCTTACATAGCCTTGCCTAGTATGTTAGATCCTGACCTCTACTGTTCTTGTACGCATCAGTATGTATGATCAGTGCTTATGCAGTGGGACCCCTTGTTTCAGTGTCCCAGAAATCATAGATGGAAATTTGCAACAGTCAATTTTGCCATTTTTATCTCTCCATAGGTGGCACAATACAACACACCAGTGGTTGAGGGCTTGTTGGATACGGCCAGGTTGAAGGGGGTGGTGGTGGGGGGCATTATGGGCCTAGTGGGGCTACATACCCACCAAGTTTCAACCAAAATTTACTGAAAAAAACAGAAGCGCCCGATTTTGTCTTTTATAGCCATTAGGTGACACCACTACAAATGGGTTGTTGAGGACTCGTATTTTTCAGCAAAAAGTGTGTCCAGCCAACCTGTCTTGGACCTTGAGGCCCAGTGTGGGGTGTGGAGTGTCCCCCAGGAACTAAAGTGACAATGCCTTCACCTATATGACCATCAGTTGCGCTGTGCTGTGGCAGTCAAAATAAATTGACTAATCAATTGAGTGATAGAGATAGAGCCAGAGTGAAGGTGAAGGTGTGTTTGTATGTACGTGGTCAGGGCTTTAAGCAGCTACAGTGTTTGAAAGAGACGGTAGTAAACCAGATGCTAAAGTACTGTGACAATTTACAGTTATTATACGTTCAATTTTTTTTATTCATCCAGCCAATAACATAATAGCCATCCAGTAATGTAATAGCTTAATTAAAAGTTATTTAATTATTGGTTCAGAAATGTTGTAAAATATACATTATTAGCAAGTTATTACATTATTGGCTTTATTGCATAAACAACAGCCAAAATTATTTTATTTTTGCCAGTTATTACGTTATTGGCCATTATTACATTATCAGCTGCTACAAGTCTGCATGGGTAGAGTTGAGCCACAAAATTAGAATACATTCATATTGAATTAATAATTCAATTCAGTTCAATTCAATTTTATGTATACAGTGCCTTTTACAATAGCATGTCTAATTGCGCTTTACAAAGCCACAAGAAAAAAATCCTTTTTGGTAGATAGTCTGGAAAGAAATGTTGGGTAGATTCATAAATCAAGAAAAACTACAATCAGTAGTTACCATGATAGACTACAGTTGGTTTTAGCTGACCATCATAATATTTTCAAAGTATTGTCCCACAACATTATATGGTAGTCAAGCAATAGGTGGTTGTCAAAAAATATGACAGGAGGGGGCAATTATGTGTGGAGGGATCAGTCTTACAATTATTAAACTATTAGAGTTAACATATTATAGTAAACCTTTTCTTAGTTTATAATTTTTTGGCTTGTTGCCATGGCTCGAGTCCGCATGATGGAACAGGGGTATGGCTGAGTCACCAAAGCATTCTTTTTGGCCTTTCTTACTATTTATGTCTGATGATGATGATGATGATGATGATGATGATGATTGATGATGATAATGGTGATTATTATTATTATTATTATTATTATTGTTGTTGTTATCATTTCTCCCAAATATTATTAACCTTCATGTATAATAAAAATTAATAATAATTATTGATACTGTTATGCAGTTATGCAGATCTTAGTATCATTATTAGTATTTTCTCTGCCATCTGTGCCTCTACTATTACTTAAATGTTTAGGCTTATAGGCCTATTAGATTTTTTTTATTTTTAGCCAATGCTTTGTTAATATATTACCTGTAAGAGCTGGGTGAATGGCCTAAAACTCATATTGTGGTATAATTTCAACCTCCAAGATGAGTCAAGGTCAAACTTTAAACTTGGTTAAATCAGTAATTGCAGAATACAACACAATTAAGTAAAAATTTGTTGAATCAAATTAATCAAATAACACTTAGGACATCTTTAGATGACGTACAAAATAATGACATGATCAAAATTATTAAGTACAATTTGGCAAATTTTAGACAGATTAGACACTTTCTTGCTATGGATGCAGTGAAGATATTTATGCATGGCCTTGATTTTCTCATATATCCCATACTGTATTACCTGTGCAGGGCAGGCTGTAAAAAACACAATTAGACCAATTTAATCACTGTATAAACAAGCACTAAATGTGTTTGATAAAAAGCCATTTCTGCACCATCATTGTGAAATATTAGATAAACATAATTTTTTTGAGAATTTTCATGTCTTTTCAAACCTCTTCATAGTAGCTCCTACTTGTCCAATGTTGCTCTGCAAATTCTGTAAGACCCACCAGAATAGCATCCATACACAATTGCATAGTAACCTTTCAACTACACAACCTTTGTAGTGAGTGCCACCATACAGGGAAATGGCACACCAATGGTATAAAGGTTCCGGTTCTATTTAAATCTCAATTAGCCTCAAGAGCAGGCTCATGTTATATGAAATACATAGGCTAATAGAGATCAAGACGAAAGGTGAGCTGTGCTATCGCGGTAGGGCCGCGTAGAAGGCCGATAATAAAAATCTACGCTGACCAAATTTAGATTGTATATTGTTTATACTGTCTATATTGCCCACCCCATAACCATTAAAAAAACTAGCTGCATCTCCAAACGTGGTCCAGGAGCATGGCATCAAGAGTAAACACATCGTAGAATACTTACAGATTAAATCAGCTATCCAAGCAAAAATCTATATTCAGACTGTCGGCTAGGACCTCCCCCCACCAGTCTTAGAGTTGATCAATTTCTCCCCAGACAGTAGCAACATCTACTTCATGACAAAAAATGCCAATCTACAGCTAACACAATATGATACTTCTCAGATTTCACCTCACTACACAGAAATGGTTTAAAATGGGTTTAGACGTTCACACAGTCTGTCACTGCACTCTGATTTAGCCATGTTTTCAGTTTTTTTGGGCTGTCTACTATCTATCTGTCAGCTATCACCAGGAAAACCACCCAACAAACCAACAAACTGGAAATTACCAATTGGAAAAACCTACTAAGAGATTCTGTCTTTAATATCTAGATTTGCATGTGTCATTTCAGCCAGCGCAGCAATCAGTACTCTCCTTTTTGACTGACACTTCATATTTATCTGATTTCCACTTTGCACTATCCCTGTAAATACATACTTTGACTTAAACCTCATCCCCGCTGACTTATGGATACAATTACCCACTTTTTGATGTTGTCCTTGTGTGTGATGAATGTATACAAGTATGTGATAAGTACGTAATGAGCATGTGTCTTACAAGCTACAGGATGTCTATTTATTTATCTGTCTGTAATATATAATTAAAGTGTTCTCATGTCTTTTGTTTAGATAAAAAACCACTTTGATGTGCCTTTTGCTATCCTGAAATACTGCCCGACCAGTGGGCACATGGTTAATGTCGGTATCTCCCAACCAGACAAAGAGTTACATGTCTCATTGGAATCATACAGGTGAGTTAATGTCGGATGTTAATTTCCAAGATGGTGACAGTGTTTCAGTGCTATATTTTTCAAAGCAATATATGACTAGCTGTTTACACGTGTTTGCTTGTCCTGTCAACATTCTTCTGGGTGAACAACGATTAAATAACAAACAACATAACTCTTAAAAATGCTAATACACAGCAGGCTGTTACAGTTGAGTTTCTCTACTCTCATGGTGGATGTCACCAGACACCCTGACTCTCTGGATTACCTTCCCTATGGGGAGGAGATGACTGTAGCCCAGGGAGAGGAGAAACTGTAAGACCATCGCTTTTTGGTATTTTCCTCACCAATGCAAGACCTGTTACTTATAACATAATGAACTGAGTGTACAGCTTTCAACAAACAACATCATGAAGGACAGCTGCAGTATAGTCATCACAGAGACCAAACTGTGTAGCTAGCAGGCTACACAGTGCACAGAGGTGGGGGGTTATGCATTTTCTGTCAACAGCAGCTGTTGTACTAACACTAAGACTGTAAGCAGTTACTGCTCTCCTGGACCTGGACCTAACAGGACCAGGATCTAACATCCAACAGGGCCTCAGAGCTAAACTACTACCACACGTGAGTCAGACCTGTAGGAAAAATGATCTGGAGACTGGTCTGCTCACACATCACCTCAAGTCTCCCAGCCAGGTTGGACCCACACAAGCTTTCCTACAGAGCGATCAGGTCTACAAAGGACACCTTAGCTATAGCCCTCCATACTGCTCTAGCCTAGAGTAACAGGGCACTATGCCAGGCTACTCTTTGTAGACAGTAGCTCTACATTCAACATCATCCCTCCTTACAGACAGGTATCAAAGCTGTCACTTGCTGTTTTTGGGAAACGGCTGGACAGAATGCTTGATTTGTGTTGTGGTAACATACCTGGTGCATGTGTCTCCAGGCTCCGCCCTCCACTTGGTCTCTCAGACCACAATGTAGTATTACTACTACCTAAGTATAGACAGAAATTAAAGACAAACAAAGCCCATAAACTAAAACCATCCAGGTCTGGAATAGTGACTGTAAGAGGGTCAGCTCACTGACAAAGATGTTCTCATTATCTCCATCTGTTCTTATTTTATTTTATTTTAGTTTAAGGTTTATTTGACATGGACAGTGCACATTAATAAACATAAAATGTAGTTGTGACAGAATAAGCCAAAATGGCTATTGGCTATTGGCCAAAATGGCTATACATGTTTTCCCTGCACCAGGGTTAAAAGGTCAGATGCATATTAACGGAGACAGTATACATGTAATGTACATATATCATGGCAAAAGGACACACACCACATAAAACACACAATAAGAAGGATCAGTAGACAAAAAAGGCAAAAAAGAGAGAGAATGAGCATGACAGTGGTGATATAAATAAGACAAAGCCCAGATAGAACTGAGCAGTAGAGGTGCCAGCAGTGTGATGCTGTGTTGGCACATATGGTGGCTAACTAACCACTTCTTTAGATTGTATTTGAATGTGATATGTTTTTGTTTTTGTTAGCATTTGCTAACAACCTTTGTTTCCTTTTATGGTTATGTTTCTTTATGAAAGCACATCTTATTTGCATACAGCACACACACAGTTGTGTCACGACACTATGTGCACGCAGGCACTAACTTCCACAGTTGTACCAGTATGTCAAGTGTTGAGACATTAGTTATAGGCAATCAATAACTAAAAAGGAACAGCAATGTGTAATGTATTGTAACACTCTTACAGCATAATGTTATGATAAAACAAGCATATGGCATGATTACTCATAAAGCATATATTAGTTATATAGTAAGGCATATATAATGTATTTTCACTCAGATGATTATATTAAGGCATACATAGCAATACAGTGACGGTGACTATATGTTCAAGGTTTTGTCTGGTACAACTACAACTCCCTTTCCATTTCCCTTGTTGCTCAAAGCTCAAGCTCTTTAGTATTATTTAACATTTTTCAGTGGGGGTGCTACAGCATCAACCGAAAATTCTCAGAACAGAGACATTTGTCGAAATTTCAGTCTTAACCATTGTGTTTCATCATAAATAATCAGAAAACTTTAAGTGTAAAAAAACTAACCGGTCCTTTAACACATGGTCCTGTGGTTCAAAGAGGTGGATCATAGAGCTGTGTTGAGGGAGCCCTTCAAACCACTCAAGCTGGAGGGACAGGTGAAAGTCTTAAAATACCTGGGCACAGAGATTGATAACCACCTGATATTCACACAGCATGCTGATGGAATGTACAAAAAGACCCAACAATGTATGTTTGTACTGAGGAGGCTGAAAGGTTTTAATGTCAGGAAGGACATTCTAAGATCAGTATTCCAGCCACTAATAGAGTCAGTGTCCACCTTTAACATCACATCCTGGAGCAATTTCCTATCTGAGAAAAGCAAGAAAAAACTAACAAAAATTGTCAAATAGGCAATCGAAATAATTGGCACCTGTCAGAACAAATTGTTGGACCTACGCAACTAAGCAGTGGGAAGGAAAGCAGTCCATTACGAGGGATACCTCACACCCCTTCACCATTTCTTTCAACTGCCCCTATCAGGCAGACACTTCAGAGTTCCTCTGGCCAGGAAGAATATCTACAAGAGATCCATCATACCTACTGCAATACACATCTTAAACATGGACTAATATACATATTTATTTCCCTGTTTATCTCCACACACAGTCTCAAACCTAAGGCATTTTTCTGTCACTGTTGTGGCCATAAAAGTAAGTTTTCATAACCACGGTATGGTATCACCCGAAGTGATATTCAATAGACGCACAGTTTTATGAGTTCTATCTATCTTGTCTATCTTGTTCTGTCTTATCTAGCTCTGTGATTGATGTGTAAATTGGCTTGTAATAATGGATATGTGAATATTAATACACTAAAAATCTACTGAAAATAAAACAAAGGTCTCAAGTTCTCACTCGAGTCTTGCTCAACATGAGTCGTTCTCTTCCCTCTGGGGGAGATGAGACGAGACAAGACCAAGAAAGTTGAAAATGGTCTTTAAGACAGGTCTTGAGCCCAACACCGGACTTGAGTGCTTCAACACTAATAGACAATAAAGCATTTTGAACCTTGAATCTTGATTATAGATTACAGGAGGAAAAATATTCTTATCTAGCCACTTTTCATCAATTGGGAATGGGGTCTCTAACTTGCCAGTTTCTGGGTATCCAAATCAAGGAGAGCTTCACAGCTGCACAGTTGCTGAAAGACAGGCATTCCAAGGGATCATCAGCCACCCTCTTTGAGACCTGTACAGACAGTTCCCACTGCCTTATGAGCCCACAACATTCTAAAAGACCTAATCCATCCTGGTCTCTCCTTGTTTGAACTTCTGCCCTCAGGCAGATGATTTGGGGCAATAAAGTCTTGGAGTAACATTTAAAAAGCATTTTTATGTGAAAGCAATGATAGCACTCAATGCTTCAAAACTTGAGTGATTTACTTATTATTAGTAAGGCACTGGCTTTGGGCATACAATACACGTGAGTATAAATATAAATATATAAACAAAAATATGTTCTGTTGAAACTGCAGGTGTCAACTCTTCCTCCTTCCTGTTGGTAATTTAGAAGGTCAATACTTACCATCCTCTACATGCATTACCTGGAAGGAGAACGTTCACATGAGCTCAGAGGTGCAATCAGAACTGCTGTGCCCAGCTAGCCGTTCCAGTTTCCTGCCATTGGTGGTGAAAACATTGGCATTACCTGATGACCTGACTTATATAGCGTGTCAAGGTGAAGAAGGCTGGGACCCCGCCTACATCATTCACTTGTATCCAGCAGTGACTATCCGTAATCTCCTGCCTTACTCCATACAGTACTTACTAGAGGTAAGACTCTACTCTGGGTTCGCTGCCGTCTTTTTATCTCTGTTTGTTCTGTTGTAGGATCTAGCACCCCTTTAGCATCATCTCTCTTTTTTGTCCATTACTCAAATCCATTTATTATCTATCCATTACACTGGTTGCTGAAGACCAAGCGGGCAGATTTCACTTGTGTTCACTTCACTTGTGCCAGTCGTATATACATTTTATATGCTGATTTGTATAATTCAGATGACAAATAAGCAGGCTGAAAAAAGGCAAATGGCTCTCATACTTGAAGTGACTGTCTGCATTACTTCCAACCATAGTCCAGTTATTCAAGCACACCGGGTGCTGTCAGTTGGAAGAATGCGATAATTTTGTACAACATAGACTGCATACCCAACGAATAACTCTAACTGAATGGGGCTATAAACTTACTTTCAGTTTTGTTTCCCAAAGCCCAATTCAGTTAGCACAAGCTGCAGATTCGCTATTTGATCTATGTTGTACTAAACTCTTTCGTTCTTTTTCCTACCAGCAGCACTTGGTGAGCTACATTTACATTTACATTTAAATGTAGGCATTTAGCAGATGCTTTTATCCAAAGCGACTTACAAAAGAGGATAACATTCAAGCTACAACACAATGAAAGAACTAACAAGAAGTGCATACTGCTAACATAGAATCTGCACTATTTTAAGTTGAAAGTGCAATAGTGTAACACAGTGTAGAGAAATTAAATTATTAAGTGCATTCTCAAAATTTACACCAGGAGATATTCTTGGCAGAGCTGGGTCTTCACGAGTTTCTTGAAGGTGGAGAGGGTATCAGTTGATCTGGTAGCACTTGGAAGGTCATTCCACCAGCGTGGAACCAGATATGAGAAGAGTCTGGATTGACCTGCACAAGGTGTTGGTCGTGCTAGAAAACGCTCCTTAGAGGAGCGAAGCGGTCATCGGGTGACATAGGGGTTCAGGAGAGTATTCAGGTAGATGGGAGCAGAGCCATCATTCACCCTGTAGGCCACCATAAGTGCCTTGAATTTAATGCGAGCAGCCAAGGGCAACCAGTGAAGTTCAATGAACAGAGGTGTGACGTGCCCTTTTTGGCTGGTTAAAGACCTGACGTGCAGCTACACTCTGGATCATCTGTAGCGGTCTCACTGCACAGGCTGGTAGGCCTGATAGGAGGACTTTGCAGTAGTCAAGACAAAAGATAACTAGGGTCTGTACCAGGAGCTGGGTTGCATGTTGGGTTAGGTACGGCCTGATCTTCCTTATGTTGAATAGGGAAAAACGGCACGACCGAGCCACAAAGGCAACGTGATCTGCAAAGGTCAGTTGGTCATCGATCATGACACCTAGGTTTCTTGCCACTTTGGTGGGAGAAACAGAAAGGGAGTCGATCTTGATACTGATGTTGTGATGTATGGCTTGTTTGGCTGGGAGGACCAGCAGTTCAGTTTTGGAGAGATTTAGTTGGAGGTGATGTCCTTTCATCCATGCAGATATATCAGAGAGACAGTCAGAGATCCGTGTTTGAAGGCAGTGGGAATTGTACCCCTAGTTAGTGAAGCATTGACCACATGTGTGGTTGCTGTCACAATTGTGGGGATTATGGCCTGAAGAAGGGTTGTTGGGATTGGGTCCAGAAGACAAGCGGTAGGCTGGCTGTCTGTGAGAAGCTTAGACACCTCTGCCTCGGAGAGAGGAGTGAAAGAAGAAAAGGCAGTTGGTTTAGAGAGGCTAGGAGAAGGAACCTCTGTAGATTGGTTTGAGAACTGACTACTAATTGCTGCAACTTTGTTAGTGAAGAATGCAGCAAAAGTGTCAGCTGTGAGGTTAGTTGGAGGAGGTGGAGGAGGTGGGTTAAGTAAGGATTTAAAGGTGGAAAAGAGTTACTTGGTGTCCGTGGCATTGTGAATCTTGGAATTGTGTTAGATCGGCTGAATTCTTAGTTTTGTGCTATTTCCTCTCAGCAGCTCTGAGGTTAGTGCGCATTGACCGAAGTGAGTCATTAAGCCACGCATGAGACTGAGTGGGTCGTGCGGGTCTGGTAGACAGAGGGCACACACGATCCAAGCAGGATCTCAGCGTAGAACAGAGTGACTCTGTGGCATCATCAACCTCAAAAGGAGAGAAACTTCTAGAGCTCAAACAACAGGGCTATGGTTGAAAGTCTTCCAGGCTATTGCTTTGATATTACAAAGAGATTGCAAAGGAAGGATTGTCATGGAGGTTTTTATGACCATATGGCCACCACAGGAATTCATGAAATAACTCTCTAGTGCCTCAAGTGCCAGTACATACTGTAGGTCTCAAGGAGCTGCATCCAACAACCCCTCAACCACTTGTGAGTTGTGTAGCTCTACCTATTGAGAGATGAAAAAGACAAAATTAGGGATTTTGGGAGTTTGTCTTGTGCAAAAATTTCTGTCGATTATCCCAGGACAACAGGTCACCTGAAAGTCAAAGGTTTTTGTTAAATTATTCAAGAACCGTCACACCCCAGTCCACAACATTTTAGTAGCTGATAAGTCTGAAGAAGCTGCATCTCTTCATAAGTAAAGATTGGGAGGGAAAAAACACAAAAAAGAGAGAGAATGAGCATGGTTTGCTAACAACCTTTGTTTCCTTGTATGGTTATGTTTCTTTATGAAAGCACATCTTATTTGCATACAGTACACACACAGTTGGGTCCCGACACTGTGTGCACACAGGCACTAACTTCCACAGGTGTACCAGTACGTCAAGTGTTGAGAACAGTTATAGGCAATCAATAACTTAAAGGGAACAGCAATGTATAACATAATGTAACACTCTTACAGCATAATGTTATGATAAAACAAGTATATAGCATGATCACTCATAAAGCATATATTGGTTATATAGTAAGGCATATATAATGTAAAGCAATTTACAGATTGGTACTACTCTTATTACTTAAACCATCAACATGTAGACAGAATGAATGGCACTGAGCAACATATCGATAGGACCCCTCCAGCAGGACGCCCCTCCAGCAGAAACTCACTGACACACATTGTTGTTACGGTAATCACGTCGAGTCAGAAGTCAGAAAGACGCAAATGTATGTAGCTCAGAAAATGACACAAACTACCAAAACCTACCGAGCAGTTAATCAAGGGCCTTTACACACCCAGTTTTGATAAAATTGAATAATAAAGAGCATATATTTTGTAAATATGACTTTAGACAGGCTATTGTAGGACGTTGGGCGTCGCATAATGTCACGATATAACAAATGGTAACAAACAGAAACTTAGGAATGACACAACGTTGCTGTCGTGTAGGAGCAGTCAGAGGTGGAAAGTAACAAATTACATTTACTCAAGTTAGTGCATTTGAGTATTTTTTTGTAAGTAATCTGCAGTTTTTCAAGTAGTTTTTGGAATATTTTTACTTTTACTCAAGTACATTTTGACCCAAGTATTTTACCTCTCTACATTGGATAAAAACCCTGTGACTGAATAAAAAATTAAATGCTGGAAAAAAAGCAATCAGGCCTTATCTCAACCAGCTCTTTGTATTCAAATTAGGATTGCAAACCTCCATGCCATAAAATATGGATTTGTTCCATGTTCGAGTGAAAAAGGACGTGTTCTGTATTGAACTCATACAATATTTTAATTATCATAGAAATATTAAATAAGACTGCGTGATTTGTATGAGATAAAAGGCTATAAGAAAACTTTGTAAGTGTTATCCCTCTGGGTGAAAAAGAGAAGTGAACATAAATACGTTCAGATAAGATTCATAAGATCAAGTAATTTAAAGTAAGTAACATTGTGTCCTAACTGCAAGCGACTCGACCAAATGTTAGTGGCAAAATCAGTTAGATTACTTTATTTTTCAACTGGAATATCCTAACTGAATACGATGTGACGCAATGCTGTGCGACTTTTTAGCAGAACTTTTGTTGCTTTGTCCTTTTCTATTTCTGTTGTTCACGTCATGTCACGGGGCTAGATTGAATGGAGAATCTCTCCGAATAGAATGGCATATTTAATGGACCCCGTGTAGACAGGGAGCAGTCAGTGCAACACGACATTGGTGTTGATTTTGATGTTGATGATGATTGATGTTTGCTTGTAGTTAGGACACGGTGTAAGTACCTTTTACTCAAAGTAAATTTTAAACTTAGTACTTTTTACTTTTACTCAATTAGATAAGTATTTTTACTTTTACTTGAGCAGAATTTAACCAAAGATATTTTTACTTGCAATATTCAGTACTTTTTCGACCACTTTTCTGAGTAGGGGGTGGACTAGAATCAGTGGGTGGGAGTCTCTGTTGTACTGGGCGTTGCCTTAATGCTTTCAGCCAACACACATACAGCGTCCATGGATAGGAAGCACCATATTTACACCACTTTGACATGTAATTTTACACATTTAGAGGAGATATTTGGTGTTCAAGTTCAAGTGACCAAGTGCTGTCTGTATGATCTGCTTCTTTCTTATGAGGGTAAGGGTCATTCTGAGAATGATTGTCTTTGATCAGACTAACTTAATGACGTTCAAATGCAAACTGGCACTATTTCCCCATGTGGCCAAAAGGACTTTTCGTCATCCACTGAAACCCCCTGAGGGCCATTCACAGTAAAACCCCAGTGGACTGAATGCTGATCAGGCACTGTGGTCCTGGTCACTTTGAACTGGTTTAGGGTTTCTCCATTGTCACAGAAAACCTCAAGATGATCTACCAACTTTGTGGAACTACATAATGTCTTAACATTGCATACTAATGTATGGTCTTTAATTGATCCTTGTCATATGGGCAGCAGTCTGATCGTGGTTTCATTTCAATCTGATCTACGTGCCATAGTGTTATAGTTTAATAGTTTCTTGGTACCCTCTGCTAGACTATAGGTCAGTAGAGGTTTCTTAGGGCTTTAAAGAAGTCATCATTGTCAAATGCACAGCAATGGATCTGGGAGTTCAAAAAGTCAATACTCAAGGTGTTGAGGGTCTTCTCTTCTCTGCACCTCTCTCTCTGCTATCTCTCTGCTGGGGGTGCATGCCCATGCACTTCTGACTTATTCACATGTAAGCCACTTCACAGCCATCTCACAAGCAAATGACGCAGGCCCAAAACATTTAAAAAAAAAATAAAACAGCGAAGGTGATGATGTCTGCAAGTTATAGTCTCATAAGTATATTCTCTATGATGATAGCGTACTGGTTAAGGAACCTAGCTAGCGTGCTAGTAGCCTGGAAAGAGTAAATCCCGGTTCGAATTCCGGCTGCCACCGTTGTGCCCTAGAGCAAGGCACTTAACCCTAAGTTGCTTTGGGACTGGCCATGAATAGTTGACTAAATGTAAGTCGCTTTGGATAAAAGTCTATGATGGTGACTATATGTTCAAGGCTTTGTGCGGTTGCGGCAGTCTACTACAACTTGCATTTCCCTTGTAGCTCACAGTTCAAGATCTTTAATGTTATTTAACATTTTTCAACAATATATAATGCCAGTACACAGTGTACCATGCCATAATATTAGGTTTTCGTGTAGGTCATTTAATTATTCTAATGAAGTCAGATTATCTGTGTTCTTTGAAACATTTCCATCTAATGCATTCTATGGTCCCATAATGTTCTGACAACCTTCCAGTCAGGGCTGCCCCTACATGAGGAACATAAAGAGGATGTTATTTTGACTGTACTGGGTCTTTAAAATGCTATCAAGAACCTTGGGATGAATTCTCTTCTTTAAAGTGCTTGCTTTTAAAGTTGGTGGTATTTTTATGCAGCCACAGCTTCGCAGCTTTAGCAGCAGCATCTTGAGCAGATCTAGGGTGCCACGACCAAACATACTACCTTGTACTTACACCAATAAAATCTTAATTATTAATCCTGAGTTTCCTGTCTGAAATAATGGCCAGGGTCTTTATTTACTCCAGCTGCACCAGGCACAGGCTTTTATTTTAGGCAGGTTGTATTACAGGCAGCCTTTATTTCTAGTTGTAGGCTATCCTTTTGTGGATATGGTATTTGCATGTTCTATGTGTGGTTCGCCTGTACTGACTTTCCCCAGTGTTTCCAAAATGTTAATCCCAACAGACTTTTCTGGGTCTTAAAACAAGTTTTGAAATGGAAAAGGAAGCTTATTTAGTTTGGTGTGTGTGTGTGGGGGGGGGGGCATATAGTGCAACCACCATATATTCCATTTAGTTTGGTGTGTGTGTGTGTGTGTGTAATGTGATTTCACATAATCATAGAGATTCCAATGGGTAGAGAACAATGGGTATGATATGGACGCAAAGCTGTGTTACTGATAGGGCTGCAAGATTTTGGGAAAAAAAATGTTAATCACTATTTTCTTGACAAGAATTGAGATTCTCGGCACATTTATTTATTTATTTATTTATTTATTTACAAATTGCCTATTTGAGTTTAGGCAAAGAATTATTTTTGATCTAAAAACTGTAAGATATCACAATAGGTAATCAACACATCATGCAGAACAACATAAAGATAGCATAACCAGGGGTTTGTGTTATTTGTGAGGATAAATTAGGTGAACTTTTGTTCTCTTTTAGGCAAAAGAGACCCCCACAGAAGTGCGTTGTCCACCATGACAGTCTTGTCCCACATCCGCACACCCTAATGTTATGAGATTTAATTTTTGTTCCAATTTATTTTAAAGATGCACACAGCTATACAATATGTAGGCCTGCAGACTACATTAGCCATAACCTACAGGTAATTGTGCGTTATAATCGCTATTTTGCAAACCAGGGCTGTCTATTAAATCTGCATTTATCTGTTGGGTTAAAAAGCCAGAACCTGCTTATTCAACGCTGTATCCACCAACAATATGGGTCTAACTTTTTTGAAAAACATGAAATAATGCTTTGTGGACATTTGGGGTGTAATTGGGGTGGAGGACTTATCTTCATATGAGACAGTCATAGGTGACAGTGCATTAAATTCTGTCTCTATGCTGCTGTTTGCTCTTGCAGACCTACTGTGTAGTTAATTTACACTCACTCAAAAAATTGGTTCGGTTAGAGCAGTTGGCTGATTCTCTTCACTACCAACTGGGTTTTATCATTCATGCGGCAGTCTATTTTTCTCCTTAGCACAACCCCATCATCATGCAAACTCATCTTGCAGTTGCTCATCACTGCACTGTTTCAAAAACTCCCAAAGTGCCGGCTTGCTGCTACACTAAATCACATGACGAAAGGTCGACTTGTAATTGCTTGAGTTAGAAAGCAACAACACTGCATTCATTACAGAAACTAATTACTAGCACCTCTGGAAAGGTTAAATTGAGTGTGATGTCTGTGTGATGAAATCTCAGTGAGTAATTTAAAAGAGAAAAACAGGTGTTTCAATTCGGATACATGTTGCATCCATCGGGTTCAAAGGGTTAATTCAGGCCAGTTTCAAGTACGGTAACCGTGGCCATACCTTGAAGCTTGCATATTTAATGAACATAGTGCCTTATGTGAATAGTTTTGTGTATCTGTAAAAAGTTACATATCTTCATTTTCCACATTATCCTGAGACATTCTGCCTGCATTTCTATGCTGATGATGCATAGATTTATCTGCACTTTAGTTCCTCTAATCCTGGTATGCTTAATTCACTGAATGAATGCCTTTGTGATGCTAAAAACAAGCAGTCTGCCTGTCTGTCTGCCACGGTGGAGGAAGCTAACAGCGATGCTCATAACATTATTCTCCACCAATTTGCCACTGCCTTGATGTTCTGTGACTGCTGAAGGAGGCAAAGGCAATTTAATGTCTATTCAATTCAGTTTTATTTATACAGCGCCTTTTACAATAGTATTGTCTCATGGTGCTTCACAGAAGGAGCACCCAAGAGCAACAGGGGCAAGGAAAAACTCCCTTATGTTCAGTTAATCTAGGAAGAAACCTTGGGCAGATCCACGACTCAAGGGGCTAACCCAACTGCCAGGGGTCATGGAGAAAAATTACAATCAGTAGTAACCATGACAGACTATAAGTTGCCTATGGTTTAGCTAAGGTTCATAATAGTTCATAATAGAGTATTATCCCACTTTTACATTATATGGTAATCAGTCTATAGGTGGTTATGAGGAATTATGGCTGGACAATGTAGCAGCGGCCAGGCATAGTGACAAACTCAAAGGAGTGAGATGGGTCATGGGGGTAACAGTAAGGGTCCATTTGACAGCGCCATTGTGAGGGGGGGTCAATCACGAAGCCTCAGGAAGGGGAGTCGGGCCCAGCATCGGCGTCCAGGAAGGTCCTCTGTGATGGGGAGTCGGTCCTGACATGGGCCTCCCGTAGTGTTGGTTGTAGTCCACTCAGGAGGGGAGTCCGCCAGAATGAGGCAGGGATGACACTCAACTCAGGGTCTACAATGTTGCAAATGAATGTCTAATCTGATACACACACAAATACACACACACACCAACATTTTGTGAAAGGACTTTCTGACAGTATTTAAGCAAAATGGGCAGTACTTACAAAGAGTCACTGGAGTTACAAGAATACTCTGTGTATTGGACATGTATACATAAGCCATTGGGTAGATTTAGGCCCTGTTTACACATATCTAGATATTTTTTATAAACTGATATTTTTTATCCATTTGGGCCATTTTAGGCACCTCAAACGGTTATTTTTAAAACAGCCTCTGAAGTGGAGATTTTTCAGAACGCTGTATTTTCTGGATTCCACTGGATACATGTAAACACAATTTAAAAGTTAAACAGTTAAAAAAACATCAGTTTATAAAAATATCTACATACATGCAAACAGGGTCTTTATTATTATTATTATTATTATTATTATCATTATTACAATTATGTGAATAACATGTTTCTTCTTTTCTCTCTCTCGCTATAATTTCAGGGCTCAGCACAATTTTATGAAATATCTGAGGGAAGCATTTCTGATGTCCTGAATACACGCATCACTGGTGAAATCATGGAACTTATGTTGTTGAAGTATCAGGGCCGAAACTGGAGTGGAAGGATGAAAATCCATGACAACCTGGCAGAATTCTTCTCTGTGTCTTTGATCAGTCAGACATCAGAGGAGCTGGTAGTGGATCTGCATGTACATGTATCCAAAACCAATGAAAATTTGATGCTTTCTATCTTCAGTCCTTACTGGATCATCAACAAGACATCCCGAGTGCTGCAGTATAGTGCTGAAGACATCTGTGTTAAACACCCATCAGACTTTAGAGATGTCATTCTTTTTTCCTTCAAAAAGAAGAACTTCTTTAGCAAGAGTAAAGTGAGTAGATCTCTGATTTTGCTTATTATATTCCTTCTGTTTATCTAAATACCTTCCACATACCGTAGCCAACACTAATGAAATTTAGAGGTTGACCAATATGATATGATATTTGGCATCTTAAAACTTATCAGCATCGGCCCATATGCAAGAAAAATTAAGCCGATTTACAGAGAGGCAGTTCTGTGAGCACTCTTCAGCCGTAACTTACAAGAATAGCCTATAAAGCCACTAGCAGCGTGTTTAAATCATTACTACCAGCCCCGATATTATCATTTCTGTTTCTGGTGTCAGATAATTTCTGTGTTTAAGCAGCTCCACCCACATTGAGAGTGCCATGCAAAGACTGAGTCGTGGTGATTTACCTCTACTTAGGTTGATGCAGACAATGTTATTTTCATAAATGCAACTGGTCATTTGGATTTGTACCAACTTCTTGTTCATGTGCACATGAAATAGCACAATATTTGCCAAGGAGTGATTATCCATCTGCAAGTTGAGCAGTAAGCACCTGCAAGTTACTGCTTCAGGGCTTTTTCAGTGTCAGTTGTTGTCACAGTTCAGTTCAACTGCATAGCCTAAGTTAGCCTTGCATCTATTTTATGTCATGCCCTGACATCCTGAGTCTCCTGTATTTAGATTTGGTTGCCCATGAGTAATATACAATCTCCTGCAAACAGATACTCAGTTGTATTGAGAGAGAGATGAAGTTCCCTATCATGTGTCCATGTACTGTAACACCAGCACACATCACCAGACACTAGCCTACACTTCTGATAAAGAAACACACTATCACACATCATCTCAATAGCCTAACTTCGTTATTGTAACAAAAAATTATAATAATAATAATTTAATTCCCAACATGTTCCGCTCCCACAAAAATACTCCTGTCTTGTCCCATTCCTGGGATAGAATATTTTGAGTTTGTCCCTCCCTGATTGCCTCGTCATCTCTGAACCACAAATGTTATGTGAGTGGCCTAATTATTCTTCTGCAAAAATGATATGTTACTCTACACGTTATCCATTTTTATGAGGTCTTATGTAAATATTGTTAGCAAAACCACTTACTCCGTGGCAACAATGGTGTAAGCAGGATAATGAACTCCATGGCATTTGTATATCAGAAAATAATGCCCTCAGTGGTGTAAAGGCTACTACACTATGTGTCGTAAAACAAAAAAATACACAGAGAAGTTGTACATCTGCCCTGAGCGGTACATCTTGTTATGAGTTAATGGAAAAGAATAACTGTTCCTGTTGTACTGCTGCCATATAAGCCCCATACTAGTAAACATACTGTCACCATACAAAGCCTCTTAAGATCATAGTTCATATACCAAACTAACTTACTAAATCTTTTCTCAATCCACCACCACCTCAGACAACCTCCTCACTGAGTGCAGATGACCTAGCAACGTTTTTTCATCATTTAGTTTGTTTGAATGACCTGGTATCAACAACAACCTTGGTATCTCGTTGGAAGTTCTTTTCCCTCAGTAACCCTCAGTCACTCCAGTGTTCACTCTTGTTCTGGTTTCATTCTCTATTTTGTTCTCTTTTGTGTTTTTTTTTTGGCAATGGATTGTGCTCATCATATGTTCGACAATATGTATGATCCCCATCTTGGGAGTTTTCAAATAGGTGCACCCTCGACCGTTTCTCCCTATAGCTGTGATCTCCCTGTGAGTTTGTGCCTAGTTTCCTCTTGCGCTGCCACTGAACATAAAATACAAAAGACAGAGCTACATTTACCTGGTTGTCCCCTGCCAGGGCCTCTAGTTTCAAGATGGCGGCACAACAAACATGTCGATCTGCACTGGCTATGCCAGTGCAATGTATAAATAGTGAAAACAAAGCCTACCTAAACACTGTGACTTTTTGATGGAGGTAATTACCAATTAATGAGGCCATATTTGTGGATGAAAAAATATATTTTTGTTTATAGACAACCTGAAAAATTACACAATGTTGCTTTAAACCACCTACCACATCTAAAGTGTAGTGTGAGCACCTTTCACCTGGGTTAGTCTAAATGATCAGGAGAGTGAGATACCCGTAAGTGAACGTCAGCCTAATTACTGGAAGTTATAAGTAAAAGTAACTCATCAACTTCATGACGCAACACTTCATTCCTTATCCATGATGCTGTCCAGCTAGTCCTTCAGCCAGAGGGTTGGTCAGTACCATCTGAGGGCAGTCAGGCACATAGTGATTTTTGGAATGGTATACCACCTTACAGTTAGAAAATAAATGATAGATACAATAAAAATAAATAATACATCAAATAACTAATAACTAATAGACAACTAATAGAAATAAAATAACTAATAAATCAAACAACTAACTAATAGACATCCCCTCAAAACTTCCCCAGCTGATTATTTACATTAAGACAACACTTTTTGTATTGCAAGTTTTCTGAAATACTTTGTTCATGTAGATGAGCCATTGTCCACTGAAATATGTGATAATTTGCTAACATTTTAGGCCATGGACAAGGGGTGTCGACAGTGCACCTCTACCAACCAAACTTTTTGTGAAAAGACTGGCAATGCTGAATATGAAATGGAATGTTAACATGGCCAATTTTAGGATGCACTTGCTATTAAAGCTCCATGGCCATGGGTGTACATAGAAGATTAATGCATTTCAATACAATGCAGATACTATGGACTATGCATTGTCCATGGTGTGGAAGAAGGTGGGACTAGTGCATAATTAAATCATATGTACAGGGTGTAGGCTTCTAGAAAATATATAGGTTAGACTGTTTACCGTTAGATTTGTTTACCCTTGCAGTACAGGCCAAAATTTAGATAATTATCTCATATATTTTACATGACATATACATGACATATCAGAAAATTACATTACACTACACGGAGGGGGGGTGGAAATAAAATTCAGCATGGGCAAGCAGCATCTGGTCCTGCAGCCAACCTGGCACTGGTCACAGACCGGCCTGTCACACTGGGGGTATGAAGCCGCGAAGGCGTGGGGTGGTGATTGCCTATCAGTAGAAGTGTATAAGTTTGTGTGTGTAAGGCCTGAGAGTTGCTTCACCTGGCACCCAATCTATGAGCCTCAGTTCACAGGCCGACATTGCATAACATACATAACACAGCCAGTAGCCATGGAGATGACCTTGATCAGAACCCAGGCAGAGACAACAATCCCCCAGTGTCTTTAAGAGGTGAGGTATCCATCGCCTTGAGCTTCTCCAAGATGTAATCCATTTTGCGGTCCACGGCCACAGTCTGAGTGCCCACAGTGCTCTACCCACTGCCTCAACCATGACATGCAGCCGAGTGGAGCTTTTGACAGCTGTTACCGTCTTTTTCATTTCTCGATAAACCAGACCAATGCCTAATCCAATCAGCAAGAGACCTGTAATCATGGTTTCAAATAAATAGATGTCTTCAATGTCCTCCACGGAAAGAGCTGCCAGACACACGACACGCCACCTCTCCCATCCGTCCATCGTGTAGCCAGGGCAGGGCAGTCAGGTTCCCCCGCACCTGGAATGGTGTCAATTTCGTTTAGAGACCGGTTGATCAAATCCATGATTTTCAGTTTAGAGAGCAAGGTGGAGAGAGTCTCTCAACACAGATTTAATCAAGACGAAAGAAGCAAAGCAGGCAAGATAAGGGGAGGAGAGGAAGAGACGAAGAATGCGACCGCCTCCGCTGAAAGCCAGACCACAAAATCCACCTATAACAAAACTCTCCCTAGGCTTAATGGACACAAACAAGCTAATAAAACACAAAAAGCTACCCTGAATGTAATGCTATTACGTATTCTGTAACTCAAAGGTGGCACATCTTGCCAAAAAGCACAGTGGGACTGTCAGAGCATTGGAATCTGAGGAATTATTAGTTTGCTCTGAAATTTTCAGCAGTTTACGATATCAGGTGTATCCAAACAGTGTTTCAAGAACATACATATCAGATGCATCCTTGTAAGCAAATTTCTGCCAATGATTCCCAGGACACTGAAACACCAGGTTTTATATTTTAAACTTGGTGGGAATACTGCCCCACTAGGCTATTTTGATGCCCAGGGACCACTCCCCCCTGAATCAAAATCAGCCATGCATTAAATTTGAGCAGATTCGATGAGAAAATATAGGGAGGGGGGACATCAAGCGTGGCCACGACACGTGTACATGACTGTAGTCCATAACATGCGCAAATGGAAATGCACAGAGCTGGATGATGGGTTTTAGCCTATCAAGCATGTAATGTGTAACATCACACTTTCATATATGAGGTAAAATTGGAATAGACCTTTTCAATTTATAAATACCTTAGGCTATGACCATTTACCTATAGTTGGATTTATCATTGTGAACAATAGATGCTAGATTTCACAAAATAAAGGCATGAATGAATGAGGCTAAAACAAGCAAAACTCTCAGTACGGCTTTGGCATTTTCCAAAAAAACGGGAGGTTATAAAATGGGTTTTTAATGGCTATGCCTGGTCTCTGTAGGTCTAATAAGCCTACAGTTAACTATCACCTATCAGTTAGGGATGAGATGTCTGCCAATTTGATTCAAATTTCTTTTATTGAGATTTCATAGAATTTGAAAGTTTTGCTGCCTAATGTATACTGGAGGGGACAGACAACATATTAAAACCAGCTGGCTACGTTTAGAGAAAGTAACCTAATCAAATTTACACGTGCATCAGAAGGCAAGAGCACTTGAGGTCCATGTGCAATGACCTTCTCTGGAGGTTTAAAGCTTTAATGTTTTATTTAAGGATTATTCCATTTCTTTTTTTCTTTTTTCATAATTCATACATTTTCATAGAGCTCTCTTAGTAAAATGAGTTTATCTTTGAGTACAGTGCAGTTATGCAAAGGCCATTAAGTAAGTAAGTAAAGCCCTCTAGTAAGCTATGGCCTACTGCTTCTTGTTTTTTGTTTGTACTCTGGAGAAATTTCAGTGTACGGAGTTTGCTAACAGTCTCACACAGCCTATGAATATGTCAGTGCTGTCCTATAGTGGCATTTGTATCCTTTGCTGTGAATGTTTTACGCAGTGGAGTTGATATTGTATGTTGATGGGTGTTTCAGTACAGCCGTTGCTGTATTTGACAGTATGCAGCTTAAGCCTAGACAAGCCTACATATTAGGGATTAAATTACCTCTGTTGTAAACTAACTGCATGGTCCCTCACAACTGAACTATCAGTCACACTTTTCTGAGATACTAGTGACTTAGTCTGTCTATGCCTCACCATCATCCATAAATCTGTGGATCAAAGTAAGCTCAGCCATGGACTCCAGGATGTCATACAATACGTTAAATCGAACACTTCATAGAGAGGGATTGCGATACTTTTGTACTTTTGTACTTTCTGTACATTTGTACTCTGTTGAGTTTTATGAAGCATAAAAGTACTCTGATTTCTCTGTTCTAGTGCCTCCGATTTCTCTATGCTTGTGCCTAGTCAAAGTTTATGCCTCTTTCCCCCCCATTGGAAATGTATGTAATAACAGTCAAGCTAGTTATACAGCAAAAATGTGACATTTGTGATGCACACATTTAAATTTCCAGAATTCTCCTTTATTTTTTGTGAAGAATGCCCCTGGTTAGTAGCCAGACTAGCGACGCCTAATGCTCCTGCTCAATTTTGTGTGGCTCCACCACAACAATGTGAAAGCTGCTCATACATCAGACTACCTGCTCTTCGGTTTCCTTCACACCCAATGTGAAAGAGTGTAGTTACCACAGGTTGTCTATGACAGGGGTGCCCAGGAGTGACCATCCATATGATTTTTTAACACCCCACCCCCACCATACTTGCATCCTAGGTGCACAAGTTCTGCACGCTCCCCCTTGCTTCAAATCTATTGTGGTTTGGCCTTTTCCTTGTACTCTCATTCAACGTGTCCATCAGCTCTTTTATAAATGCCATATTATGAAGTATCTACAACTGTCATTATGCTGCTTGTACTCAGTATCAATGATCTTTGCTGTTGCCTTGTCGCCTTTGATTTCCTATTATAGTTTTGCGTCGAGTGTGTCCGTATTCACTAAGAACACTTCACCACACTGCTTTCAGTGGAATTATCTACCCTTCGACTACATAGTCAAGTCGAGCAAATTCCTTTGTCATGCTTTCATTTTATTAACATTACTGTTAAAAGAGACACTGCGTATTTCAACAACCTTGTTGTTGCAAAAAACATATCAGAACTATTTACAAGGTTCCAGGGCAGTTTATGTTCTGTTTACAAGCAAACTTCTCATGACTGCCTACAGAGTAATGCCTGCTAACGAAGTTTTGAATTGAAAATATTATTGAAATGCTGGCACAGTGCAATCAAAAATACTGTCTCTAAATTCAAAATGATATCATCAATTATTTACAAAGTCTACCATAATTTCCCAGTTATTAACCGAGGTTAAAACATTGATTTTGTAAAATTTCTTCATCTATGAGGTTTATACATGGGTGAAGGCTATATACAGGATTGCATATCTTTTCATCATTCTACTTGATCTGATCCAATTGTGATTCAGTAGGTAATGTTTAGATTAATACATGGGTGAGGTTAATACAAGGGTGAGGCCAATACATGGTTTTGTTTTTTTTTTAGGATGCATAAAACACTGACCTGAGGTTTATACATGGTGTGGCTTATATTCGGGAAATTACTGTATACAGTGGACTAGCATGTTGTTAAAGTACCTACAGTGGGCTGCTGAAATATGCCGGCCGGCAAGAAAACAAAGTGACAAAGCGGACAAACTCAACCAATCACAGTCTCAATAACAGGTGTGCATGAGTGAGAAGGGCGCTGGCGGGTAGTGTGACGTATGTGTCTGTATGATTAAATTGTGGAAAAAAAAGTCCTTTAAATTAATCACTTCCGTTAAAACGTTACCATTGAGCACTACCCTTATTATATACTTTTAGAATGTAATATATATCTCCCCAGCACCTTTGAAACTAAACTGATGCCCTTAGTCTATCTTACATGTCAGTGTTCTTATAGCTTTGCCAAAGTCATCATCACTAGTAGTTTGTGTTGTCCATGACAGTTTATTTAAACCTATAATGAGTCCAGTCCAGGCAGAGAGACAGATCACAAGTGTTATGGAGAAATGTTTTTGAGACTAGTATTCAAAATAAGGCTAATTATAACATCCACTTTGTGGTAAAATGTAGCGCTACAACTATTTGAATGAACCTGCAACACTGCCATTCAAATTATGTAGCCTACATATGCGATGCAGTGCAAGTTTACTTTCACTTTTCCAAGTCCCCTGGTTGATGGCCGATGGGCTATGATCATGCACGTGCCACATTTCCTTAACTTCACCTGTAGATTTGTAGACTGTAAGCTTGCGATTTCCAAATAGCCTACTGCTTCACTTGATTCACCACGATTAAAAATTTAGTATTCATTATTCATCAAATTAACATCAGAGAACAAGGCACAATAATCTATTTCTTCATTCTGTGTGCTCTTTTAGTTGAGACATTTTCTGTTTATTTCATTATTAATAGTGTGACATTTTAGCATTTAAATAGAGGGAAAAGATATTGGCCCCTAAAAATTGGCAGTATACATCAGCCATTGGCTGACCTAGACTCCTAACAAACCATCACCCTAAAATCACATCTTCTGTAGGTATGATGGCCTAATCTTAGACCAACTAAACATTTCAGACTGCAATAACCATTGCTTTATCAACATGCTTCATACCATACACCTGTGTATTATGAATATGTAATATGAACGCATAAACTATCAACACTATCAACTCTCAAGTAATCATAAATCCACTTGAACCGCAGATACCGGTTCAAGAACTGCAGTGGCACAAAGCACAAACAATAGCAAGAAACTGTTAGCAGTCTGTATACCCTACACTCACAAACAATCTGTTTGATAATTAGATGATAATAAAAAAGGCATTATTTTCTCTTTTCTATTCCAAATTTAGAGGAAAAAAAAACAATACCAAGAGTTTGCTGAGTAATAGAATCATTTTCCAGAACAGTGGAAGGCTCACTAATGACTTTGTTTCTTATTTTGTAGTTGCAACTGAGTGTGTCCACAAGCTCCTGGTCTGATGCCTTCTCTCTTGATACAGTTGGAAGTTATGGCTGTGTAAGATGTCCTGACAAGAATATCGACTACCTGGTAAAACATCCATATTCTTATGTTTTATGTTAACTACCTCTTGTATGTCTCCTCTATTGAAAAACATACCCACCATACACCTACCAAAAGATGCAGTCAAATTAGGTTTCTGTAATATCACTTTACTCCTACTCTAGAAGTATGATGGATAATGTATTCAAGAGTTTCTCCAGTCTTGAGACATACTAGACCAAGTTTATGCTAAACATCATTAATTGTGTCATAGGTGTTTATTCATAATTCCCATGGCATGATCAGCTTTGAAATTTGATCACGAATGGCTATTTCCTGCTGTGGAATTCAAAGATGAGAAAGCCAGAAGAATGTACATAAATAGTGAGCAACAGGCCAACTGGCGCTAAGCTAGGCTAGGCTTATTCTTTAACATTTAGCAAAGCTTTGTGTAATTTACTGCAAGTGGGCCTAATAGTTTGGAAGTCCATTATACTAAATTATAGCAGCAATTATGATAAATTATAGTATAGCTGATGAGTGATTTGGTTTAGGTTGGCTGGGCTGTGTGATAGGGAAAGGGGTGGCTGAGGGGGGCTTTCTGGATGTGATGATGGGTCAAACGAACGGGTCAAACAAGAGATGAATAGAGTGGGAGCAGGAAGAGGAGTTCTGATAGCATGTTCAGCTGATTGTACCAATCTATGCAGAGTACTACAATCTCAGGCAATAGTGTTCCGATACCATTCTACCAGCCTTCAGCAAATTTCAATGTCCAACCAGAGGAGTAAACACAATGGATCACTGTTACACCCCATTTAAAAATTGATTCAAAGATTTTGGCAAATCAGATCACGCTACCATCTTTCTACTTCCAAAGTACAAAGGCTGAGGCAGGAAGTTCCTGATTTCACGTTGGTCTTCTCAGTCAGAGGTCATGCTTTAGGATGTACTGAGTGACGTGGATTGGGACATGTTCAGGATGAGATCTGATAACCAATGAATTTACAGACATAGTGACATGCTCATCTCAAAGCTGCCCTACAGTAAAGTATCCAAACTATCCAGTGAAAGTATCCAAATCAGAAACCTTGGGTTGATGGAACTATCTGGGAGGCTCTGAATTCACGATCAGTTGCTTTAGCCTCTGTCTGAAGATGTGATGTCATATAAAGTGCCGTGCTACAAACTCAGAAAAGCGGTGAAAATGGCAAAGAAGCGGTACAGAAAGAAAGTGGAGATGAATCTATGTAACAATGACAGGAGGAGTTTGTTGCAAGGTCTGAAGATGATAACGGACTACAGAAGTCCACCGTGGCCAATGTGGATCCAACATTGGTGAATGGCCTCAATGCATTTTATGTGCACTGTGAAGTCAGTAATGAATGCACCCCACACTAACACAGCTATCGCTGTAGGCAACCACAGCACTGCTGACATTCAGTCCAGTCTTACTCTTCCTCTCTCTATCTCTGAGCTTGACCTGGGGAGAGTCTACAAGGGAGTAAACAGCAGAAAGGCAGTTGGCCCTGATGGTATTCCTGGGAGGATGTTAAAACCATGTGCCGATCAGCTTGCGCCCATGTCCACAACAATATTCAATCTATCCATAGCAAATTCTGCTGTGCCCCATTGATTTTAAATATCCACCATCATTCCTTTACCCATGAGGTCCAACCCTAGTTGTTTAAATGACTACTGCGCTAAAGCTTTGACTTCAGTTGTAATGAAGTGTTTTGAAAGGCTTGTTAAAAACATAATCTCTTCATCAAGCTCTGGTTCATTAGACCCTCTGCAGTTTGCCTATTGCTTAAATACAGTACTGATGATGCCATCACCCATGTCATTCACTCTCTCTCTCTGACTTACATAAATGGAAAGCAAAATATGCACGTCTGTTGGGACTGTAGACTTTAGGAGGGAGAAAAAGCTACATTAAACTTCATTTAAAATCTATGGTGTCCCAGTGCAGAGAAGGAGCAGCTTCAAGTATCTTGGAGTTCACATCTCTGAGGATTTGTCATTGTCACCAAGAGGCTAAGCAAGTTCAAGATCCCTATTGAGCTGCAGAGGATTTTCTATGTTGCCACTAATAGAGTCTGTTATTTCTGGGAAAATCACTACTTGGTATGGCAGTTACCCTGCACAGAGTAGCTGTGCCAAAAAATCACCAGGACTAATCTTGCCAGGGTTACAGGGAATATATTCAAGATGTCATCAGACAAGGGCTTACAGAATCATCAAATACATACACCACCCCAGTTGCAAGGCTGCCCTCCATTCTTCCATTCTTTTAAGGCCAGAACTGAGAGACTTAGAGGCTTCTTCCCCCAAGACGTAAGCGTTATGAAAACATAATTTCCTGATTTTTTTTCTTTTTTTACTTTGCCTATTAAAACGTTTATTTATTTAATTTTATTTTATACAGTATATATACTGTACATACACACATGTATGTATTATCAGGGATTCTTTTTTGCACAGACAGGAGTATCAATGTTGCATTTCACTGCTCTTCATACCTGAACAAATATACATGTGAAAATTACATTTCTTGAATCTTGACATCAGTGTGGGAGTGAGCTGTGTGTATGTGTGTGTGTGTGTTCTGGGTGGGTTGGGGAGTGGTAGACTTATTCATGTCATGATTGTCATTGGGGAATAGAGTTGTACTGCAAGAGGTGAAATTTCCAATATGACCAATCAGCAAGACCAAGTTTCATTAAATCTGTTACAGTGAGATCCAAAACTGTCCAAAACTGTAAATCTGTTACAGTGAGATCTAAAACTGTGAACTTTGCTTTTAAACTGCTAATGTTTGTATGTGACTAATGCAGCTGTTTTCATAGCGTTTCTGTATGTGTCATTATTACAGGTTGGTGTTTGTATCCAGATGAGTAGTTTTAATCTTAGCCGCATAGTCATCATGACCCCCTTCTACATGTTGGCCAATCAGAGCACTTTAGAACTGGAAGTAGGGGAAGTACCAAGTGAAAATCATTCCTCCATGAAACGATGGCACTACATTGGATCCAAAGAGGTAAAGAAGGCTCCTGTTTATGTGCTTATAGAAAAAGGTTATGTGCTTATAGGAAAACATTTGTGGTGGACAAAGCTCCATCTATGGCAGAAATACCTTTAGTTTGGCCCCCAATTGTTTTTACAAAGTTAGTGAGAAGCTGTATCTACACAACCTAAAAAACTGATTTTTTTTTGAGAAAGCGCTGGATCAAGCACTTCTCAGCATATAGTTTAAGTTGTTTACATGTAGCTGCATATCTAGAAGAACGCATATTTATTTATGTGGTTGCATCTATCATTTCTACATAAACGGAGGGTTCAGTCACTTAAAACAGCTACCTTTAAAAACTCGGGCAAAAGTGGAGATCTCTGAAAACTCAGGGTGGCTTCAGAAACTCTGTTTATGTGGGGAAAAAGGAGTTTTAGCATTGTGATGTGATGGTCTCTGGTCTCTGGTTGGCTTTCTATTTCTTTGACATGTTTTTGACAACCTCCCCTGGCTGTTTTTAAGTAGCATGTAAACAGAATTATTTTCTAATGCAGGGAAGGAGAATATACCTATTACATAAATAGCCAGGTATTCACAGTACAGACCAATATTCAATTCAATTAAATTTAATTTATACAGCACCTTTTACAATAGTATTGTCTCATGGCGCTTTAGAGAATGAGCACCCAAGAGCAACAGGGGCAGGGAAAAACTCCCTTATGTTTAGTTAGTCTAGGAAGACACCTTGGGCAGATCCACAACTCAAGGGGCTAACCCAACTGCCAGGGGTCATGCAGGAAAATTACAATCAGTAGTAACCATGATAGACTACAAGTTGTCTATGGTTTTAGCTAAGGTTCATAATAGTTCCAGAGTATTATCACACTGTACATTACATGGTAGTCAGTCCAGGTGGTTATCAGATATTATGGCTAGACAGTGTAGCAGTGGCCAGATATAGTGTTAAACTCAAGGAGTGAGATGGGTCATGGGGGTAACAATACGGGTCCATTTGACAGTGCCATTGGGAGGGGGGTCAGTGACAAAGCCTCAGGTAAAGGGAGTCGGTCCTGGCATGGGCCTCCAGTAGTGTTGGTTGCAGTATAGAGAGAGAGGGGCAAGAGAGAGAGTGAGAGAGAGAGTTGTACGGCATGACACATGGCAAACCAGCACCACTGCAGGGATCTTTACACTAATATTTGAATCGTGCCCATGCTTTAAGTTTAGAGCACCTTTAATGACTTAATTAACAGTTAATGCCTAAGGGTTCTCCAAAATGTAAAACTTTAAACTGCAGCCATTTGTCCCTAAACTAAAACTAAAAACGAAAACATTGCTGTTCTGCCCATTATCTTTATTTCATGGACATTCAGTGGCCTGGCATAGTTAGGATTCTCTTGGGTGAGCACTAAACAAGTACAGGAGAGTATGGATTGGACAATAATTCAGTTCTACCAGCCAGTGGCTCAGAGTTAGTCAATTCCATGTATAACTGACTTTTCAAATTGACTTGATTTCTCCATTTATTTCTTTTCATTCACAATAGTAGGCAGCAATGATAGCTTTATATTTTAACTGGCACCATATAACAAACTCATACAGACCTATAATTTTTCAAAATCAAGAGGTAAAACGGTTTTGTGTGGTAGGATGCCTTTAAGCTACAGTGTTCCTCCTACAGTTGCTTTTTTTGTACCTTATACTAAATCCTAATTTCTGACATATGCATGTGGATTTGTTTGCAAACCAAATAGCAACCAGGAGTGATAATTTTTGAGTTATGTTGACTGAGAAGGTAAACATGATTTCATGATGTTCATATACAAGTTTCAATTTAATTTCATTCTGCGGTGGAAAATGCTGCATCTTGCAAGCACAGTAAATTCGCTTGGAGGCTGTAGGTTGAGCTCAGAAAGCCTTCATTTGGCCCGTAATAGTCGTTTAGCCATAAAAGTATCAAGTATCAACTATGAAGCTGGTTAATTAACCAAAAAATTTCCCTGGTATCCCTTTAAAATCTGATGGACTTTAAAGGAACATGCCACCTTTTGGGGAAAGTTGTACCTTTTTCCAGTTCATCCAGCCATTCTCTCAGTCTGACGGTAGCGCTTTTAGTTTCAGCCTTAGCATTGAATCGGATTAGACCATCTCCCCCATTTGCATTTAAGTGATGTGTGGGAGCGCAACCAAGTTCATGTAGACTTACCCATTCAAACATGCAAAATTTATTTGATGTGATATTGTTACATTGTGATACTCTAAAGGTAAAGTCCAGGGTAAATCAACCCCATAGCCCTGTTATTCGAGATCACTGAGTACAGTCAGTAGGAGGAAGAATGAGAAAATTTAGTAAAATAGAGATGGGATATGTGACCCAGCACCTAATACCCATTCAGTTAATGTTAGCGGTTGGTTCGCAAAACCAATCCACCATGTACCAAATTTTTTGTTTTTCTTACAACCGACAGCACTTGCTGGCCTTAAACAAAAGGGCTATGGCTGCTTTACCCTAAATTTTCCTTTAAGAGGTCTTATAATATCCTAATTTCTTCATATTATCATGTTTAAACTTGTAATTGTTTGTGTCCTCAGTGTATCCCTATCTGGCCAGAGCTAAGCACCAGTAAACTTTGTGTTAGAGTGGTGGGATACGAGGTCACCTCCAAGTCTTTCTACTTCAACAAACAGGACAATGGCACACTTCTTAGACTTGATCAGGTGAGGAAATTATAGAGAATTTTATGAGTGATTACACAGTAAAACAAATGTCTTTAGACTTTAGAAATAACTATGCATTTTGTAAATACTCACAGACACATACCATGCAGGACTTTTATAAGATTAAGAACATCAAGACAAATAATCATTACAACATACTTTGGACATGGAAAATTCTATAAAATTGAATTAATATTGTAAAATGCTGAAGTGCTATGCTGTTGTATGCCATGGTGGACCCCTGTGAACTCCCTATCTCAGGGGTCAGTCATAGGTTTTAGCCATCATAGGTTTACCACTGATGCTTGTAGGTTTAATTCCTGATCTAATTTTCCTAAGAGAATGTCACTCTCAAGTCAAAAGAACAAACTGGTTACTGGTAAGTAATCTATATTCAGCCAAGGTGTCCCAGGTTCAATTCTCACCTGGTCCATAGTGAGACTTGCTTTAACCCTATAGGCCAAGAAACGTGAAGTGTGTGAGAAGTGCATGAGAATTCACATCCATTATGTATTTTGTGATGGGGGGAAAGGGTGATCTGAAGGCCATGCAGAAATTTGACGTGATTTCAAGACGGGAACCACTAATAGAGAGGATTCACGTAAATCACGTAAATCCTGGAGGGACTGTATAACACATATTTCATACTTGTTCTTTGTCTAGTGTGGTGGCCTCCTTGTTGATGTCAACATCCTGGATCATTCAACAGTTGTCAGCTTCTCTGATTACTATGAAGGCTCTGCTCCAGCTTTGCTGATCAATCACACATCCAATGCCAGCATTATGTTTAAACAAAGGTTAGAACATACATATGAAAACTTTCTCAATAAATTCTATTCTATGAGAGAGAATATCCCATAGAATAGAAATTCCCATAAAACAGCAGTACAAAAGAACAATATCCTTATGCAGATAAAAAATTAATTGGTGTAACAATAATTGGCAAAAGTAAAAGTAAATGTTCAGAGTCAATCAACCCATATCCCTGTTTTTCTTGAGTTCTGTCGGTTGGAATAAGAATAACAAAATTTGGTACAACACAGATCAAGTATGCAATCCAGCTAAGTGATCCGGGCACAGAAAAATAAAACTAAAACAAAGTTTTCTTGTCCTCATTAGTGTGGGCTGCTATTTTGCTATTCGCTCTACGTTGTACCAAATATACTCATGGTCTCTACTGACAACACTGGGCAACAGCACGACAGGGCTATGGGTTAATTGACAACGGACTATTGCTTTAATATGTGTGTAGCTTCTTAGTATTACTACATAATTACAGTTACGAAAAGTTACTTTGCATTTCTTAAAATAAAGCATTGCTATATAGAGCAGAATATGAGTATTGTCTGATAGTATGATGATTTTGAAGAATTAAATCACACATAGCTACCATTATAGATACAAAAGTGATTTCTTTCTGCATGAAAGCTATGAATTATTGTTTCTGTATCTGATTCTAGTGGATGTAACATACATCATGAGCTAAACACAGGTGAAGTGCAGAATTTTGCATGGGATGACCCCTCAGGAGTTCGTAAACTTAGATGGAACTTTAGAGACCACCTAGGAGAACTAGACCTTGTCAAGGTATGTGTACTTGTGTATCACTGCTGTGAAGCATCATAGCAAATTTCCACACAATAATCCAATAAATACTTTATGAAACGTATTTTGGAATTATTTTAAAAAGTGAAAATATTTTTGATTCACGTATGCACGGCTCAGATTTTTTTTTTTTTAACCACAAACCGACCAGAGGAAAAGAAACGCCTGTAAGGTAGCCTAGGAGATCTCATTTAATACACTCTTAATCTACAAACACCAAGGATTTGCCCTGCACTGCACATTACAAAACCTGATGGCCCCATTTAGTTTGTCTAAACATTAGCATGATAAACTAAAGATTCATTTGTGTATAAACAAATAATACAATTTGGGTTATTTTTGTTATAGCATGACTAGGCCGTGTGGGGAATTTCACGTCAGACAATTATCGGCAATCAAACCAAATTATCTGCTCACTAACACCCCATAAGGGCATCACAGGTTTGTGGACATGATTAAGCCAGAGCACGATTCCATACATTAAATAATTAATTGCCACACACGGTACACATTTACAGGATGAAAACACAAAACACACGACAGTTAAAAACACACGCAACAGATGAACCCCGCACACACTCACATACATTCCACCAATGGGCCGGAGTAGATAGTGACTAGTAGTGCGAGGATCCAGAAGATGCACACTACACTGAAAGACATCAATCCAAAAAACCCTATCAAGAACACCACAGCAGAAGTGAAGGGATACCACCTCCTGGAAGTCAGCCCACTGGCTACCTTGGCTTGCTGATCCTGAGGGATGAAATTGTGGGAGAAAGAAGGGAAATTCTGTAGAAGGGCAACTAATACTAACATTACACATTAATAGTAATTAGTCTGTGTTCTTAGTATATAAGAACACAATAGATGCACAGACATTCACATACTTGCCCACACACACAAGTAACTCATACACATGGCATTCACTAACAATAAGCAAGAAACAAACAAACAAAAAAAAACATCAAGAGCCACTGTTTTGTGGTTGTGGCAACACAAATTACATGTGACAAAACATTCAATACAACAAGACCAAGTCGTCGAGACATGCAGTATGTTGTGTACAAAGACACAAATGGAAACTGTTTTTGGAACAGGCCCCTATAGGTGGTTATCAGTGGTTTTCAGAGGGTTAACAGAGCAAACAAACAGTAGAGACAAGGCAGCAGCCGCATTGTGGCATGGACACACAGCACCCAGAGATAGCCAGTTAGCCAGTTAATATCAAAGCACACCCAGTCAATTTACCACCAAACATGCAACATGCACCCCACACCACTATACTGGGGTCAGGTCTTGACGAAACAAACAGAAGCAGGGATGCAACTCCAGGCATCAGCTACCTGGCAATATTTATGTAGCTTATGCTGCCCACTTATTAGCTTTAGTCAACAGAGAGGGATTATTAAACAGACAACCTGCTTCAATCAGAAATAAGCCAAATTGGAATGATTTTGTTGGCTTCGTTTTGAAAATTTAAAGCATAGGCCCACCTATTCTTCACATCTGTGAATTTAACAAGATAGTATACTATGTATTTAAAACTATAGTACTACTTTATTTGAGTCAGTTAAAATACGAATCCACTGTGCTAGGTTTTAACCTATTCCTGTCCCGACCATATCCAGTTGTGCATATGAACGTTTGCAACGTAGCTGTGCCAAGAAGACTCGACAAGAAGACACTGTTTTAGCAAGCAGGCATAGTTAAAGCCTATTAGGCTACTTTGACTTAATAAATAAGCAAGTGTGCTCAAGACGATCTACTTCTTAAAACTGGGTGCTCAAACCCACATTCAGTACACAAAATGTAAAGGAAAAAAGCAAGCACTCAACAGTTTCATTTAATGGAATCTATATTTTGAAGATATGCATGGAAGCATTAAGCCATGAGTACTACCACTCCACAATAAAAATAGATGTACCTCCAATAAGGATTGTTGTTGTACACAAAGTTCAACTCAAATTTACCCATAAATTAATTTGCATAATTGTGAGTAATTATTAAAAGTAAGTAATTCTTCTTCAAAATTCCTCTGGTTAAACCACAAAAACTCAGTGACAGGATCTTGTACTGTTCTTTACTTAATTTCATAAGAACAGGAGCACAGAGTTGTGTTTCCCAAAATCATTGTTTTTAGCAAATTAGTAACTTAGTTGGTTGGCAATGAACAAAGTCATTGCAACCAACAACTATGGTTTTTGGGAAACACACCCCATGTTAAGAGTTCATTACAGGCACAGCTCCGACACACTAGGCTGAGGTCACTACAGCTGACCTGCCAACCTTGAAAAATATTTTTGAGTAGCACGTCCTCGGCCCAAAACAGCAGTTCAAAACCGTAACCAGGATGTAACAGATTTGGCATAGTCTACTTCGTCTTCAATATTTTAGGGTCAAGGACCCCTCCACTTACCAAAACACAGTGAGCGGCCCTCATATTATTTTAACGTGGAAGGCCCTATAGCTTATTAAACAAAGTCATTATTGACTATGTTTACATGTACTTTAGTATCCCCATATGAAGCTTATCCCGGTTTTGATTATGTTCGGGATAAAGTGTTTACATGAATGCAGAGAAATCAGGTTACTAATATCCCTGTTTACATGATAAATACTAATATGTGGCGGTGGTAGCGTAGTGGTTAAGGAACCTGGCTAGCGTGCAAGTAGCCTGAAAAAGATGTGGGTTCGAATCCCAGCTACCACCGTTGTGCCCTTGAGCAAGGCACTTAACCCGAAGTTGCTTTAGGGGAGACTGGCCCTGAACAATTGATAGTTGACAAAGTTGTAAGTCGCTTTGGATAAAAGTGTCTGCTAAATGCCTAAATGTAAATGTAATGTAAATGTAAATGTAATATCCTGGTTACTGATTGCGCTCTTTGCGGTGTTCTCACCAAGGATTCTAAAGAGCACCACTTGATTGTTTTGGTACTTATCAGCATCCCATCTTACACGTTGCACTCTAGAATCTTTCTCCGCAACTGTCAGAATTCAGGATAAGGTGTTTACATGCTACGGTATCCCAATTTCTTTAAGAGTACTCCACTTAGCATATCCCGATTTCCAAGAAACTGGGATAAGGGCTTATTCGGGGTACTGAATTCAGGAAAAGGTGTATATGTGCAAATGCAAAGCTGGGATACTTAATATCCCGATCATATTCAGGATACTTAAGTGCATGTAAACGTCAGTGATGTATTGCTTCTAGGGTCAAGTAAAGTCATTAATATAAGACACATGTTTGTTAACGATACTCTTCTTTAAAAAAGAAGAGTATCGCTACAGTAGGCTACATAGTACATGGTAAGGAAGTCTTGACATGCCATAGCCATATCATTTTGGGTTATATTTATACAGGTTTGGTTGCAGTCATGTATTTACATCAAGGATATTAGTGTTTTGTTAGCCTGGCCATGCCTTCCTAGCACTTCTGCTGGATTATCTCCCTACAGTGCTAGTCTGGATTTGATCCCATTTAGCTTGCTGTCTCAGGAGGCATTTTAAACTGTCCTATCTGCGAAATAGAGGGAGGCATTGTGAATATAGAGCTAGAATGCTATCAGTCAAGGCAAGCTATCAGTCAGGGGCTGAGCCAATCTTTTTAAACTTAAACACTTTAAGTCAAGTGATAGAATCTCACTACCGAATGTCCAGACCCTCTGTACGAAATGCAAGTGTAGAACAAGGGTAGGGTTTTATTGTCAGGCTAGTGTTTTGTACAACAAATTGCTGGACTGGGGTGACCAGATGTCCCGGTGTGACCGGGACAGTCACGATTTTTGAGTTGCGTGTCCCGAGTCCCAACAAAAGTCCGTCAGAATGCTGAAATGTCTTGGCTTACGCCAAACACTATCAAACTGTCCCGGTTACAGTGATCACATAGCCAACGAGATGTTACAGCTTAGCCTAATACAGCTTTCAGCAATTTGGCATCAATATGTGCATGTGTACAGTCAACCCCTTACAATGTATCTTGTAGGCCTACAATGTTGCAGTATATCAGCTGTGTTATAACATTTTTTATTCCGTTAGAGGCTGCCAACTACGTGATAATGCAGAAGAGAAAATATTCTATGCTATCATTTGAAGGCAGAAGTACCTTCAGGTTGTACTTGTGCACAAACCAAGGCTGGGCAGATTCACTCAAATAGATACAATTAAATTGCATTTTGTTTAGGGTGGGCTGACAGTCTGAGCTGTGTTTCTGAAACATATTTGTTGCTGTTTTTTTTGTTTGTTTGTTTTTGCAATGTAGGCTATCACAGCTTGTCTTGTTAAATAGAGGCATTTTGGGTAAAGGTTATAGGTGACAACAATTTTGTATGCGATCATTCCTGTTACAAGGCATATTCTTATTTTTTAAAAGCTCATCTAATAATGCATAAATTGTTGATCTTACAATATACATATGCATTTTCTTGGCATTTTCACAAACAGGTGAAATAAATCAGTTGAAATTTGGGCTACGGGCTATAGCATGGCCTATTCCCTATTGTCACAAATCTGTCTGTTGTCTCACTTTCTTAATTAACTTAATTGTGATAGAAATAGCCTACATGTAGATAAGAAAATACTTGATTATTCTCTGACATATTTATAAATGTGAGCTTCAACAAAATGATAAGAACATGTTTACGCATGTTTACGTCAAAAATGCGTGTACGTGCATGAGCATTATGGTCACGTGCAAAGTGTCCCGGTTTTAGTCTTGGAAAAATCTGGTCACCCTATGCTGGACTAAGATGTAATTTAGTTTTACTTTCATTGACTTTGCCTGATATGTGTAGCATCTATAAACTCCATTTTCTGTGTGTGCTCTTTATGTGTTTACTATGCGTGAGAATAAGAAAAGGGGCACTTTACGCAACACAAGGACAAGGACAACTTTGCTAAGTTAAATGACATTGACTAGTAAACACGAGCTAGCATGCAGATACACTAAAAGGTTAATGCTTAGCTACTAACATTATTACTAACATCATTTATAATCTCAGTTTTCCATAGCCCTCCCAGACTGTTAATCTCTGCAAAGAAGCTCATAACCTGTTGCGAGGAAGACAGGCAGAGTGACAGAGGGGTCGGGGACTCGAGAAGTCAGCGACAATGCTGATACTGCCGCTGCGCTTCTGTCATTCCCACTTGATATTTCTTTTTGTACAAGAGGACCAAAGAAAACGAATACTACGCTTTGACTGTGCTTTATGAACAACAGGCTAGATGCTCGTCTGCAATCTTGCTCTCTGTAGCAGCTATGAAGCCCGTCTAAAAATACCTATTCATTTCATAGCCTTTTTGGCAAACTCACCAGATTGTGGATTAAAACAACACTTCCCCATGATGTGATGTCTCCTCTTGACTGATTATGTTGATTCATTGCCGCCAGCGTGAAAACCCAAAGTACTGTATACGCATACTCCAAGAAATAAAACGTTCTCTGACGTTACGCAGAACTCTTGTTGTATAGGATTTTCACGGCGTTTTTTTGCCCCATTTCACCTTGCGTTGCAGTCCTGTTGACTATGAAAAAATAAGCTGGTATAATGAAATTTAAGACCTTTAAAAAATTTAAGACTTGGGCAGAATTTAAGAGTTTTTAAGACCTTACAAAAAATGTAAGACTTTTAAGACCCCGTGGCTGTACTTGTTATTGTTTGTCATAGTTTTCATGCATCAGAATTTTTTTTTTCTTTGCCACAATCAGTTGTATAAAATATTCTGCTATAATGCTTTCTTACAGGATGAGTATGGTTCATTTACAATGGATGATGAATGCCAAGTGCATTGGGTGAGCTTTCTCGATGGGCGTCAGCGTGTGTTACTCTTCACGGAGGATGTTGCTGTGATAGCAAAAGCACGGCAGGCTGAGGAGATGGAGCAAATCCAACAGGAAATCAGCGTGTCTCTCCACAACTTGGGGCTCTCACTGATTAACAACAGGAATAAGAGGGAAATTGCCTACGTAGGCATTACCAGGTACTCCCACATTTGGCAGTCAGAATATGTAGGCATAAACAATATTGAAAAATCCATGTTTCCTGGGTATTTCTAACAATGCTACTAGTTTCTCACAATCAGTGCTAGATTTCACAAAATAAAGGCCTAAATGAACGAGGCTAGAACAAGCAAAAATCTCTCTTCATCAGACAGATTTTCACAAAAAGTATGAAGGTTTTTAAGGTGTTATTGGTAAGCATGTTAGCGATCTCCTTGTGCATTATGGAATTTTCCGACACTTGTGAAACTCAGAACGTCCAAGTTCAAGTGCGAATTTAATCACAAAAGAACATGGCATCTCCTCAGGGAAAAAGATATGCTACGGGTAGAAGGAATAGGGCCTCAGTAGCTGGTATCCTAAGTTTGGTCAGACCAATGGCATTGGTCTATCTGGCCAGGCTAACTTAGGGCACTGGTAGAGAGAGTCTCTGTTTTAACACAACAATGGCAAACCTTTGAATTTTCATTTGTAAATAAAACCTGACAGCTGGCCAAGCCACAGTCATTTGAATCAGCTTTGGCATCTACAATGATTTGCACATGACATTTTCTTGAAATAAAAATAAGCCAAACCTTAGACGGTACACAAAGCGCATTGCTTTGCATAGTATTTGCTGGTTTGCTCCCACAGAGACAGAGTCCATTTTATTTCTGGGCTACATCCATACAGAGATGGCATCCCAATGCATACATCTTCTTCACAGAGATTTTGCATGTGACCTATGATAAAATTCTGAGGCATGGGTTCACAGTAGATTGTAGTTGTATGGCTTATTCACCAGCAAAACAATTTGGGCAGCAGTCTCTTCCCAGTCACTTTGTACTGCCTTCGTTAACTTGGTAGTAGTGCCTCTTGTGTATCAGATGTTTAGATTTTTATTTTTATCGTTTGTTATTGAGTCAAAAATTACCGCACTGTCTAGTTTGCCCATTTAAAGTCAGTCAAATGTAGCGCCAAGCTGTCCTCCAAGCAGATTTGGTGAGGCTATTATGATGACAAGTAGGAGGGGTCAGTTAGCTTCCATTATAGTGGATGGAGCTATTCTAAAACTATTTTTATGTGATGCAAATGGAACACTTCAGTAATACACCCCATGTAGCTTCCCTGTTAGGCGTGGATCAGCAGAGATGCTAGTGGTCTTTCTAGAGTGTGGGTGTTAACATCAATTATGCCTATTAATTGTTCGACTCATCTTTTAGTAAAGGCTGAGCAACTTGGACCTCACAATCATTTTTCTTGACACACGTGGTGGGGACTATGCATGTATCATAATAAGGTGTCTACAATATTGATACAATTTTTAATTAAAATTGCAACTGTAAACTGTTCCCATAACAAATGACTCAACTGTTTGCCACAGGGGAAAAAAGTGTGTATGTGTGCCTAACTGTGTGGTATGTTTTCTGCAGTTCTGGAGTGGTATGGGAAATGAAGCCAAAGAACCGGTGGAAGTCATTCAACCAAAAAAACATAAGCCTACTTGAGAAAGCATATCAAAGCTACCTCTCGTCAGCAAAAGAGCCATGCTGGGTGAAAGTAGAGAGCAATCTAGAGGTGAGGATACAAACTAAGAATGAAGTGAAAGCGGCAATTATATAAGCACACATCCAAATAACTTTTGCTTTGTGTTTACAGTTTACATCATCTGGAAAAGAATGAACTGTATGATATGATTGTGGTTTCCTTGGTTATATATTCTCAAAAAAATATGATTATAATTGCAGTATTCCATTCTCTGACATGTCCTTATAGATAAGTATTTTTGTTTTTATTTATATTTCTTGCACTAAGGCCAATTGACCGATCCCAAGTTCTCACCATCAATAGTTATGTGTTGCTACCACAGACAAGTTTGAGCAGAACAGTGTGACAGAAAACTGAATCCGTTTCACCAGCTGATTTTCTGGGGTTCAGATAGCCTAGTGTGACGTTATTGCTTAAAAACATCAATAGCAATAATAACTTAAGTAGCCAACATGACAGAGTTGTCTGATTTCTTGTGTGATTTCTTACCATTTACCTGTTTTGGATCCATTTTGATTTCGACACTAACTTAACATTACATTAACACAGGGTATGAAGCAAAATAGAGCTGTTTTTCCATAGTTTTTTCCTGTGGAAGAGTATATCATTGGTGTTTGTGTTTGCATAAAAGCACAACTTTATGTTTTTAAACAGTCACCACTAGTACATTGAACAAAAGAGAAGCAGGCCATATGACCCGTGCGGTTTTACACTCCAACTCATTAATCTAGATATCTGTCAGTGACAGAGCCTTGGTCATGGTGTCCAAATATGACATAGATCACATTCTTCATCCATACGCTAAACCATTGGTGAGGGGGTAAGACCAGGAGGTGGCAGGTCCCACATAGCTGTTCCCAATTCCTGAGCATGAAGTCTCTAACCAAACATCTCCCATATCAGCTGTCTGGATAAGAAGGTTGTTAGCAGCAGAAGGCTGTCGAGCCAATAAATCAACAGAGTAAGTTGACATTAAGTCAGCCTGAACATTGCCCAGCTCAGTCCACTGATAGTAGCAAGTAGTGTGTTTAACTTAGAGTGTGACCAAAAAAGATCTAAAATTAAAAAAAAAAAAACAAACATAAACAAGAAGCTAGACACCATAAGCCACCTCCTCTAAATGGATAACATCAAGCTGAGCAGAAGAGACATTGACTCCCTGATCCACACCAATAAGATCTCTAGCTCCACAGGGTACCTCCGTCTGCGGAGCTGTGTCGTCTTCTTTTGCTATGTGTGTCAGAGATGGAGTGGAGGAAAACTGGACATATATATTTCTTTATTATAAATATATATATATATGATGGTCTTTTACATATACATTCCTGTTAACAATTAATATAATTCGTTTTGAAATGTTCCTTCTTGTTGTTTTTAACATTATTCAATATTCACAGAATTTTGTTTTGGCCATGTCCCAACTTTTTTTGAGAGAAGTTGCAAGTATCAAAATTCAAATAAGCATATGTTCCCCAAAACAAGAATTTTGCCCAGTTTCAGCAGTTGATCAAGTCAAGTGTTGTCTTTGCACCATTTTCTATCAAATGTACGGCTTGCATGTTTTGAGAATAGTATTTTGCATCTGTTGACATTTTACCAAGTGCCCCAATTTTTTCAGAATTGGGGTTGTATAATAACATTGCCAAAGCAGGATTTAGACGCCACTGACATCAAAACATGGAAACTTTCAATTCAATTCAATTCAATTCAACTCACAATTCATGGAGGATTACACCCCAAGTCTTTCTTGAGCGTTTTTAGTTTGTTGGTGATTTGTTCTGTTGTGTGGTGGAACCCAGCCCTTGTCAATTCCTAGGCTAGCTCAACATACAGTTTACTTTTTGTAGTGCTTCTGTCTAGCTTCTGCTGGAAATCCGTGGATGTCCGAATCACAAGCAACTATTTTTTCTCCTCCACTGACCATAGCGCAAGTTTCTTCTCACTTGGTTTCTTTGCCTTTGGTTGGTGTATTTTTCTGTCAGTCCGGTGAAAACAAAATGTTTACAGCAAGTTTGCAGCAAACTTGTGGTTAATTTGTTGCAAACAGTGAAGTTTGCCAGAATATATTTCCTGAAGTTTACCATAGTTACACTTTTTAGACTAAATTTTAGGTTTCGGGCAAACAATTCTGCAAATTTTCTGCAGTGTTGCCACAAACTAATTTACATATGAAAATGAAATGAAATTTTATTGATGCTACGCCTTTTACAGTAGTATTGTCTCAGTGTTTCACAGCAAGGAGCACAGAAGAGCAACAGGGGCAAGGACAAACTCCCTTGTGTTAGATAGTGTAGGAAGAAACCTTGGACAGATCCACACCTCAAGGAGACAACCCATCTGCTAGGGGCATGCAGGAAAAGTGCAATCAGTAGTTAACATGGTAGACTACAATTTGCCCATGGTTTTAGCTGAGCATTATAATAATTCCAAAATATTGTCCCACAACATTATATGGTAGTCAAGCCATAGGTAGTTGTCAAAAAGTATGGCAGGACAGAGTAGTAGCAGCCATACATAATGTTAGTGGCAAACTATGGCAAACTTGAGGCAATATATTTGCCACTGTTTGCAACAAATTAACCACAAAAATTGCTGTAAACATCTTGTTTTGTAAGGGTAGCCACTAATGGAAAACAGCAATTTTCTGTCATCAGTGAGAAATTGCCACTAGTGGCAAATGTGCTTGCCATTGATTGATTGTATCTGCAAGTGGGACATACCACCGAAAGTGGTCAAGAATGATCAAACCAAGTACCACGGGACTGACACACTGGTAGTCAAGCTCATAGGATGAATGACCACCCTCAGGGGCTGAGAAGGGGAAAAAAATGCATACATATATATATATATGTTTGTCATTCTGTACTTTATATACAGATACAAATTCAGAAACAGATTCAGTGGTTTTCTTACACCTGGTAACCATTTTTATGTTTTTTGTGGAAAAGGTACATTTTGGAAAGTTGCCAATGCTGATGCGGCAGCCTTACTTCTGTCCAATTAGAAGGAATGCCCTGGCAGGGATTCAAGTTGAGTACAAACAATCAAAACACCAGAGGAGTCTGAGGGCACAGCTTCATTGGTTGCAGGTAAACCACATACTGTAGATATGCCATCACTCAACCTCAGCTATTATGGGTATCCACTGATCCGCTGAGAATTTCTGTCTATTGCTACATAGTATATTGGTCAACCCGATCAAATTGTGTAATAACATGATGATATTAGATTCCTGTAGGATGGAACTATAAACTCTCAGAGCAGACTAGTCATGAAGGCAATTATGTGTGAAATTACTGTGAACTCCGTACCAGGTTCATTTTGGTGAGGACTAACAAGGTTTAGTGACAAATCCACTATTTGTGGTTAAAATAATTGCAAAGGACTATATTCTCAACACTCACAAACACATCACATATTACACATACACACATTCACATGCACCTTACTTGCAGCACTTTATACATCCCCTACTACTCCATGGACCTACTCCATCTCTCCACATATAACATTTCCTCTCCACTACCCATCAAGCCATAGATATGTCAACCCAAAGACCTTGTTTAGCCTGCCCTTCTGCCACCCCACCCCTACATACATACAACACACTGCCCCCCACAGACACAATTTCACAGCATTTTTTACACCCAGTAACTATATGCATGTGACAATAAACTTGCCTTGTGTCCTTGCAGGTGGATAATCAGCTCCCTGGTGCCATTTTTCCTGTTGTTTTCCATCCTGTGCCACCACCAAAGTCTTTGGCACTGGACTCAGGTAAACTCTTTACAAAACAACAAACTCCTCCAACATTTGTTTAACTTTGCAAACTTGCAGACAAGTAATGGCTCTTGCATATATGGCTCATGAGTAAAAGGCAGTCTTGAGCTCAGATGACCATAATGATATACACAACTGTGAATAGTGTTAAAGGAGAAAATCTGTTGTGAATCAGCCCTTAGCCCTGTTGTTCGAGGTCACCAAGTGCTGTCGGTAGAAAAAAGAGCAAAAAAATTTGATACAACATAGACCAAGTAGTGAATTGGCAGCTAACACTAATTGAATAGAGGACAGAAACACCTATTTAAGTTTAATTTAACTATGCCCCATTCAGTTAACACTGGTCTACCTGACCTTGACTGCATAAACCACCATTTACAATGCATGGCTTGTCCGCTAATGCCCAGGTCTCTTGTTAGTGTCAAAGTAGAAGTTGGGACAAAGCCCCGCCATCCACTGGGTAGGTCTTTACACTCCAGCCTCGCTGCTCAGCCTCTGGTGCCAGCCCAGTGTGTCACTTAATACACTTTGTTGTGCCTCCAGGTTGATTGTCCTTGTGAGAGGCTTAACTTGTGAGGATGTGTCGGATTGTAGCTTCTGCTGATCAGAGGAGGCATATTTAATCTTCACGTAGCCATTGGTTGAGGTTTTAAGGGGTAGTAAGGAAATCATAGGTGGCCTGAAAAAGGAAACTGATCCTACCTGCTTCCACTGTCCACGTGTCCTTTCAAGTAATCATGCACTTTTCCACACTCTCCCACCTCATCCATTGGCCTTGTTTGGATTGTGACACAGACTTGGTGTATCCAGGTTAGATATGGCCGACAATGTTGTTGTGTAGGAGTGCCTGCTAGACAGTGTTTTGGGGTGTCCACCTCTTTCCTGCTGACAGGGTTGGGGCAGTGGATCTAATTATGCTGTCTTTTGATTCTACCAGTGTCATCTTAAAGGGATACGCCACTGTTTCAGCCAGTTTGCTCATTTTCCACCTCCCCTAGAGCCTAGAGTTAAACAATTGAGTTTTACCTTTCTTCAGTTCATCCAGCCGTTGTCTCAGTCTGGCGGTAGTGTTTTTAGCTTCAGGTTAGCATATATGGTTACACTTCACAGATTGGTAATAAGAAGGTAATGTTGTGGTAATAACTTGGTGAAATCATGGTGGCAAATTATAACAACGCTACTGAATAATAACTGAATAATTACTGACTAATTTTAATGTTTGTTAACTATTTGCTGTGGTAATAAGTCAATAACAACTACTTAGTTGTTATAGTGAGATTTCATGGAAAGACTTAAAATTAAGTAAAGAAATGGTAAAGTAATTTCTAGTAATTACCCAGAAATTGCATATGTACTGTCATGGAAACTACACAGAATCAGGGCTGTAAAATACAGTTTGCCTGTTTTAATTTTATTACAGTGTAGTAGCTACTCCAAAAATGACAATGCATCACAGTACATTGGATCATGAATTGAATGATGATAAGTTCTTGATAAACTAAACAAAAAATATACCATTTTGACAGTAATGTCAAAGTAAATATCTTGTTCACAAGATGCTGCTAAGAAGTCAAAGTCTATAAACAAGAAGTCTAAACTCTACCCTAAAAACTTTTGTTTTTATATTCTTCACCATTTTGGTCAGTTTAACAGCCATTTAATCATCAAATCTCTGATTTATGTAATGTCCTCAGACCACACAGCAATTTTGGTGCAATAATCAAGGAACAGTAGCTTACACTACTTGCACTACTGGATTATTTTGCCTGAATGAGAGTACAATTCCATGTCTTATCAGTTGTAAATCGCCACATTTCATTTTCTGTCTGTCTTAGTACACCTTATAACTACAGAAGAGTCAGGTTTTAAACAGGAATAATACTGGAATTCTATGGACACTTTTAAGCAAGATGCTAATGGGTGAGATGCTAGTGGGAACCAAAGGAGCACTTTGGTGCATTTAAACTCCTCAGAAAGGCTAGAAAGGATTGGGTAGTCTCCCGGGGTATGCTGCTTGACAATGCTGCTTGATAATTTGGAATTAGGTCATAGCAGGCATACATTTAGAACTGGTAATCTAGGTAAGTTAATGAATAAGTCATTGGGTTGCAGAAAGAAAATGGCCTCTATCTACAAAATATGCTGTTTTACATGTTTTTTGTATACATTACAGCAAATTCACGTCCTGTTGACATGGTAGCAGTAGGCTTATACAGAATTCAGATTGAATTCAGAATGACCCCTAAAGTAATTCATGATACATAATTAAGGTGTATTTAACAATGAAGCTTTACAGGATATATTATCAACATGAATTTCATACAGATATTATTGTATGGACTTTATGTACACAGTGCTTTATTATTGAAAGTAGGCCAATCACAAATTAACATTGTAAAACATTGAAACTGTAATAACTTTCAAATTGTGGAAAATGATAGGGCAGCACTTCATTTCCCAGAATAACTTTATCCAACTTTATCCAATGGTTGTTTGGAGTACACTGTAGTGAAATAAGCTAATTGAGGGCTAGAGCTGGTTTGCTGATTATTCAACATTAACATTATGTATGCTCAATGTTAGTGTCTGCACTTCCATTTGGAAGAAAAATGTCTGAACTGAAGTGAGATAAGAATGAATTTCTCTGAATCACAATGAATTCAATTCCACTTCCTATAATTCCAAATTCAAATTCAATTTAACATCCTGTAGAGTGGAGCCAATGCAAATTCATTCATTGAATTAAGTTAAATTCTGAAATTCTGAATTTTGCACAGCCCTGGATAGGAGTGATATAAACTTGATAATGAATTTCACAGAGTTTGCATATCAAAAGTTAATGCACTGGTATAATCATTACAACATCATGCACTGGTATAATCATTACCACCTTGAACATGCACAAACATTGATATGCGAATGCCATGTTGTTCATTGTCCCTTACGTAGACCCTTGCAAAAATGAAACAACCAATGCTTACATAGCTTCAGTGTTTTGACTTTCAGAAAAATCTGTTGATACTATGTAGAATTAAGTTAACTTTGATGAGCATTTTGCCTCAGCATAGAGTGTGTAGAGTGGCATAATTACTAGTCTTTTGTGTGCCTTTTGTCCCAGAGCCTAAGTCATTCATTGATGCCAGCATTATCATGAGATTCAATGAACACAGCCAGGTCATGCAGTTCAAGTGAGTTATTATCTTATTCCATGATATTTCTGTCTCTCTCTCACACACAGTTTTTCTGTTTTTTTGCTCTACTGTTTTCCAAGTGTTGTCTAAACCTCAAAGTTTAAAATGTGTTCCAGTAGTTTAGCAAGTACGATACTGTGCCAGCCACACCTAGTTACCACCCATAAAAATGAAGTAAATGCACTTCACATTACTTCCACACTTTGAGAAACACCGGCTTAATTATACATGAATTTAGCCTCCAAAGGCATATTTGGGGCAAAACTGGACTATAAAGTAATTTTCAGTCCAGTGTAATGTCAAATTGTTATATATCAGCATTAATTAGTGTGACATATGACACATTTTGATATAACATGCCCCATTTATTGAAGAAATAGAATACAGTGTGCATTATAACAATAATCAGGCATGTGGAAAAGTTTGGGCACTTCAGTGGAATAATCATAACACTAGCCACTAGACTAATAAATCCCTGACTTCTGACTATGTATTTTGGAACATTCTTCCTTACAAAATGTCCTCAGTCATGTTTTATGACTACTAAGCATGATTGATGATTAAGTCTGGGTACTGGGATTCGCTATTACAGCATTGTTTCTCTGCCTTCAAGATTATTACTTTTGTAGATGCCGTCATGTTACTTTCATTGTTAGCTCACGCTAAATAACTAAATAAATAAATAAATACATTTCACGTTGATACTTAATTACAGGTATTTCATGGCCCTTATACAAGAGATGGCATTGAAGATTGATCAGGGTTTCTTAGGAGCACTCATCACAGTGTTTACACCCTCTGTTGATGACCACTTCAGTAAAAAGCAGGTGAGCATGACTCCTGTATGTGGATGTTTGTATACTCTGTGTGTATAGTTTGGCTAAAAATGTCTCTATCTCTTTAATTGCAGCTCATTGTGAAAGATTTAGACACACTTCAGGAGCAGCTCATGGAGACATCTAAAACAGACAGTTCCGGCCTCAGCTTTTTTGAACATTTTCATATCTCCCCTATTAAAGTAAGTTTAAATTATTCTATACAGCAGACAATACTAAAGCAATTGACAATGATGGAAGGCAGAATAGAGCAGTTGTCAATCTGGTTTAGTAGCAGCCTGTTTAGTTCCTATTCTTCTATATTACCTTTTGAAGCCAGTATAACAACCAGTATTTCAAGCACGAGTGAGACCAGCAAGGACGTAACTTTGGGGGTCAAGATCTCTGTCTAAATAAATAAATAAATAAATATTTTATTTCAACGGCAGCAGACGACCGGCATTTTTGTCCGTTGGTTCTCCGCTGCTGTTTTGTCATATATGGTATTTCCCAGATAGCAAAAATACCACAAATGAAATAGACATGGACCGACAAGCAAAACCAACAAGCAAAATGCCAGCGTACCACCAATGGTAGCCTGCTGTGTGACTGCCATCATCTTGCTGTCTGGGTACACTATCGTTCTAAAGTTTGAGTGTTCCATGGAAACACTCATGCCATTAAATGCCATTAGTGTGAATAAGAAACAGCAAATGAACAAGATAACATGTTGTCCTTGTTAGAGACACAGTTCATGATTTTATTTGTAATGATGAATGTGTTCTCCATCAAAAGACACTTTTTTAGCCATTTGTGAGATGCACAACCAATGAAAAGATGCAAGAACAGTGTTTAATGCCAACTGTCAAACATGGCAGAGGTGGGGTGATGGTCTGCAAGACTGCATGTCTCATTGGTTTGCTATGTTTCCTATTCACAGACTTTTGAGTGGTAGGCTAGTGTGTGCCTGTGTGTGTTTCCTGTACCGTCTCTCCCACAGACCATGAACCATGAGCCACTCTCTTTCTGTTATTTCTCTTTCATTCCAGACCCATGAATAAACAAAATGATATTCTATTTTGTTGTCAATAAATCAAATTATAATTAACATCATGCTTCCGGTATGCGGAGTAGACGTGTGCGCAGCTCGCTCCTACAACTAAACTTTAAAATTTCCTTTTTATCTTTCTCAATTTATTGTTTTGCAAACGGCTTTAGATCTACAGTTGATCATTCTGGAAAGCTCAGAATGTCTAAACCTAAGAGCAAACTCGATAAAAGCAATTTTACGGCACCAGTGGCTAGCGCATGGCTGAGATTAGCACGCTACTAGAGGAACACAGGAATGCACTTGCAGCCGACTTCAAATCATCATTTGAGTAGTTGTCTTCTACATTGGACCCGCTACACAATAAGGTCACAGACCATGGGCAACGATTTCGAACATTTCGTCTTTGGAGGACAATGCAACCGACATGGACTATTAACAACTGGAAACTGCATGCTATGCCATAAAAAGTGACAACGAGTAGAACCAAGGTGGTGGATCTAGAGGGTCATAGTAGACAACAAAACATAAGGATAATCGGCCTACCTGAGAACATCGAAGGCAACCGTCCGTCCACTTTCTTCTCCCAACTACTTGTCGATGTCTTTGGCTCGAATGTGCTTCCCTCTCTCCCTGAGCTGGACCGTACCCACAGAAGCCTAGCTTAAAAACCTGCTTCAGGCGAACAGCCACGACTGTTATCATACGGTTCCATCGTTTCCAGATCAAGGACCAGGTTATTCGCGAGGCACGCAAACGAGGCGACCTGCTCTACAGCGGCCACGAGATTCGCCTTTATGATGACTACAGTCCGAACCTGTTGAAACAGCGCGCCACGTACAAAACCTGCATGACTGAACTCTACCAGCGTGGATACAAGCCGCACTCTTCTCTATCCTGCGAAGCTATGCATTACCCTGCCTATTGGAAGGGCAGAGGCTACTAAGTTTGTTCACGAGTTGCAGGTGGGAAACGTTGCAAGCGACTGAACTTTGCATGTAGCGCCGTGGGCGCAAGTGTCCTCTTTGTCGTGTTTTTTTGGGAGTGCTGATGAGTGTAATGTTTTTCTGTGTCGGTAGCCAAACAGACCAGCTTTAGGCTGGCCTGACATTCTCCCAACGACACTGTTCCATACGTTCGAGACTATCCTTGCTTTCTTTATGCACACGGCGCCATGAACTGTTTTGTTTCCCTCCTGTTTTATGTGAGGTTGGTTGATTTAAGTTCTGACAGTGTTACTCCTAGTTGGTGTGCTGTTGTCAAACGTGAGCCGGCATATGTTGACTGTATTCTGTTATAGCCTAGTATTCAGATACTTGGTTGTGTGTGTGGGAGAGCAGCGCGTTACATTAGGAAGTGTGAATATGCTGATCATAGAATCAGAGTGTTTCATGTTGCTGCATGTTATTGCAGTAGCTGGATTTATGGGGTTTGGTATATGGGTGGATGGGGTTGGGTCTAGAGTTAAAATAATCTCAGTTAGTTTTTTTGTGTTTTATATGCACTTTGTTTTTTTCTGTGCGCATGTTGCTGTTACTTTAGATACTCAACTTAGCCAAGTGTTTAATCACTCATATTTGGTGCTTGGATGGGGGCAGGTGGCGTTATTTCTGGCAGGTGAATTAATAATTGGTAGTGCCACACATCCTCAATATCACTCTATCACATGATACATCGCGTGGTGCCTTTAGATGTGTTAGTTGGAATGTTAAGGGTATGAACTCTCCTGTCAAGCACAATGAATTGTTTGACCATCTTTAGTATTTAAAAACTAGAGTTGCTTTTTTACAAGAGACACACCCCCTACCTTTGGATCACCTTAGGCTCCAGAGGGGGTGGGTGGGCCAAATTTTTCACTCTTCCTTTTCAAGTAGATCCACGACACGTTCCCCTTGGCGCTTTAACTCTTTTTTGCTTTCTGACCCAAACTTTATTTCGACTATTAAGAACTGCATTGATCTTCATATCTCTACCAATGCAAACACAGATACATCGGCCACAGCCATCTGGGAGGCATGCCTGAGAGATGAAATAATATCTTACTCAGTCTATCAGAGACTGATCTCTTCAGAGGCAAAGGCTCGTCTTGCTGGAGACGTATCAGAGCTCCAATCTAAGTGTGTAAGCTCACCCAATGCAGATTTGTCAAAAGAGTTGCTCATGAAAAAGGCTGAATTTGATCTCCTGGCTTCCAATGATGCAGCAGAGTCATTGTTAAAATTACATCATAAAAACTATGAGTTTGGAGATGAACCAAGTACCGTAATTTCCGGCCTATAAGCCGCTACTTTTGTCACACGTTTTGCCCCCTGCGGCTATTACGACGATGCGGCCAATTTATGGATTTTTACCGGCTCGCGAGGAAATTCTGAGGCTCTTCAATTCTGACACGGAAGAAGAGGAGTTTAATGGTTTCAGTGCCTCTGAGAACGAGGACGATAGCGTCTGGTAGGCTAACTGTTAAACTAGCCTGTGTGAATGGCTGTGTGCTTGTGAAAGTTTCTGTTAAAGTTTCTCAATGTGATTTTAGGTCGATACGTTTGTACGCCTGTTAAAATGCTGGTTATGTGTTAAGAGCATTTGAAGCGTGAGCTGGTTAATATAGATGGCGTCATACCAATAATGAATGGATGTATTGTGAATGGCTGTGTGTTTAGGAGGCGAGCTGAGGGAATTGATGAGAAGTTTGAAGGGAATCCCGTAGGCTACTGTTGAAACATTGCGTTTTTTTTTAACACGAACTAATTAGCTACATTGTTAGAAGTTGAAAACATTGAAAACATTGTAACATTGACTGTCTGCGGCTTGTGAGGCGGTGCGGCCAATGCGTGTACTGTTATTGATTTTTTTTTAAAAACGGTGGATGCGGCTTTTACGCCAGTGCGTCTTTTAGGCCGGAAATTACGGTAAATTGCTTGCACATCAAATCCGACAAGCATCTTCACCACAATATATGACTCAGATCAGTACTACTGATGGGACAACTATTGACCCACAGTTGATTAACAAACAGTTCAGAGACTTTTATGCTAAATTATACACCTCTGATTGTGTGGCTGATGAGCAACAGTATGACAGTTTCTTTGATTCTCTATAAATTCCCTCCATTGATAGTGCAACCTCTTCTGGTTTGGATGAACCCTTCTCTGTAGCTGAACTCAGAAGTGCTTTAATGCTCATGCAAAATGGTAAATGCCCAGGCCCTGATGGTCTTCCGGCTGAATTTTCTAAGACATTCTCAGATCAATTGGCTTCAATTTTACTTAGCTTGTTCAATGAATCTATGCAAAATGGTCATCTTCCCCCCACATTAAGACAGGCCACCATCTCTTTCCTTTTAAAAAAGCACAAAGACCCACTGTCCTGTGGTAACTACCACCCCATATCTCTGCTTTGTGCAGATGTTAAGCTGTTGGCCAAAATGTTAACTAGGCATCTGGAGTCTGTTCTGCCAACTATTGTAGCTTCTGACCAGACAGTGTTTGTTAAAAACAGACATTCTTTTCATAATGTTAGACGTCTATTTATGATTGTTTATGCATCGACTTCCTCTGACACCCCTGAGGTGGTTATTTCCATGGATGCAGAGAAGGCATTTGACTGTGTCGAATGGCCTTACCGGTTATATGTGTTAAAGCGTTTTGGCTTTGGTCATACCTTCATATCATGGATTAGGCTTTTATATACATCTCCCCAAGCTTGTGTTCGTAACGGCACTGCAGGAATTTGGTCAAACTTCAGCCTAAAAGTGAGGTAAATGCGATTAATGCTGCAGCCAGGGCATATACATTATCTGACTTACCTTTCAAAGCATCTCTTTAATGTTTTAATTATTTGGGCGTTCGTATAACCACAACTACTCAGACTTGTATAAATGTAATTTCTCCCCTCTTTAGTCCAGGCTAACTGAGGGTGTCCAGATGGTCTCTATTGCCTCTCGCTTGCGCTCTCCAAATTCCTGTATCTTTTCCAATGTATACCCATTTTCTGTGGTAAACAATTCTTTCACTCACTTGACCAAACAATTTCTCACTTTTAATGGAATAAGAAGGGCCCTAAAATTTAAAAAGACACTTTACAAAAACCTACCCTAGCCCTACCCAGCTTTCTACTTTATTATTGGGCAGTGAATGGAATTTTATCCTTAAACCATCTTTACGTCAATGGTAAATTTGCTTCTTATGGTCAGTTAGCGCAGGCCTATAACTTGCCTTCAACCCACTTTTTCAGATACTTGCAAATAAGAGATTTTGTACGTAAACATTTTTCTAGTTTTCCCACCAAACCCTCTCCCACACTTATAGACATCATTCTCAAGATTAGCCCTTACTGGAAAGGTACGATATCAAGGATTTACTGCATTTTCCTTGCACACCAATCCTTAACCTCTGATGCCCTACGCTCTGCATGGTCGACTGCTCTCAACATAGAGATAGGCCCTGCGGAGTGGGATCATGCTCTGAAATGGGTTTACTCATCCTCTGTCTGTGCCCGGCATGGAGTCTTACAATGTAAAGTCTCTGTGAATTCTTGACAAAAGGGATCAAGGGGGATAATAAGTTGGTTGATTGAAGAAAAGTGTTGATTATTATTAAGTATTGACTATTTACAGATTAGATGTGAGTTTCTCTCTCTCTCTTGGTGTCGAAAACTATTGTGTCAGTCCAATTTCTAGTATCTGATTTAAAGCGGCAGTTGCTTTGCTTATTGTTATTTGAGTGAACATTCTGGTGCATGCTTTAAAGACTATCAGCAAACTTTTAGTGTATCAGAATGGGTTAGGGAGCATCTAAAAATCATGTTTGTAACAGTTACATGAAACACCTCACAACATGCGCATGCATTTCAAATTATTTATTATTTCGTTTGGTTGCATATTGTACTGTATTTGGACTGTCTTTTAGTAAACATTTTGTGGGTATAAATAATTTTAAAAGCATTTATTTAAAACTTATTTAAAAGCTATTGCACATCTAGGATGTGTGCTTCTTGTCTTTCTTATGTAGCCTATGAATGATTTCACTGTTTAAACATTGAAATCTGAGTTTGAAATTCTTCTTTTTGGGAAATATGCTTTGTTGCGTGGCTGAACTAAAATATAAACTTAAATATCGGTGGTCTAATTACTATATAGTGCCTAAACAAACCTCTCATTTTCTCCTTTTCTCTTTGTGCTGTGATATTGCAACTTACAGGTTTTCCTCAAAAACACAAAAAATCTCACAGGATGATCTAAAATTAATAACTTTTAGAAATCACACAATTCTTAATTCTTATTTACACATGAAAATATTCTACATAGTTCACGTGGCTAATGAAATGATTAGGTTATTTAGAATGGATCCAGCTGTTTGCTACACTGGTAAAATTACAGACCCACATTCAAGTGGGGTGCGTTGCAACACTAAATAGCAACACTTGGCTATCAACCGAGTCTTAATGCAATTATTATTACATTTAGTGTAGTAAACATGCAGCAATACATTTGACTTAAAGATGTTTTTAAAAGTTGACTGTATTAATGACATGGACATTTTATTGTTACTGCTTTGTTTTAACCTTTTTGTTTGCATCCATAGTTACACCTGAGTCTGTCTCTGGGCTCTAGTGGAGATGAGGAAGAGGAACAGGAAATGGCAGCCATCCAGTCATTGAATCTGCTTCTTAAGAGTTTTGGAGCAACCCTTACTGATGTAGATGATCTCATTTTTAAGTAAGTATTTCTTGTCATAAATACATTATCAGTAAAGCCGGAATATCTTTTTTCTAGGCATATTTCTTAAAAGGGATTATGTCTTTTTTTAGAAAGCTTCACATATTTTCATTTGGCACAAAAATGACAAAACCTCATTCAGAAATGAGCGAGCTAGTCTGCTAAAGTAGAAAGCCAGGGGTCTCCAACAGGTAGCTCAGGAGATACCAGTAGCTTGCCACCTGTAAATGATTATGTAGATATATGTTAGTTATTAGTCATATGGGATCAGGATCCATGTAGCCTACAGACCAAACGTGGTTAGTAAGTTTGTGTCCAGCATCCAGAGACTGGATGCCTTGAAGTCGGGAGCGAGGAATGACGTCACATCCCATAGGCTATCATCTTCAGCCAAGATGGTTATGGGGTTGGCATCATTTGGTCCACCCATGTGAGAAGGTATAGCCGTAGCACATCGGAGACCACGACACAGTCAAAACGTTCGGTAGGAAGGGCCACCTTCCTCCGAACCTGGCCATCGTAACATACTTCTATTTGTAATAAAGGCTGAAAAGTACAGCTTATATCAGTTGTTGGAAGATAAAAGATTTACAATGCATTAATGAGGTTTATTTCAATGCCAGGGAATTGCCAAATAATTTAGTAACAATATATAATATATATATATAATCCTAATAAACTATAATACATTATAGAAAATATTTTTTTTTTTGTCTTAATGGAAAGAAAACACCAATATCAGCATAGGTCACAATATGCTTTATATGCTTTACACACTGTTATCTATCTAGCTAAGTCTGTACAAAATCAGTCACGATCAGTTCAATTCAGTCAACAACTTGTGTAGCATGGTGGGGACCTTAGAGGTCGCCTTGACCAGTGAGTGTGTCCCTGAGTTATGTAAACTAGCACGTAAGCCAAGTTTAAATCAAAGAAAATAACCAAGCCAAATTCTCTGTAAATGATCATTCACAGCATAAAGACGGCGCTAGCTAAAATTGTAGATGACCTCAAAAAAGCTGCCTGACAAAATAGTTTCTGTTTTAATTCCTCTAGATTTGAGTGTTTGATACAATAAACATTTTAATTGATAGACTTGAAAACTGGGTGGGCTGTCTGACCAAACCCTTAACTGGTTTAAAACATAAATCACAGGTAGAAAGTTCTACCTCAGTCACAATATTTACTTTGGTGTTGCTCGAGGAAGCTGTCTTGGTCCCCCACTGTTCTCTTTATATGTTACCATTAGGTAGCTTAATTAGAAGACATAACTCTAATTTTCAAAGTTACATCGATGACAAACAATTGTTTATTTCCATAGATCCAAACTACTCTCAGTACTCTGACAACCTCAGAAATCAATTAATGGATGAGCAATAACTTTTCAAAACTAAATAAGGCCAAAACAGAAATGCTTTTTAGGCCCTGAAGTGAAACAAGACATTCCGGCCCAAAAAACCAATGGATCTAGGATTTCACATTAAGGAAGAGGTAACAAGTCTGGGTGTAGTCCTAGACTCGGATTTAACTTTTAACTCATAAGGAAAGTTACAGAAATTGCTTTCTTCCATTTAAGAAATATAGCCCAGGTGCTGCCTTGTTCTCATAGTCGGATGAAGAAAAACTCATATATGCATTCATCACAAGTTGATTGGACTATTGCAATATATTGTTTACTGGTTTTCCAAAAAAAAAAAAAAAAAACAATTGACAAATTGCAACTGACACAAAACTCAGACAAAACAGCTAGGCTCTTAAAAACAAAGAGAAGAGAGCACATTACTCCTGTGTTAGCCTACATTTACACTAGCTCGGTGTGTTATTTAGAATTTATTTTAAAGTAATTTAACTTGTTTACAAATTGCGAAATGACATAGCACCCTTTCATTTTACTTTCCCTCTCGTAGCCTTAGGGTCCTCCTCAGCAGCTCCACTCTGTATCCCAAACACCCCGCAAAATAAAAATGGCTCTTCCAAAAAATATTTGACAGTTAGCTCAGTTAACATTTCTAAGTCAGCGGAAAATGTTCCTCTCAATTTAGAAAATAACTAGTAGAAATGATGCTTACAATTCTCTCAATTGTTTTAAGTTTAATATTATATTATTATATTCTTAAATTTTATTATCATTCATTTCATTTAATGTGTACGTGCATATGAATGTATGTATGTATGTGTGAGAGGCCCGAGCGGCCAGCTCACGAGAAGGGATGTGGACTGAGAAGTGGAGGTGGTAAGGATTCACCGGAGAGAGGGTTGTTAGCCCAAAAGTGAACAGTATTTATTTGCCAAAATCACACTAATAAACAAAACACTTGCACCTAACAAAATAAACCAAAATTCAGCTTCAGTCAACAGTTACAAGGCAGTTCAAATGGCTCTCACTACACCAACTCTACCTTTTCACCAGGAGAGCTGAACCACCCGAGGCACTGAGCTACCCCCCATTTTATGCACTGCTGCATTAGCACAAATTGGCCATGAATTGGGACACCTAGATTATACCAATGAGCCAGGGATACAGCACATGCAAAGTTGACAAAATTACACGCTGGAATCATTATACAATTTCTAATGTTAACCGGATTCAGTGTATTAATAACAAAGCAAAACTCGGAAGTACATAGAAACATTGTGGCTTTGCAAAGGAAATTATAAAATACAATACAAACATAATAAACACCCCTGCGTGAGTATGGCTGGAGTTAGGGTGTTCCCACCCCTGCAGAATGACATAAAGATTGTCCCATTGCGGCGTGCGCTACCGCAAAGGGACGGCTTCAGAGATGTTGGAGGACCAGGAAGAACGGTGAGTTAATGCGGGAATGAATTTTATGAGAAACATACAGAGTTGGGAAACGACAAATGAAAGTTTGGTCGGTGGGTACCACACTGAGTATTGTTATTATTGATGTTGTGCAACCAAAGAACAAACGCCGAACTGGCGGCAAACCCCTTTCAATCACCAACACCCAACAGTGCCCCACACCACATACTATACATTATATTAAACACAAAATATATACATTCAGATTGTTCCCCCAAAGCAGCGCACATTACCGCACACATGCGCATAAATCGGGAACAAACACAACGTCTCTCGCCCTCTCCCCTACCGGCGCTTGCCAAGCAGCGTATGCAGTTTAAAGTAAACGGTGAGAAGGGGAGAGTTCAGCTTCTCACAGTATGTATGTATGTATGTATGGGGGTTTGCCAAGAGGGTTTTGTCTTAGTTTCAGAACTGTGTTATCTTCCTGTGTACAGCACTTTGAGCTGCAGCTAGTATGAAGATTGATATTTAACTTAGGTGTTATTATTATTATTATTATTATTATTATTATTATTGATCAGTTTGTAAAGTACTTGGTACCAGTTTCCTCAGCTTGTTTGTGCATTTTGTCATACCACAGCTTGTAGACATTCATTTTTTTTTTTTTAAATTGTGGCATTCCCTCACACAATTCAAAGTCAATGGAGAACTGACTGTATATTATCATAAGAATGAACAGATTATTTTTATCTCTGGTAGGAAGATTATATTTGTCTCAGTAGACATACCCTTGACATGTTTCCTAATTTCAGTGACCTCCCTGTTCCCATGCTTTTTCCAGTGAATTTGTTGTTTTCTGTTCTGTTCTTGTGATCTTGGCCCTCACCCAGTCAGTTATGTGATTCTCTCTCTTACACAGTGATCGAAGATGGCTGATTTTGGATATGTTTGTTCTGCTTTTGCACGTGTGTGCACTTTGGATGTTTCCTTTTTCACACTCCTTTTGACATTCCTTTTTTCTTGTGTGACACACTGTTCTGCCTATGTCTCCAGTGTATATTTTGATGTAGGGTAGGCATGGGAACCCAAATATTACATCACAACTCTTATTATGTATTGTGTAAAATATGAGATCCTATGCCAGAATTAAAACCAATTACATTGGAGAGACAGGCAGAACTTTCAACGCAAAAGTTGTTTTTGGCTGTGGAACTACACTGGAAACATTTTGAATTATACTATATGTGCTTATGTATATAAAGCATATAACTGGAAGTTAATGTCTGATTTAGTCTTGGATTCCTAATGACAACTGTTTTTTCCATGTAAAATGTCTAACGTCACATAGATGCAGCATGCAGTCTTGTAGGGTGTACTTCGTGTTAAAAATGCTAATACATAATATCTTTTTTCCTACTTACCCCAGACTCGCATTCTTTGAAGTCCGTTTCCAGTTCTACCGAAAGGAAAAGTTGATGTCAGCAGTCATGCGCCATTACTCTGAGCAGGTGATATCTCTGTCTATTGTTGCTACTTATATTCTGCAGTGCAACCCTAAAGTTCAATGCATGTGTAAAGTTGTGTAACACAGATTGATATATTATTAACATAGAAGGGGGATGCTACACCAATACAGTTACATTGTTTTTAAATCACCTGTTTTGACTGTTAACTGGTATTTAGCAGGTGCTTCTATCCAAAACAACACGAACCGGGTCACCCTATTGTCACTGTTTTACACTACTTAAAGATCAGACTTAAGGTATTCAAACTTGTAACAAGTTCTAGTTGATAAAGTAAAGACAAAGCTTTAACATGTTTTAAGAGCATGTTTACGTAATTTAAAAGCTGCTTGTTTTTTAGGTCCGTGTGTTCCATAGGAATGTCACATCCGCAACAAATTTGAGGTTTACGCTACTCAAAAAGTGTTGTTCAAACATTATGTGCAAAGCATGCTCATATAAATGTAACATCTGATGAACAAATCGTTCCTATTTGTTACTTTTAAATGCTTAATTTAAATGATGTCACATCCGTAACATTTCACAGTTTAGTTTACAATTGCATCCACAAAACCAATACAAAACAGCCAGTCACAGCCAGTGATTAATGTTTTACCATTTTCACATATATATGCTGATTTTCAATATTAACATTTTGCATGACAAGGAAATGCTCAGTAGCTATGCAGAAGTGTAGTGGGGATTTTTTAGTGCAGGTGCACTATTTTGATGATGTAGACCTTATTGCAAAGGATGTCACATGCAAGTCTTCAAAAAACTGGTGCACAAAATCAACTCATAGCATCCCCCATCATTTATCATTTATTAGCCCTGCAAAAATGGCAATAAGAATAACCCACAAAGAATTTAAGAGCTCACCAAATGCAAACACAAATGATAGGTCTGTGTCTCAACACTACAGTTAACAGGATATGGCCAGTAGAAGGGGGCATCATACCAGTGTCGTCTTTTAGCATATGATTAAAACGTAGAGATGCACGATCAAATAAGCAGCTTTTTTTCAAAGACAGGAATACTTTCAGACAGGAGTAGTGTATTTTTTTATGTAATTGATGCGAAATATTCAGTGTATTTCTTTTAGTGTTTTTATTTTATTTAGTGTGCACATCTTTTGATAAACGTTCCTGACTATAGTTGCACAAATGCAATTGTTTCCGACATTGTTTTGCAAGCAGATTCACAGTTGGTCCATGCATATCATTAAGCAACTGGATTAGCCTACTTTAACATCAATCATTTACAAATAATAGCAATTTGATATTTAGTTCATCCCCAAAACACACTAAGCACAGGAATCACACCCTGGATTTGTAATTTATTTTATTTATTAGGGACCATGTACAATTTTAAATATAAATGTTGCCATATGATGCATTGTCATTTTCTGTCTTTATTAAAGCTAAAGTCTAGTAAAGCTAATGATTTAAATTTTTCTCTGTGAACTTTGCACACTCTATAGGAAAACTGTACTCTCCATAAAAGTTTGTCCATCCCAATCTGGTACACTGATAAATTAGCTCATTATCTTATGATGTAAATCATGATATGAATTTTGAGGAATTGTCAGTATTCAGCTATGGAGGTTGCATAATAACATAAACAGAATCAAGAAATACTGCTATGCTTGCTGGCACTATGTGTCATTATTGTACATATAGATATATACATATATTATACATATATACATGTATAATAATATACTTCGCATATATATATATACACACACGGGAAAAAGTTGGGACACTTGGTAAAATTTTCACAACATGCAAGCCGTTAACTTGGCAGAGAATAGTGCAAAGATAACATATCAACTATTGAAACCGGGAAATATATGTTCATTTGAAATTTGATATTTGCGACATGTCTTTGTCATGTCCTTGTTTGAAGTGCTTTGGGTAGCCATTTGTATTTTAGTTTACAATCTGTTTTTGTATTGTATGTCACTTTGGTAAAAAGTGTCTGCCAAGTAACAAGAAACATAAACATATACTGAGTTTTCCAGGGCAAATCGCAACAATCTTTTATGTTGCTAGCATGTATGTAGCTACTAGTTCATCAGTTTACTAAGAGAACTCCTTTTTTGAAAAAAAAATCATTCAAAGTAAAAGTAAAAAAAAAATTAAACAGGCAGTAAAATTGATTATAAGCAAGAGTATTTGTACTTGTGTTTGGCTTCCAGATTTTTTATAATGTAAAATTAGTAACGCTATTTTAGATGGCAGTTTTTGCAGTGAATTTAAAACAAATTTGGTTGGATTAATGTTGATGTTTGTTTTGTAGTTCCTCAAACAGATGTATGTATTGGTGTTGGGCCTGGATGTGCTGGGAAATCCTTTTGGTCTAATCAGGGGCCTGTCAGAGGGAGTGGAGGCTTTTTTTTATGAACCATTCCAGGTGAGTGAGTATTTATTTGTGTGGCTGTGCTTGCTCATGTGTATGTGTGTGTATGCGTGCATCTGCATGGATGTGTGTGCTTGTGTATACATGACTGTGTGCAATTATAATGTTGTTCTTGAATGTTGTTATAGGGAGCCGTACAGGGGCCAGAAGAATTTGCAGAAGGCTTTGCCATTGGAGTCCGTAGTCTTCTGGGACACACAGTGGGTAAGAGTAACATATTTTCCACTCAGTCTCAACATTCAACACTTTTAATGGTTTAATGGCCATTTGTTTATGTGTATGTATTTTTTAGGAGGAGCAGCAGGAATGGTATCACGGATCACTGGCTCTGTGGGTAAAGGTTTGGCAGCAATCACCATGGACAAAGAATATCAGCAAAAACGCAGAGAGGAGAGAAACAGACCTCCCAAAGATTTTGGAGAAAGTCTAGCCAAAGGAGGCAAGGGTTTTTTGAAGGTACACAAGATTTACTGTATGTCAGAAGGTATAACTTCGTTTACACGTACCTGGGTATTTATGAAATGTATATTCTCCTTCCCCGTGTTAGAAAATAATTTAGCTCACACAGTGCTCAAAAACAGCCATGAAGGCTGTCAAAAATGTATCAAACAAATAGAAAGGCAACCAGAGATCTGAAAACTGAGGTCAAGCCACAATGCTAAAACTCCGTTTTCCCCATATACACTTCTGTGTGAAGACAGAGTTTCAAAGATCTCTACTTAAGATAGAAACTTAATTCGGACTGTGATTTGTAGGTCTTGGTGGGTACTTGTCTGACAACTCAAGTGTGCAGGATTTATACTTTATATTGATATGTCAATTCATTCAATTCATTATGGACCTACAGTGGGCTGAGAAGTATTGTGATTGCTGGTCAATTAAACTAATGAAGCACCTGTCCTATACTCACGGCTGCTTACAGCCACTTAAATCCTGAGTTGAACAAAAACATTAGCTGAGTTAGCTAACTAAATGAAGTGGCATGGTGTATGTAATTTTAATGGCTAACATTAGTGTACAAGCTAATGTTTGTAACCAGCATTGTGTCCTAACCATAGTTGTTTTTACATGCTAGCTGTAGAGTGAGTTCTATGGCATCCAGATTCTAGAGGACTTCACCTGGCATGTGTGCAGTGACTATGTAGTGAAAAAAGCACAGTGACGTATAGTGAAGTATAATACAAACATTTTACTATACATATTTTATCTTTTCCTCTCTGCAGGGCGTGGTTGGGGGTGTGACTGGAATTGTCACCAAGCCTGTAGAAGGTATGCATCATGAAGTAACACTTATCTAGTAATTTCTCCTTCTTTCTTGTCCTAGTAGTGATTACCTATTCACTGCCATTATTGCTACTGTTTGTAACACTAAGTGCAGATATCCTCTATTGCTGTTATCCATCTTAAACTTGTCTATTTGGCTACACAGATACTAGCACTTTGTCTAAATGTCTAAATATCTATTGCGATTAATTAAACCTTCAGGTGCAAAGAAAGAGGGTGCAGCTGGCTTCTTTAAGGGAATTGGAAAAGGACTGGTGGGAGTTGTTGCCAGACCAACTGGAGGCATTGTTGATATGGCCAGCACTACCTTTCAGGGAATTCAGAGGTATGAGAATGCTAAGAGAAAGAACTTATGAAATCCACCACTGTAAATGTTTTTATTTTTTCTTTCCTTTCATCACTCAACTTCATATCTGTAACTCAATATCTGGTTAGTCATTTTGTATCTTGTTTTTTTCAGTTTTTATATGTTGACTAATTCACTCTGTGCCATGTCCTTTAGTTCGTTAGTCATAATTTCAGTGAGTATAATTGCTGGAAAGCAATGTGTGTACGGTGAGTGGAGTGTCAGCAGGTGAGTAATGCATCATGGGTAACAGGGGCATGTGCATCATGCTTTTTGGATTCTGTTTGTTTCACAGACAGAATTCTAGTTGTATGTGAAATCTAAGGAACAAATAGACATCTGTTATCATAACACTGCATCTGTTGTCCTTGACTCCAAAGCCCATCGCCAGGGAAGAGCCTTTAAGAATATTCAAGATTATCAACATTATCTGTGAAATTAGCTGTTTTGTTGTTGGTGGTGTTTTTGTGTGTGTGTGTGTGTTTGTTCCACAGAAAGTTCGGCTGAGTGGCACATTTAACTAATCAGACATTTGTCTGGGTTTTATTGACTTTTTGTTGAGCTAGCGGCTGACATGATTTTTGATATGTCAAAGCTCTTTTCATCATGCCATCTGTTTATTTATGAGCATCTTGCAGCTAGGCAGCTAAAACAAAAGCATCTATCTTTGCTCCGTAGACAGAGCTCAAGTGATGAGATGGGATGGATGCAATGGGAAAAGATGCATATGTGCTGGAGCAGCGGCAACATCACTGCGAGTTTCAAATTGCATGTTGCAAGTCTGTGACACAGAATGTCATGATGGGTGCTTGGAAATCGTTTTCCACACAGACAGTTCCTTTAATCTTTTTAACCTGGCAGTTAATTTCAGTTCATCAACCTGGATGTAAATTTGTACAGTTATAAATAAGAAGCTGTTCCCATCTTAAGAGCTCTGCCCTCAAAATTATCTCTAAGCCAACAGCCATCAGCATGACTGCCCTGTGCTGTTGGCATATGACATATGACGTGACACACTATATATGATATGACTACATATCATGACACCTCACATGTGAACTACACCATTTTTTAATCTCATACGCACACAAGACCTATGTACTGAACCATTTGTCACACTCACCATGACTTCATCACCCACTGCTTGCCTCTAAACTGTTCTACCCTCCTTGAGTGTAATTATCTATCACTGCTGCTATTCTATGCTGTCACTTTAAGAGATCATGAAAGGTGAGAAAAAGCATCCACTCATCATGTTCAGCAATGTTGTTATTCAAACTTTTGCACTGTAGGAAATATTTTCTTGGTATTTACAAATTGATTGGCTGTAGTGTTCTACTTCTATATCTACTACATTAAAAGATTAGGGAAAGTAGGATGTATAGATAAACCTCTGGGTTATCGACAGGCTTCATACCCTGATGACAAAACATATTCTGTGCTCTGTTTAGTCACTAAAGCACAAAGGAAGAGCCAAATTTATCGTTTCACCAGACCTTTGTTAGGCTATATGCTATTTAAATTTGGTATTTTTATGATTTAATTTTAGTCAACAGTATTTTAGTCAACAGTAAACCAAACCAAACCTCATGGAATCACCTGCAGGTTGTATACAGCCTACCATTTAGCTACTCCTACCTCTGCTTTACAGCTTTTCAAATGTTTAGAAAATAAAGTATGATAAATGCAGATAATGTTCAAAAGCATTCAAGTGTATACAAGCGTTATACATCCACTCACTGTAGGGACTTGTTGCTGGTCCTCTGCTTTTCCTCTGGAAATGTACTTTACTTTGAGTAAAGTGTTAATTTTCTATTTTATGACTGAATGTACCGATGGCTCTTTTGACCAACATCCAGTGCAACAGTCTGCCCTAAGCAAAATTGTACTTATTAATTTTATGTTGTGTCTTATCTTTTTCATTTCATCATCCTACATATTTACAGAAAAATAGCACTGTTGCGTATTTAGGATGTGCTTCTGATTCAAGGATACAACAAGCTGATTGAGATTGACTGAGATTTTGTTGACAGAGTGGCAGAATCAGCAGAAGAAGTGAACAAATTGCGCCCAGCACGTCTAATTCGAGAAGATGGAGTGATCCGACCATACAACTTGCATGAAGCCCGAGGTTATGACTTTTACCAGGTAAGATTGCTCAGGTCGCCACAATGGAGTTTGCATGTAATTCTGCCCCTACTGTTAGAAAATGTATTTTAGCTCATTCTGTTTTGTAGCAGCCGATAATGTAATAATGGCCAATAACATAATAAATGTTAATAATGCAATAATTTTTATGTACCGTAATTTCCGGCCTAAAAGACGCACTGGCGTAAAAGCCGCACCCACCGTTTTTAAAAACAAATCAATAACAAGACATGCATTGGCCGCACCGCGGCCAGACATATTGTTAAACTCAAAGGAGTGAGATGGGTCATGGGGTTAAAAATAAGGGTCCGTTTGGCAGTGCCATTGTGAGGGGGGTCTGTCACAAAGCCACAGGGAAGAGGAGTCGGGTCTGGCATGGGCGTCTAGGAAGGGCTTCTATGATGGAGAGTTGGTCCTGGCATGGGCCCCCGGTAGTGTTGGTTGCAATCCACTCAGAAGGGTGAGAGGGTGGGAGGGTGAGAGGAGTCCGCCGGAAGGAGACAGGGATGACACTCAGCAGAGATGATTGTGGACAGAGGAAGCAAATGAATTAGGTCAGGGTCACACATCAGAGAGCAAATGTGTAATTTGTGCATACATTTATATATATAAATATATAAATATGGAGAGAGGGCCCAATAATGTAATAACTTGTCAATAGCATAATAAAATTTCTGAGCCAATAATGTTACTATGCTATGACATTCTTGGCTGGATGAATAAAAAAACTAGTAAATGTAATAAAATGTAAAAAATTGTTACACTTCTTTAGCAACTGGTGTTACTACTGTCTCTTTCAAACACTGTAGCTGCTTAATGGCCTGACCACATACACAACTCAGGCATGCAAACTCCTCACCTTTTGATGAAATTTGCAGTTTTGGAATCAAAATGGGCCATCCATGCAATTTGGTCAGATGAGAAAAGATTCGTGTAATTATAATTACTAGTTCTACATTTAGAGAAAGTAACCTAGTCAAATTTGCACAAGCATCAGAGGGCCTGATTTTTTTTTCCATTATTCATACATTTTCATAGAGCTTTGTGCAGTTATGCAAAGGCATGAAGTCCCTCTAGTAAGAGATAGCCTGTTGCTTCTTGTTTTGTGTTTGTACAGTTGTTAACAATCTCACACAGCCTATGAATGTGTCAGTGCTGTCCCATAGTGGTGTTTGTGTCCTCTGCTGTGACTGTTTTACACAGTGGAGTTGATATTGTTTGTTGATGGGTGTTTCAGTACAGCTGTTGCTGTATTTGACAGTATATTGCCTAAGCCTAGACAAGCCTACATAATAGGGATTAAATTACCTCTTTTTTAAACTATGTTTTAACTGCATGGTCCCTCACAACAGAACTGTCAGTCACAATGGTGGTACTTTTCAGAGGTGCTAGTGGCTTAGTTTGTCTGTGCCTTACAATCATCCATAAATCTGTGGATCAAAACAAGCTCAGCCATTGATTCCAGGCTATCATACAATGTGTTATAGCAAATATTTCATAGGTAGGGATTATTATACTGTGCATTTGTACTCTGTTGAGTTTTATGAAGCATAGAAGTACTCTGATTGCTCTGTTTTCATAGTCAAGGTATGCACCTTTGTCTCCCCCCAAGCTAGTTACACATAGCAGAAATGTGACATTTGAGACAATTGAGATGCAAGTGCAAAGTCCGCACGCAGGTCAGTGTGTATGACGCATAAACTGCCATTCCCCTGCCCATGCACTCTTCTCACCTTTTTTACCCCTGACCAGTTTGCATGCCTGACAACTACACTCTCACTTTGGCTCTCTCTCTATCACTCAATTGATCAGTCTATTTATTCTGACTGCCGCAGCACAGCGTAAATGACAGTCATATAGATGACGGCATTGTAGCGATATTGGCTCTGAAGGTCCAAGACCAGTTGCTTGTTGCTGAATAATTTGAGCCCTCAACCACCTATTTGTGGTGTAGTGTCACCTAATGGCAAAAAAAATCAGGCATTTCTGTTTTTTCAGTAAATTTTGGTTGACCATCGCTGGGACATCGAAACATCCAGCCGCATGTAACTTGGTGGGCATGTAGCCCCACTAGGCCCATAATGCCCCCCGCTCCCCCAACCCCAGCCCTGACCCCCCCACACCTCTGGAAGACTGGGGCTGATTGGACTTGCTTTTCACGTAATTACTCAGGAACCCAAGTTGACAAAATGTTTGTGATATGTGTCCTAAGAAGCTGGATCAAACAAGCTGCCTCTACCCACCTCAGCAGGGCATTTTGGGATTTTTCTTATAAGAAGTGTTGCCAGGCTGGAAATGTTGAAGTATCGTACCAAAAACTTAAAATTATCAAAATGATCAAAATTATTGTACATGAATCAAAAGCTTAAAATACAGCTCAATTTGCATGGTCTATGGTTAATCTGATTTGAAGTTAGTGGGGGCAGGGCTATAGCATCTTCTAAAGGGTTCTCAGGGATGTAGGCTATTCAGTGGGCACACAACGTTGCAACATTGTGATCAACATACCATGTAGTAAAACATCAAAAAACAGACTACAATGTTGAGCCATTTAATATATCCTGGCTATCAGTGTGCCTATTGCCTTCTAGGGATGCTGAAAGTCAGGTCAGATAAACCTTTTAAGATTCTACATATGGGCTACAACAAACAAACATAAATTCTTAAATTATCATACGTTGTGGGTTCAAAACTCATTTAAAGGTCAAATTCGGTCAAAGTTCAAAGCCAAAAATATTGTATACACACAATAATTATCATATGTATGGCAACACTGCTTGTAGGCAAATGTCAATTATCTAAAGGGCAATAATTCCGGTCCTCTTTAGACAGGTTCGTTTGATACAGTTTTTGTGGAATAACCCCAGAAATGTACCCTGACCGACAAGGCTTTAATGATATGTGGGTCTCAAGTAGCTGCATCCAACGAGCCCTCAACCACCCGTGTTTGGTGCTGCGCCACCTATAGAGACATAAAAATGACAAAATTGACTCTTTTGTCAGCAAATTTTTATCTATGATTTCTGGAACACTGAAACAAGGGGTCCCATGAACATTGCATAAGCACTTATCATGACAACACAAGAGCAAGCCAAGAGTACAAGATCACTAGATGCCAGGATCTAGCATACAAAGCAAGGCTATGTAAGGAAGCCTCTGAGACAGTACAACATTTAACAACAGTATGTAACATGCTGCCAGGCAAGGCATACATAGTGCCATAACCAGGTGGGATAATGTATAGTATTCGAATATCTGTGCTGAGGAACCTATGGGTTGGAAGTTCTGAGTTTGAAATGGGATACAACTCTAACAAACCAGTTTTAGTAGAAGCCTGTAGTGACAGATAGAAGGAATATAAGGATCTTGAGAAGTACCAAGGACTGAGTGAATAGTTCGAGAGACGGACACTGGGTATGTATCAGCCAAGATTCGAACCAGTGTGTACTGTATATTGCAGGTATTTGATATATCTGCAAAGATGACAATACTGAAAACTGATACTGATTTGATCAAATCAGAGCCCCACTCTGCCTGACCATCGAAGTGTCCTTGAGCAAGAACCCCAAATTGCTCCCAGTGGCAGGTTGGCACCTTGCATGGCAGCCTCCGCCACCGGTGTGTGAATGTATGTGTGTGAATGGGTGAATGTCAGGCATACACTGTGAAGCTTTGAGTACTCGTAGGAGTAGAAAAGCGCTATATAAATGCTGTCCATTTACCATCAGTAATCCTCATTGTCACCATCTCATTGTTAGTTGACTAGTTTTACTTTGATTAAGTGCTAATCGTTGATTATAACATTACTGGCTGTAGTTATTACATTTTTGCATTTTCTTCAGTCATCCAGCCATTAATGTAATAGCCATCCAATAATGTAATAACTTATTTCATTATTAGAAAAAAGTTATTACATTATTGGTTCAGAAATGTTATCAAATTATCATAAAGTTCTTATATTATTGCTTTTATTACAATAAAAATGGCCAAATTTATTACATTATTGACAGTTATTACATTATTGCCCATTGTTATGTTATCAGCTGATACATGAATTAAATTTTTTATTTGAGTGAATGACATTGTATTGATTCTTTTGTAATGATCCTATAATGGTTTTCCCTTCTATTTCTGTTTTCATGCAGCCTGAGGAGGAATGAGTAGTAATGGGTGGGTGGGTTGGCAGGAGTAAGGGGAAAGGGATTCATACAGTACATCTCAAATCAATATCTCACATTCTGCAGAGGTTCTTTAACTTGCTGTTTTTTGTAGTGGTGTGTGGGGCAGATAGAGCAGAATTGTAAAAAATGAATAAATATTTCCTTTTTGCTGTGTTTTATGCATCTTGTCTGTAAAGAATATTTGTGCCAAAAAATACTTTATTCAGAATGCCGTAAAATATTAAGTGTTTATGCCCTGCTTAGATTTGTGGTTTAATCTGTTAATTTATTTTTTGTATCCTGTGAAATGTCATGTAAATATGACACCTGTAACCTTATTTGCTGTTTATGCAGCGTTGTTTCTGTAACAGTTCTCTATCTTACTGGTATATGGATACATTTAGTTTGTTTTGGTCCTCTCTTTGGAATTGCTGCCTGCATTTGTGTGTGCCACAGTGTTGTTTTATATTTCATGAGGAGCCATCAAATAATGAGACAAATAATCAGACATTCCTACTTGGATCATCATTTAGTCCCCTAAAAGCTAGGTTATTATGGTCATTATAGTCAATGACCAACTTCATGTCTGAGCATGTAGCTTTTGCCTCGAAGTCTTATTGGTTCACACAGACCACATTTCACCATATAACCACATTTTACCATATAACCTTTCTACAATAGACTATTACAGACTTACAGTATAAGCCTTGCAGAATTGGAGGGCAACTTTGATCTTTGAGGACGATGTACATTTAACTTGCATATTAGTGACCTTTAACTGCCATGTATAGCTGTAATTGTAGGCCTCATTAAATTTTAATCTCTCAGAATTCAGAATTCCAGGCTGTCACTGGACTGAACCCCCACTTTTTCCATTCTCTCTGGTTTGTTCACCCTCTCAACCACTTTTCGCTCTCCCGATGAGCATCAGTTATTATTCTCTCTTTTCTGGACCAAGCTCATAGTCAAGGTGTTTTGTTTTGTTTTGTTTTGTTTTGTTTTGTTTTGTTTTGTTATTGTTATTAGATCTTACTGCTGTTATTAGATTCCCACTGCTGCTGTTAATGAAATGTTTTCACTTTCAAAGTCACTTTCTAGACTACTTTCATTACCACATAAAAGTAACAATGTAATAATATTTTTAAACCGTTTGAGTGTGAGTTTGTGCAGTTGAAATACATAATAAAAACCCAGTGTAATTCCATACAGTGAGTTTATGTGAACATGCATGTCTGTGTGAGTGAAAACTAATTGTCTGTCTTGGAGGGCTACATGTGCAATCAAGAATGACAAAAAAAATCTATGTTGTTGCTGTGTGATTAATTTGAGGTGAATCTATTTTTACTGTATGTCTGTGTGTCTTTACTGTGACCACATATAAGCAGGTTTTATTTAAGACGGAGTATATTTTTTTTCTTTAACACAGAGGTCAGAGATTAAGCAGGAGAATGGGGAGGTCTTCAGGGAACATTTTGATTTCCCTGGACACAGGAAGAGTAAAATCGTCTTAACAAACAGGTATGTCCATTCAGAAAAGGGAGATCATTAAGCAAGCAATAAATATGCTTCTTGAAGTCATATATTTTTTTATATGTAATGATTTTAAATGTTAATCCTATGTCAAAAAATAGGGGGAATGCAGATTTAATTTAAATTTCAGACCATGTACTAAATTTCAGTTATATGTAACAGGCGGGTAATGTGTGTGAAGGAGATAGAGTTTGTTGGACACTTCAGCAAGGACTGGGAATGCTTTTATAAGCTCTTCTACAAGCCACCGAGTGTGGAGGGATCAGATGTCAAGCTTTATTGTAAGGTAGGAAGAGTGTGCAGTGTTTGTTACTGTTTGAAGACTGACACAGAGATATTAGAGATATCCTCTACTATTATGAAAAATATAACTTTTTCTGGTTTTCGCACATCTGTTTTGGTCTATGGTGCTGCAAAACACATTCTGAGCAAAGTTTGAGAAAAAACGATGTAGTGCATTAGTGTTAATTTACTGATGTCAGAAATTGTGTGCTTAAACCATCCATTTAGTTTTCTATGTCATTTTCCATGGAGCATTGTAATCCCATACCGTAATCCCTCCACTGTTTCAGGCAAATTTAGTTTTATTTACCAGATTGGAAGGTGACAACAAACATTGCCAAATGCAGAGAAGTTAAAGTAGTTAGTTAAAACAACTCTAGCATGGCATGAATTAGATTAAGGCTACCTAATCAAACAGTAATGAGAAATTTTAGCGATTAGCAAGATTTTTCCACTCTAAATATACTCGTCTACATTATCTAAAACGTAGGGCAAGCACTTTCTAGGCACTACCCTATTCAAGCACTCTCTAGCAGTGAATAAAGTGAATTGTTAAGCTTAACCATAGATATGTCAACAATCACATTTGAGTGATTAGAGCAAAGTATTTTAGAGCTGTGGATACAGACATATTTATGTTTAACAATAATAATATCCACCACTATCGTTTAATCTACCACCATCATATCCACCACTATCGTTTAATTTAACTAACAAAGATAGATAATTTTCAGCAAGCTGCTCAGAAACATTTTTTGGAGATCGTAGACCTATGTTTACTTGTTGAAAAAAAAACGTATAAAATTGGACCTTAAGTTGACATGTATTAGCAGAGATAATACAAGTAACAGAAGTGTTTGCATGGAGGTACATTAGTAGTGAAACCCCTGTACACTCATGCCAGTAAATTGTCTGCTTGTACATGGATGTCACAAATGTGTATCATAAACTTTGAAGTCACAGAATTATTGTTTCTACCCTGTACAGAAGTACAAATCCCATGCCACATCTCACAAATGAAAAGCTTCCTATACTCACAGCTTTGCTACCAACACCACACCACACCTTTATATAAAAAGTGGAAACTTTTGTGGGGTGAGAGACAAGTACAGCACAACAGTTACACCACTACAAATTTGTCGTGAATCACAAGTTAAAAGAGTCATATGTTTACCGTTTTGCTTGTGTTGCTGCAGTATATTGGGTGCAATTGGGTTTTGCACTCCTGTGTTTTGCAATATGTGGACATGAACAAATTTTGTTCTCATGTGAATAAATGTAACCACATCTGTGGAATATTTTCTCACAAATATGTTTATTTACCTTTTAATGGCCTTGGAACATTTCCTGGCATGTTCACAAGTCAGTAAATATAATGTACAACTGCTCAAATCTGTCGCTATGTCCTCAAGTAAAAAAATATAGCTGCTAGCGATGACTAGCCCAAGCACCAGTTCTGCAACCCATGACACTTCACCACCCAACAATACACTCACATACCTATTCATCAAATGGACAGACGGCCACAGACGCCATGTTGAAAATTCACAGTTGCCCAATATCTAATAGTTTTTTAGAATGTCATTAACTCTACCTGTACCAAATTTCATGCTTTTATCATAAAATGCATGATTCTTCAGCTAAACCGTCCTACAAATAGGCTTAGCCAAAGAATTAGCCGAAGCCCCTTCTCTATTTTGCATCCCCACCTAGTTCAACTACAAAGTATTACAAATTCTTATTAACTTAGTGATGCTGTGTAGAGCGTACTGTTCTGTTTGTATTTGGGGAAACAACTGCAGCAACTGCAGTGCATGATGGGGCAAGATTTGAATGCTGCTTGTTATCATCGAAATCCTACATGCCTGTCTGGTTGTGTATGGTTTTAGACTGGAATAACAAAAGGAATAGGAATATTATCCACTTAATCTGTTCAATATTGCCTTTTATGATGCAGGCATTCCTTTAACCTAATTATAATACCCTGTTACACCCTCCTATTGGTTATGCTTATTTAACACATTTTTGATAAAATGATGAACAGCCCCAACATTAGATATACTTCACCTTTTAATACAGTTTCAAGTGTGATATTCCCACAATTTCAGATACGTCAAATCTCATCAGTACTTGTCTAGGCACTCGCGTTCTCTCCGCGTCATCCTCACAATTTGCCTGTTTAACTGAATTAATCTGATGAATCTGATTTTGATATCCACCTTAAGTGAATAAAAACATTCATTCTATTGCAGCTGGCGGTGCTATGCCAGTCATGTGTATTTTGCATAACTTCATAATCATGATATCCAGTATTTTGTAACGTTTCAGATTAATCTGCCTTTGTAGATTTCCTGCTTGGCGAGGTGGTGGCGCTATTCCAGGCAAGCACATTGGGTATCTGGAAGTCATCAATATCATAATAGCTAATAACCTGAGAAATTTCAGGCCAGTCATTCAATGCACTGTGACTTTTCTGTTTATGTGGCGAGATGAAAATTCATCATCTTGCCATTTCGACATATTACAACATTTCAAAAATCCCTTCACCATTTCATCAGCAACATCTTGGCATGTATGCCAAATCTGACATGGCTCTGATGCACAGTCTACGAGGGGTATGTTAAAATTGATCATGTGTCCAAACACACACAATCCCGATTACCTCACGTCCTGTTGGGTGTGGCTAATGCAATGTATACACGAAAGTTGTTGGTCTTAGGGAGCCCCACACACATACTGAATTTAATGTGTAGTTGAAACTACATGTCGACCAGGGGGCTCACACAAGCCTGGCATTTCACATGTCTCTCTGGTACAGTAATGCAGCATTGTTTAAATCGATGGTAGGGTTACGCTTTGCAAATGCAAAACTGATCTGATCGTCCAACGTTGCTTTCATCGAAATTCTGCCTGTAGAAAGGAAGGAAGAAACCTTGGGCAGACCAACCCAGCCGAGGTCATACCGGAAAGTACAACAGTGGTTATCATAATAGACTACAATTTTTTTTTTAACTGAGCATCATAATAATTCCAAAATATTGTCCCACAACATTATATGGTGGTCAAGCAATAGGTAGTTATCACAATTTATGGCTGGACAGTAGTTGCAGCCAGGCATACTGTTAAAATCAAGGAGTGGGATTGATCATAGGGGTTACATTGGGAGGGTCCATTGCTACAGTGCCATTGTGAGGAGGGGTCAGTCGTAGGGCCTCTAGGAATGAGAGTCGATCTGGCATGGCCGTTAAGGAAGAGCCTCTAGGTAGGAGAGTTGGTCCTGGCAGGGGCCTCCCTTGAAGTTGGTCACATTCCTCTCAGGGGGAGTAGGTGACAGGAGTCAGCTAGTGGGACGCCGGGATAACACTCAGCAGCGATGATTGTGGTGTAGGTGGACAGAGGAGACAAATGAGTTAGGCCAGTCTCATACTCTACTGATCATATATCATATGTGGGGCGGAAGCTGCACGGACTACAACAGGAGAGCCCCACAGCGCATAGCGAACACAGCTAGGAAAATCATCGGGGCACTACTCCCCTCCCTCTAGAACATATACACCACCCGCCTTACCCGCAAAGCGCTCACAATTGTCAATGATGCAAGCCACCCTTACACAATCTGGGAGGAGGTACAGAAGTCTCTGGTCCTGCACCACCAGACTCACCAAAAGGTTCATTCACCAGGCCATCAGGATGCTGAACACTCTCTTCCCTCTCCACCTTTCCCCTCTCTCCTAGAAAGCTAGAAAACCTGCACCACCAGGAAGCTAGGAATCTGCCCAAGAACAGTACTCCCCAAAGAACACTTGGTCTCAGACCCCCCTGAACCCCCCCGTCTGCCATATTCTTTGCACTAGATGCCTTTTTCACCATTTCTGCACTATTAACTTGCAATAGGAACTGACTTTGACTTTGACGTGCGTATATATGTATGTATATATATGAGAGAGAGAGAGTTGTACGGCATGACACATTATAGGTTTGTGGCAGCACTAGGCTGTAGCAGCAAAACTAAGGTATGGTGCAGGTATGGAGCTGGGGGCAACATCAGAGGCAGTCCTTCCCAAAAGACTCATGAAGAGTGATGATCCCTAACTATGGGGGGCAGTAAAGAGGAAGGTTTTACGTTTAGACTTAAAGGTATTGAGAGTGTGAGCTTTTCAAATGTGTATGTGCGTGTGTGTGTGTGTGGGGGCGGGGGGATTATTCCAAAAGAGAAGGGATTATTCCACAAGAGAGGTGCACAGTAGCAAAAAGTTCCTCCTCCTATTGTGAATTTTGATATTCTTGGGATTACAAGGAGACCAGCATTCTGGGCTGTTAGGGGTCTAGCAGGACAGTAAGGGACAAGTAATTATTAGTAGTATATTTTTTTATATATATTTTTTGGATCAAGTCCATTGAGGGCTTTATAAGTTAGGAGAAGTATTTTAAAATGAATTCGACTTTTAATAGGAAGCCAGTGTAAGGAAGTGAGGATAGGAGAGATATGTTCATATTTTTTAGTCCTAGTTAGTATTTGGGCTACGGCATTTTGAATTAGCTGTAGGTTTTTAACACAGGTATTACTACACCCAGACAACAGCACTATATATTTCCGCATCCTCAAAGGATAGGAACTTTCTAACCTTGTTATATTACATAGATAAAAAAGGATGTTTATGAAATATGCTTTACATGACTATTCAGAGACAGGTCCTGGTCAATGATGACCCTGAGGTCTTTCACTCTAGAATAAATAGTAGAATAGTATGTGCATGTGTGTGCACTATTGGGTCCTGACAAATTCCCCTATGGTTTTCCCTATGGTTATTTCTCTACAGTATTTCTTATGATGCCTACAACATTTTGCACTATAGTTTTTCTAGTATATAATGCTTTCTAATATGGTCTTACTATTTAAATTTACTACAGTGTGCACATGTGAGTGATAGAAGACATTTTTTTCTTAATTATGGCACCTCTCATGCAACAAATGCAGGACATTATTGCAAAGAATCTGTCATGCATTGCTCTGAAAATGTAACTGGAAAGATTCATGTTACCTCATGTTTGTGTGTGAGTGACTGAGTGAGTGAGAGAGAGAATTGACGTCTGTATGTTTAGGTTTGAGTGGCACTTCCCCATGTCTAACTCACAGACTTTCTTTTCACGTGTGTGTGTGTGTGTGTGAATGCAGAACTTATGTCTGCAGTGTAAGATAATTGCAGATTAATGCTATTGTGTGTGTGTGGTGTATGTGTGTGTGTGTGTGAGAGAGAAAGAGAAAGAGAACACCTCTGTGCTCACCTCAGTGCTTGGGTCCTAATAAAATTGTAAACATATTACTTTTTTAACTTCAGATTTACAGAACAGAATTTGTGTGCCTGTAATGATGAATTTGTGATGGTGCAACTGTTGTGTTATACTCTCTCTTTCCCCTATAAGGAACAATCCCCTTTTTATATAAAGGTGTTTTTCACAACATATACTGTTAATTTTAATTTGTGAGTTGTAGCATGGGAATTGTGTTGTGGGAATAAAAACTTGTGAACTCATCGTATCTGTGTTGTACAGGGTAGAAAAAAATCTGCAACTTCAAATTTTATGCAACAAATTATATGTTATAGGTTATATGTGCATTTGTGTATTTATGTATATGGGATATGGGTATATGGATATGTTTTGGGGTTTATTAGAATATTTTTATTTGTAGGAACAGAATAAATTGAGGATTTCTAAGAAAGATGGTGAGGAAGTGAGGACTGTAACAATGAAATCTGCTGAACTTGCAGAGGTAAGACACAGTACACAGCCAAAATAATAAAAATAAAAACAGCTGGGGTATCATGTATGAAACACAAAATCACACTAAGTGTACACATAATACTTCAAATACAACAAAAATATTTAAACTGTGACAAATGCCAAATCTTTTAACACTGTTCGAAATCTTTAGCATCAAGCTAAAATGAAGAATGAAGAAATGCATTTTCTGTCAAATTCATGCATTTTTGCTGTTTATGGTACCATTGTTTAAAAGCATGTCTTTCCCTTAGCCAGTGTTGTGGAGTAACTAGTTACATGTAATGCAATTACATAATTACAAAATAAAAGCAACTTAATAATAACTTAGTAATAAATTACATTACTTTGAAAAATTGTGTAATTCAGTTTACTTTCGGAAGTATTCAAGGATTGCAATTTTAATATCTTCTGCAGAAACATTAGCTGTATGTTCAATATTATTTCTGGTTTCTGGCCATTTTTTATTGTGCACATCATCCTTCTTTCACATCTGAAAGTCTCATTCATATGCATCTGATTCTACTATCATGTTTGAATTGGCAGTGCTACCCATTAACTTGCTGCTGGAGCTAAAGCCTACAGGTGGCCAGCAATGTCAGATCAAAATTACAATGCAGTGCATTGCTATCCATTCATAGCTGTGCAAAGATTTGTATTTTGATTAGGGAAAAAACAACAGGATCAGAACTTTGGTTAAGATATGCATGTCACCTCAGCATGATCTCACAGTAAGTGGTTGAAAGTAATTAAATGTAATTAGTTACATTACTTTTCCAAAGTAATTGAAGGCCACATTCTATTGATGCTATTGATTAATTTTATTGAGGCCACATAACACTGTTGGCCAGTGTGTGAGTTGATGAGAGGGGTCACATCATTAACCAAGAAAACAGTGTAGATGGGCAAATTAGTTGAGACATGGAGAACTTGAGTGTCAGACATTAGCACTTTGCTCTCTGAAAAAGCATTTTTATCTTTAACTCACTGGGAGATGCTGAACATGCTGTTCTATCATTCCATTATGGTAACTCTGTTAACATAAAATACAGTTTTTTCCCCCTCCCCTCCCTGAAAAGGATAACATCGGAAAATGAAAAGAATTTCCAAAATAAAGCACCTTAATAGGACACTTAATGTAGTGTATTCTATTTGGAAATGTAAAAATAGGAAATAATGTCAGGTTAAAATCTGTAACTTCTTTCCCAAAATTGGTAACAGAATAACAGTGAAGTCACAAAATTCTATCATATACTAAATATACTCTGTTACCGCGTGATTTTTCCCTCAAACTACTTTCCCAAAATTTTAGCATTTTTGGATTACTAATAATGTGAACAATGATGAGATGCTTTGGAAGGAGAGTAAAGCTAGATTTTGTTTTGGATTACCTCTAAATGCCACCTACTGACAAAAAGCATTACAAATGTATTTACTGCAGACATGAAGATGTAGAAGCACATGCTACATTCATTTCACTCTTGATAACATCCAACATCAATGTGAAGATACTGAAATTCATGAGTGACTTAAAGTTGAAAAGTTAAAAATAAAAATTTTGTACATACACATTTGCACACCTGGCTTTTTTATAGGCTGACACTGTTACAGTTTTAATTTGACTCATTTAAAATGTTTGTGTGTCTTCTTTCTTTTTTCAGAAATTGCGTGATGCCATAGTGAGTGCCCAGATGGCTCAACACCAACAGCAGATGGCACGCCGACAGTCTCGGCGCTTTCACAAGCTTTGATCAGTTGGCTTAAATGTTCCTAATGTCCAAAATCTTTACTCCTTTTATATTTTATGCTAACCTTATTTTTTCTGCATCCTCACCTACTGCTACTATCATATACTGGCTAATCGCAAAAGTATTTGAAATGTATCCCACTAAATTAAAAGGTTTCTTTCTGGACACATTATATTTCTGTAGCACAGCCATTTGCAGATTTGTTTATTAATTTTGAACATTAATAAAATGATTGTAACTGTCATTATGATTTTGCCTGTATCTATATTAGCAATTGTTCAAAACATCGTTAGTCATACACAGTCATTTAGTCATACACATATTGTGCAATTGTTATTGCTGAGGTTAAATGTTTATATTTTAGACTGGTTTTAGATTATGTTAATAATAATAATAACAATAACTTGAATGTAATTTTACCAGCGCATGAAAATGCACAGTAGTTTTAGTGATTTTATGTGGCATTAGTACTGGATATATTCATTATGTTAGTGGCAGCCAGTGTGTGTTGCTAGGGTACTTATATGTTTGTTAGGCTATTGCTATAGGGCTATAAGGCCCTATTTTCATGATTAGTAGCTCCTGTGTAGTGCAAAGTTGATTTGGAGGCGTTCCTGGGCAATTTGGTATTATTGCGATAGAAAAAACATTCAAAAGCTTTGACCTTATGTTTCTTAACTAATCATGGGTTATGGGGAATTGACCAATGAGAGCCATCTTCCATTGCCTTTAAGAGCCAGGAGTACACAAATCTTGGCTGGTTGGTGTTTTACTGGCAGGTTTTCTACCATTAGAAACACACCTTATGTTTCTATCGCTATAAAACGCACAGTAAATCCATATAAAATCCACTCTGGACGAGTTGGTGACAAGGAAGTCAATCAGTAAGAGGCAGAGATGATTGTGGTGTATAGTGGCCCCGGCTGCAGCTCGGGCAAGTCCGTGTGTTTAAGCACCTCTGTATGTGGGCAGAGGAGGCAACCAACAGGTAGCTCTCCAAAGAGTCAAAGTAAATGTAAATAAAGTAAATAAATGTCATAACATACACAAAATGGATAAAACCTACAATCTATGATATCAAATTCAAACATACTGCCCTGTCTGTCTGGAACAAAATGATCCCGGATTTACTGCTCTCTGATGAGAATTGATGTTAATTGTGCACAGCAGATTTGGCTGTAACTATGGAAAGTAAAGGCACCACAACTTTAAATGACACTTCAGATGAGTGTTTGCACTTCGCTGTAAGTAAGATTGTAAAGGATATAACATCTCCAGGACTAAGTAATACTGATCTCTCGGTCTACTCTCGGTCACATTGATTTTGTCAAAGTAGCTCTAAGAGGAAAAAAGATTGGAAACCCCTGGTCTAGGTGATGTCACAGATCATTTGTGTCATATGTGCATATAAGTATACGTGTAAGAGAGTAAAAAGAGACACCAGTGGAAGGTATTATGTCAAGACTTATTGAGTATTGAGAGTTTTTACCTTTAAGTCTAGTTTTTAGTTTTAGTTTCAAGTCTAGTATTAATAGGGGGTTAGTCCACAAGAGAGGCACACTGTACCAGAAAGCTTTCTCAATTTGAGGTACCATGGTTGATGTGGATTACACGGAACCGCTTATAATATTTTTTTTTTTCCACATGTAAAACAGCATTACATCCTGTAGTGCCGCAGTGGGTGGGATGCTTGATTTCCAAAGGAGTAAAATGTGCCAGTAGTGATACAAAAGCTCTGACATTGAGTTGTTTTTTTGTCAAGTTCATTTCCATATCTGGTACAACAAATATAGCATTCTCAGCACAAAGTTGTAAAGTCACCCCAAGGACATCAGACAGTGCCTCAAATATTGCTGACCAAAATCTTAGTTTATGGCATGTCCAGAACATATGTTAGATCAGCTATATCTGTTTGACACCTAACACATCTACTATCTACATTAGGATACAATGAAGACACTCTAGCTCTACTCCAGTGCAGGTGGTGTAACACCCTGAACTGAATCAGATCCAGTGTCGCACAGGACGTATTGTTGTTTACTCTCTGTAAGGCTTCAGTTCATACTGCTTGTGAGATTTCAATTCCAAGTCTTTTTTCCATCCAGTTTTAATCTTCTCTAATTTAACATTATTCATTGACATAATCAGTGAGTAGCAGTATGTTGTAAACCCCTTCACCAAAAAGGAACTTCCAAAAGTGAGTTCACGTGGGATTTCTTAGGGAGGTTAGGGAATTGTGGACTATGGCTCTTGGCAAACTGGTGTAGGGGAGAAACAGAGCGCCTATGCCTTGTCTCCCTGCGTTCTGTCTTTCCGGAGCTTCAGATAAGATTTTAAACAATCTGACTCCAATTTAGAAAATAACCACTGGGTGGAAATCTAAACATTAACTATTATCAGAAGCACACATCATAAGAATTAGATTCAAACAGAACAGGCTCTGGCAAAATAATTCAGTTATAGGAGATATAGGTATAAAAGCTATGTAACAAAACGTGGGAACTTTGTTGCAAGTAGCGGTTACAGAACATGACATTCAGTCTTTTCTATTCCCCTCAGAGGTTAGAATGTGGATTAGCACCCAGTAAAACTCACTGTATAACTATAACTATAAGTCAAACTCAAAGAATCTCAAAGCATCTCAGACTACAGACCTCTGAGGCTCTTACCAGATGGGATATATGTATGACTAATAAACATTATTTGATCGTTCGACACATAAAATTGAGTTAAACAAAAGTATACACTGACTTTACCTGTTTCATCAGCCATATTTAAAGCCATATTCAAACACCAAATAGGCAGGACCAAATGAATGAGCTTTATTCTTAACCTGTTCGAGGGCTGTGCTCTCAGCAAAGACAGTAGGTTCTCGGTAATGAGAACGAAAACTTGATAAACATCACATCATAAGCTTTACAGTGATATGATTGACGATTGGTTAAGGCTTTTGCAGCACGATTTTTATTAATAAATTTATTTATTTTTCACTATTTGGAGAGAAAATACAAAGTTCAAATGTCACTTCTGCCTGCCACCTCTGGAGAAGCAGCACCTGGACACATCATACATCATTCATCTTAACCTTGGCCCCATTTCCTAAATGCATCCTTAGCTCAAGTAGTTCGTAAAGTCCATGCTAAGAACATCTTACAGCTTTCGGACCATCTCCCAAAACCTTTGTTGCTTATGAACAGCGTAAAAACACTCAGATCTACCAGTTTTCTATGGTTGTCGTAACTCACTAAGATCAAACAGGACTCAGCAGAGTCCCTAGCTGGAGGTTCCATCATAATGCATGTTTCTATTATGTCTAATGTTTTATACTGTTCACATTCACATGTTCACACATTTTGCCCTAATAAATATGTTCGATGAATAAATAATTAACTAAATAAACAGACCTATATATCCTTGTAATGTTTGTGGACAAAAATAAAGAAGATAAATAAGAAATCAGTGAAATAAAACCTCAATAGATTAGTCAAAAGAGAGAGGGATATTGGAGGAACTTGTGCAGACTGTGTCAAGGGATATAAAACAATTCAATTCAATTCAATTCAGTTTTATTTATACAGTGCCTTTTACAATAGTATTGTCTCGTGGCGCTTCACAGAAGGAGCACCCAAGAGCAACAGGGACAAGGAAAAACTCCCTTATGTTCAGTTAATCTAGGAAGAAACCTTGGGCAGATCCACAACTCAAGGGGCTAACCCAACTGCCAGGGGTCATGCAGAAAAATTACAATCAGTAGTAACCATGACAGACTACAAGTTGCCTATGGTTTTAGCTAAGGTTCATAATAGTTCATAATAGAGTAATATCCCACTTCACATTACATGGTAGTCAGTCCATAGGTGGTTATCAGGAATTATGGCTTGACAATGTAGCAGCGGCCAGACATAGTGTCAAACTCAAAGGAGTGAGATGGGTCATGGGGGTAACAATAAGGGTCAATTTGACAGTGCCATTGTGAGGGGGGGTCAATCACAAAGCCCAAAGGAAGAGGAGTCGGGCCTAGCATGGGCGTCCAGGAAGGGCCTCTAAGATGGAGAGTCGGTCCTGACATGGGCCTGACATGGGAATGAGGCAGGGATGACACTCAGCAGAGATAATTGTGGACAGAGGAAGAAAGTGAGTTAGGCCAGGCTCACATATCAGAGAGCAAATGTATAATTTGGGCATACATACATACATAACTTTCATTGTGATATTTGTTTTTATGGCTTTTGGGCACTTAAAAAGGGAGGCAAAACTGGGGGGGAACTGGGATGTGGAAACCAAGATGTCTGCCACCATGGGATCCATTGTGGAGGAAATAGTTTGTAGGTCTTCAATTCAAAGGATATTCTTTGCTGAACAGACAGATTTTGATTGAGATGATATTACCTTCCAGTGATGAGGAAACAGGTTCATCAGCAAATACAGCTTTCTGTAGAGGGTTAGGTATTTGGTAATAGTATTTATTGTCATAATGCTTTTACAACATGGCTAACTGGTAGCAGAGTATAATTCAATTCACATCCACGCTAGTCCCACTTGCAGTGTATTATACAAACTAAGGTTAATTGTTAAAATATGATTCAGCATTAGCCTGGCCTAGCATAACAAATAGCGTAGGCTATAACTTCATTTTACAAGAGCCTGCTTGGCTTTTGCCTCGATTCTGATATGATGGGAGGTGAGTGAGATACAGAAATGGTTTGGGGTCAGGAAATGTACACCTGCACCTAGCTCCTCTATGGTAACTATGGGTGCTGTAGTTATCACATTTTAAATATTTTCTAAAAATGTTGGCATAAATTAAATGTTGGCAGTTGTAATGCATCCAATAGTAAATTCATTCTACCATACTTAAAATTTGAAAAAAGTTGTGTCATTTTAGCATAGCCATTATGAAGCAAGTATACTCAAGTAATGCTTTAGGAGTGATTCAGAACTGTCAGAGTGAACTTGAATATATATTACAGAGTATGTAATTCAATATATAGGCAGTTCCACAGAAAAGTGACTATTTGTAACATCCATACCTCTGATAAAATGCCTTGGTATTTATCTCTGGGGTTTTATGTTTTGATTTCTTCATATGTGGATTTCTTGGGTAAATACAAATGCGTCAATTTTACAACCTGAACCGCTGTGCCAAAGAACACGGGAGGCAGTCTAACCTTAAGGACCTGGACAGTGAGACCTGGGAGTCAAAGGAATGGGCACCGAGGAAGACGGAGTAACCATTTGTATGCAGGGGGTTCTTCGCATCTCCGTAAATGAGGTCAGACAAAGAGTAGAGTGTGACTGGGGTTTAAGTAGGCAGAGGGTAATTGAACACAGGTGCTGGGTAATCGGTAGAAAGGGGAACTGGTAAAAGCAATTAGTTTGTAGTAATAATTGCAGACTGGTGGCAGACTCCGGAACTTCAGGAAACAGGTTTAATTGTTACAATGGCGCGCGTCAAGGGAGACATAAGGGTTTCAGCCCGAAAGCATCCACCATTAAATCTAACTTAAACAATGAAAGTGTTCCACTTAAATACACTTAACTGAGGGGAGTTGCATACAGTTGAAGTGCAATGGAAGGTGATTGGTTCTTTACCTGGCACCATTGTGTCTAATGGCTTAAGGACACACCTATGGCAATTAGCATTGTTAAGTGGCTATCCAGTTGTATGTATACACCAAGATTCAGAAATATCACTTATGGATTGTCCTGACCAGTCATACACTTTGACCATCGCAATCCTTGTACTGAGACAATAAAGATGATACCAAACATGAATAGATTCACATTTCATAACATACAGATATACATTCCAAATCTATCTGAGGTAAGTTTGTCTTTGCAATGTAAACATGAACAAAAGGTTCTCCCTAGCCACAGGGGTACCAGCAGTTAATTTACATTGATCACCGGGGGAGAATGATCCCTATTGTTTCTGTGCCATGCCAAATGGTGGCGGCTCCTGGCTGTCTGAGGTAGAATATACTTGCTATCACTGGATAGGGAGATAGTGGGTGTGGCCACTGAGAAGTCTGGTCTGCTAGTGGGTGAGTGGGTGTGGTTGGTGGAGGACATGGTGTTATTGTGACATTCTTGGCACTCGGCACTTCTCAGGTCACACAGTTCCAGGGTTGATGTGGAGGTAGCTGGGCAGCAAGGTGTGGACAGAACACGTCACTGAAGGAGGTGTATTCAGGCGTAAGAGAAACAGAGCGGCTCTGCTCGGCGCTTTCGATGGAGGTAGCATTCACAGATAGCTCTGGGCCCTGGAAACATGGACACAGGATCAGGGGGAAGCAGTGAGCATGACAGTCATTCCCCCACTGGAGAATCTCATCCATAGACCAGGAAATCGTAGGGGACTGTTGAATTGGCCAGACAGCCAGTGGGCGTGGCCACTGAGAAATCTGGTCTGCTAGTAGGTGAGTAAGATGTGTAAGATGTGTAGGTGAGTAAGATGTGGGTGTGGTTGGTGGAGGGCATAGTGTGGTCGTGACAATAGTAGTATACTTAGAGTTTGAAAAAATTGTGCCGTTTTAGCATACTCATTATGATGCGAGCATACTCATATAATGTTTTAGTGGTGCTTTAGAACTCTTAGAGTGCACTTGAGTATACTTGGATTTGATGAAAATAGCATAGCTTATACTAAGTACATCCTGAAGAAATATAGTTAATAATATTTTAATATTGTATAGTATAGTTAATAATATTTTTTACCTGGGTTATTTTAGGTGCAAGACGAGAACAGATGTATGGCTGGTGGGAAGGGAGGACGCAGTGGACTGCTGATCAACTTCATGTCATCTACAAATATGTCCTAAAAGACCATGAAGGGATAGACTCAGAGGAGGACAACAACCTGGAGCTTCTGGGTGAAGGAGATGAAGATGAGAAGCATCTGAAAGGAGCAGAGGACAAGGAGATCCCCTCATGCTCAGATGAGTGACCCTGTGTGTGCAACTGCACAAGTGTCCACATTTCTGATTGTTACAAGAGTATTGCTTATTACAGTGCTAGAAATTACAGTGGTTTGTTTATTATATTTACAGTGCATGCAAAGCAATGCATGCAGGTAGACGCAGGTAGGGCGAAGGCTGCATTTGAATGTCTATTTTACTGGTACCTTTTAACTACTTTTACTATTTAATAGTTTTATTACATCTATCATCAATATTATTAATCACATTTTTATCATCAAGTCCTGGATTCACTGCTTCGAACACTGGACAGTCTGATTGCCAGTGTTTGTGGCCTATAGCCTGCTGAAACCAGATTGATACAACCATGTCAACTCCTGCAAAAAGCCACCAAAAAGATTGTCTATCTGATGATGTCCGTAGACCCAGCGCATTGTTAGACCTGGAGATTCAAGGCTATAGCCCCGGATCATCTGGGAATCTCTGTGTCTGGGGATCTCTGTGTCGTTAATAAATAAACAGATAAATAAAAGTTATTATGAAAATAGCCCAGAGGTGACTTTTGTGTAGTTGCATTTCCAGCAGCCACAAATGCAATATTGTAGCCAGTAAAAAAAGAAAGAAAATCTGACGTGACCATATCTAGGCAGACTTAGAATCATTTGTTGCAGAATGTTGCAAATTTAGCGTCAGTATTCTTTCTTCTCTATGCGTAGGGCTTCACATCACTTAACACTGTGTAGGTGCATGACAGTGTTTATTAGGCCATAGGCTATTTTAATATTACATTTTGGTGCACTTTGGCAGTGGAGATGTTCACTTCCTGGGTTATCCTATCATAATGTAAGCATTAAACTACTTGGCATGCCCTGACTTGAGACATGAGGATTGGTCTTCCTTTCATTTTTAAAACATGTTGAAACTGTATGTTCATCAGCCCGATTTTTTACTTTTCTCAGGGGAGACACCCCCGAACTCCCAGGCGAACTCCCAGTCACTTTTAAGCTGTTTTATGCCTAGTTTTATGCCATAGTAGCCTAGGCTATAGGCAGAGGGAGGCTATCCGCATAATGAAGCGAAGGAATGTTCAATCATAACATGAAGCACTAACTTCACTTTCACCGCGTCTTAAGCCCAGGTGGAAAATATAACGCAATTCTATGCACTGGTCTGTGATTACGTGACACAAATGCATTGTTTTGTCTGTGAAAAGTTACTTGACACATTTTGAATGGATTAGCATTTTGTATGGGCATGAGAGCCATGCGTACAAATCAGCCCAATCAATAGTTTGCCGAGCTTGCTAATTCACTGAGAAAAGAAGCATGGAGAAAACTTTTCCGGAAGAAATGGATGACAGGGACGAATGGAGGTTGGAGGAGTAATATGTTCTGTTGAGTCAGGACGAGAGGGAGGAAGACTTTCACACGTAGGCTGTGTTTATATAAAGACATTTCCGAGGCTGACCAATTAGCCTATAATTATAAAAAAAATATGATAAGGCTAGGCTCACTTAAATTGAAATAACGCATAAGAACATTGTTTTCTTGCACTATCAGGTCTTCACAGCCTAATTGATATAAGAACATGTTTTCTGGTAGCACATTGAGACCATTCTCTTTCTGACTAAAATTGGACAAAATCTGCTCTTTAGCCTATACAACCCTGAAAATCTTCTTGGGGGGAGAAAGCCCTGAAACCACTGTAGCTTTATAGCTTTATTCTTGCACTGCAACTTTAAAATTGGTTTCGGCGCTGGTGATCCCCTTAGAAAATGGGCTCTAACTTCTCTGCTATAGCCCCAAATGTTTTAAATAGCTAGCAACAGCTCTGCTGTAGACTCTTGGAGGAGCTTTGGAAGGAGCCCTGCCATAGACTCTCGGAGGAGCTTCACCAATTATTCTGAACAACGGCACAAGAAAGATGATTTCCACTCTCGTACCAGTGAACATCCATCTCCTCCATGTCCATCTCTCAGCCAAGGACTGAGGCTACCACTCACGGCCGCAAGAACTGTCCAGCCTGTCGCCGACGATGGTCCAACATCTCTGGCATCTCCTTCATCTGCTGTGAGTGATGGCCCGACTTTTCCATCTGCCCAGTGATTGCTACCTATGGTGGACATATCAGCTGGCTGCTGCCAACTAGATGTTGGGGATCATCTCTGGTGAAAGTGTTGCTGCTGTTCCTGCTGCTGTGGACACCACTGCCAGAGCTGTTTCTTCGACTGCTGCTTGCCAGATGTCAGTGGATGTGCTTCTGCAGCCGCTGTTCCTGCTGCCCAGCCCATGCTCAGGGATCCACCACTGCCTAGTATGGTGGATAATATTACCGTCGAAACCCAAGCTTATTCAGCCTGGGATGGACGGAGTAGACGCTACCTCTGATGGGGTAAGTGACTGGTTAGTGGCAGCCGGCAAGCCACGGTGGTGGGTCCTCTGCTGCATGACACAGGCTTCAGAGGGACACAGTGTCGAGGAGTTCACAAGCGCTTTCCCACTTGGCTGAACCTAGAAGCTGGTCACCAAGCTTTCCCCGGTATGGCTCATCTGCTGCTGGTGATGCTTCCTGGGTGAGGTCAACCGCCCCACGGCTGGCTGAACAGTGATCGTAGGGAATTGGCGTGGGTCAGGAGCAACCAGGCTCCTCTGGTAGTTCTAGGCCCTCTCAGCCTCCCCCGCTGTTTCCTCTGACCACCCTCATCATTGGTGACTCCATAACGAGAAATATCAGATTCTTTTATGCTACCACCCACTGTGCTCCCGGTGCCATGATCACAGACGTTCACGAAAAACTATGCAAGTTGCTGCCCTCTCTGCCTACATATGTAGGAAAAATTTTAATATCCTAGAAATTAATATCAGCAAAAGAGAATGGCAATGTGATACGACTGTATGCAATGTGTAAAACCTAGGAATGTGGGTAACAGAGTGTTCTGGTGGAAACCAGACAGAGATCGGGCTCCACAAGGAATTTAGAAGAAGTGGACATGGAATCTAGGCAAATTTAGAACAGCAGAAAGGCAAGAGGTCAAATTCCTAAATAATGACAAGAGGTCAAAGTAAGGGCAGGGAGGTCTGCCATTTGTGTTACAACATGTGATGTGTACTCTGAGGGGTATAAAACGGAGTCCTAGTCTCCAAGAAGATGGGCTTGTTATTCGGCACACCTTGTGTGGGTTTTGTGTAAGTAACTTGTTTCTGGCGTCGTGATTAAAGACTGCAGTGATCCATCAAGTTGCCTGCCTCAAATTTTTGACCACACATCCATCATTAGAGTTATAGTGTCATGTGGAGTCGAATGACACCGTCCATCTAGAGTCGGAATTAACAAAAAATAATTTTCTGGCTCTCATGGGGCTTTTGGAGGAATGTGGAAAGTGTTTTTTATTTCAGGCCCCATCCCAACAGTAGGGCGCGGTGATGAACATTTTAGTAGACTTCTTAGCCTAAATAACTGGCTTCAGAATACCTGCAGAACGCATGGCGTGAGTTTCATAGACAATTTTAACGTGTTTTGGCAAAAAAGAGCTCTTTTTAAGCCCGATGAAACCCAGATGGGTTCACATATGCTTGCTACTAATGTATTGTATGCTGTTCAGCTTACCCCACACCGTTCTCATAGAAATTACTGACTGAAGCATCAGACAAGACCTCCAAACCTACCACAGTTTCACATGCCCTCTTGAATGTCAGATCTCTTTCAAATAAGACATTTTAAATTAATGAATTTGCACATATAGACTTGTGTGTCATGCCTTCCTGCCAGTATCGCACGGTCACTCCCGATCACTTGCCCCTCCCACTGACTCATGCTCCCCTGTTCACTCATCTCCACCTGTTGCTCATTGTTTGTTGTCTTGCCGTGCATTTATTCCCGTGTCTCCCAGTGTTCTCTGTCAGACCGTCTGCGAACCTACAGCTCTTCACGCTCGGCAAGCATCAAGACCCTGACTCTCGTTCCTGTTTCCCAAGCCTGTTACCTGTATTCACCTGTGTCTCTGTCATCTGCCTGTTCCCGTGTCTCTGTCCTGTTCTCCTGCCTGTCCTTGTTCTCTGTTCTCGACCGACCATCACCCTGCTCTCCAGCCCCTGTTACTGACCTCTGCCTGTCCACGACCTACGCTCTGCTCTCCAGCCCCTGTTACCGACCTCTGCTGGTCCACAACCTACGCTCTGCTCTCCAGCCCCGGTTACCGACCTCTGCCTGTCCACGATCTACGCTCTGCTCTCCAGCCCCGGCTACCGACCTCTGCCTGTCCACGACCTACGCCCCGCTCTCCTGCCCCGGCTACTAACCCGCTGCCCGCCCACGACCTACGCTCCGCTCCTCAGTCCCGGTTACACGTCTCATCATTCGAAGAGCATCCACACACTCCCTTTACCCCTTTTCCCTAAATAAACTGACATTTACGTGACGCTTTTGGGTCCGACTCGCTCTGTTTCGTGACGTTGTGACTCCCTGTTTTTAACCGAAACTTGGTTGGACCAAGCCAAAAATGCTGCTAAGCTTATTGAATCTCCTCCCCCAAACTTCAAATTTCTCATATGTTTCTCATATGGACAGTAAGGGAGGGGGGATAGCCATGATATTCAAGGACACTTTTCAGTGTAAAGAGACACCCTTTGGTGACTGCTTCCTTTGAGTGCCTAAGTGAACTTTTGAAATTCTCTTCTACTGTTTTATTATTGACTGTTTGCAGGCCCCCTAGGCACTCAGCTAAAACATCTGTTGATGAATTTGGTGAACTGCTGTGAACCATTTGCCTGAAGTTTGACCACAGTGTTATATCAGGGGACTTCAATTTGCATGTTGATAATCCTGAAAACACTTCCTCAGACTCAACCCTCAACCTCAGACTCTCTGTGATACCTTTAAATTAACACAATAAATACAAGGGCCAACACATTCACATGATCATACTCTTGACCTTGTCATAACTAAAGGTCTTCATGTCTCCACAACAGGACTTAGCTCTATTTTTTTAATGTTCATATGCCCCTCCACCTCCAGTAGAACTCAATGTCAATGTCAACAAAACAAAAGAAATAACTGTAGACTTCAGGAAACAACACCCGACACACACCCCACTCACAATCAATGACAGTACCGTGGAGTCTGTGAAATGCACAAAGTTTCGGGGAGTGCACATCACAGATGACCTCACATGGACCATCAACACCACCTCCCTGGTAAAGAAAGCACAGACACGCCTTCACTTTCTGCACAGAATGAGGAGAGCTGACCTCCCCACTTCTGCACTCACCACCTTCTACAGGGGTGCTATTAAAAGCATCCTTACCTGCAGCCTCTCCGTCTGGCACGGCAGTTGCTCAGCTGCGGACAAGAAGGCTCTACAGAGGGTGGTGAGGACTGCTGAAAAGATCATCAGATCACCCCAACCAGCCATTCAGGACTTATACACATCACACTGTTCCAAGAGAGCCATCAATATCATCAAGGACACCACCCACCCAGCACACAAACTGTTCTCCCTATTACCATCCGGAAAGCACTACCGCAACATGCGGTGCCACACAAATAAACTGAGAAACAGCTTCTTGCCACAAGCCATCAGGCTAATCAACACCATGAATATGTTACTGACATCCAAAAACAATCTCACACACACTGAGGTCCATGGTGCTTTCACACTTGCATTTAATTGCACCTTCACTAATTGCACCTTACATATTGCACATTTCACTTTTCTCCAACCTACACCAGCTACCAAGAAGAGCTACCTCGAACTTTCCTTTCCTTCTTGCTGGAAGTGTATATGTTTACCTGTATGTTGTATGTCTTATGTCTATTTATTGTGGATGTCTGTGTGCACTTCCTGTCCATGACTGTAGCTGTGTGTTTTTTTGCGTGTGTGTGTGTGTGTGTGCGTGTTTCTACTTTAAATTGCACATTTGGTGTCTGGTGAAACGCAATTTCAGTCCTCTGTGTAATGCCTGTTACATAGTGAATTGACAATAAAGTACACTTTGACTTTGACTTTGACTTTGACTAGAGCTCTGACTATTTGAAAAAGAGCCATAAATGAAAATACTGCCATGCTCTTTGAGTAGCACTACCCCAAACTTTAAGTCAGACTCTGTTGAGGACTTAACTCTATAATGACTCATATAATGGATGATATTGCAGATTAAAAGAGAATGCCTGGGGAACCGAAAGAAAGTAGCGCAAATCCAAATATGCTATATGAATATACAGTTCAGAAATTTGCCAGACAAGGCAGTCCTTTTTTTCTAATATCATCAGTATAAATGCAAACAATGCTAGTGTACTATTTGTAATGCTTGAAAGACTAGTAAATCCCTCTGATGTGAACTAGCATTTGAGCTTATTTCTGCCGAGAAATGTGATGAGTTTGCGTCCTTTTTCACCCGCAGAATTGAAAAAACAAGGCAGAATATAACAAAAAAAATATTTTTTTTAATCAGCTAACTGCTTTTTTAACAGCCAACAACTGTTTTGATACCTATCAGTCAGGTTTTTGTGCCAACCATAACACTTAAACAGCCATTACAAAAGTTTTAAATGGCATTTGCCTAAATACTGATGCAGGCTTGGCTTCTGTTTTAGAGTTGGATCACAGCACAGCTTTTGATACTGTGGACCACAGCATACTACTACATTGCCTTGAACACTGGGTTGGTTTTTCTGGTGTTGTCATTAACTGGTTAAAAACCTACCTACAGGATAGGAGGCACTTTATGGCAATTGGAAATTGCACCTCTGCCCCAGTATCTCTGACCTGTGGTGTCCCATAGGATAGGTTTTAGGACCATTGCTATTTAATGTCTATGTGCCCCTCCTTGGGAAAATCATCACAAAAAACCTTGCTCTTTCACCTAATGATAATGCTCCCCTGAAATCCCTCTAAGAGTGCCTTGATCAAGTTAATAACTGCATGTCGCAAAACTTTCTTCAACTAAATTCAGATAAAACTGAAGTCATAGTGTTTGGGAAGAGGGAGCAAAGGCTTAAGATTAGTGCTCTTCTCAATACAAAGGGGCTTAGAACAAGGGACACTATTAAAAATGTTAGTGTCACTATTGACAATTTAAATTTTTGTAAGCATATGAAATCGGTCTCTAAATCTGCCTTTATCATTTTAAAAAACAGTACCAAACTAAGAAATCTCATGTCAGAAAGTGATCTGGAGAAACTCATTCACGTTTTTATCTCTGGTTATCAGGTAATGGTTATCTCTAGTAGGGTTGACTGCTGTTACTGCCTTTTTATAGGACTGCCAAAAAAGACTCCAAATGATACAAAATCCAGCAGTGAGGGTGCTGACAAGGACAAGGAAAATGAGCACATTAGCCCAGTACTGAGGTCATTGCACTGGCTCCCAGTGAGTTACAGAATTAATTTTAAAGCACTGTTACTTAAAGTACTTAAAGCTCTTAATGAGATTGGAGAAAAATACATCTCTGGCATGTTCCAACAATGCACTCCACCCAGGTCACTCAGATCACAAGAAAGAAATCTTTTAGCTCAACCTGCAGTTAAAACAAAACGTGGTGAAGCAGCTTTTAGTGTCTATGCAATTCAGCTCTGGAACAAACTCCCAGATGAAATAAAAAATGCTTCCACGGTATCCAGTTTTAAATCCAAATTTAAAAATGTAAAGCTTTTTACCGATGCCTACAGATAAATGGCTCTCACATACAAACTGTTTTATAATTGGTTCTACAGTTACTACTAACTGACTATACCTTGTTCTGAATTACTTATTTTTGTTAAACTGGTTTGATGTATTTACTTTTTACTTTTTATTGATATCTCTATTTCTATTTATTTATCTTATCAATCTTTTTTTATCTATGTCTACTTATTTGTTTGTTATTCATAAAAACTGTTTTACACTTTGTTTTTAAATTAGTTTGACGTTCTCTTTTCCTAAGCTACCTATCATTTCCATTTTTATTTATTTATTTTATCTATTTTGATTTTTTAATCTATATCTATTTATTTTCTATAATATCTTATCTTATGACACTCTCTATATCCTGATGGCTTTGCTTTTAACATTTCTTTGTAAAGCACATTGAGCAACCCTGTGTATAAAATGCACTGTATAAATAAATCATTGTCTTGCCTTTTGTCAGCCTTTTAGTACAATAAACAATATATAGCAATTGTTATCAGTATGTAACTACCTACTTCTCCAAGTAACAGTCAAGCAACCACCTCAGATACCCTAGCAATGTCCTAGTATCCTCTTCCACAATGACAACCTAGCAACCAATATAGCAACCCACATGATTAACTTAGCAACCAGCATAGCAACCACCTTAACCACCTTAACCACCTTAGTAACGGCCCAGCAACCACCTGAAGTAGGAAGTTGCTGCTTCCTCGCAACTAATTCCACAATAACAACTCAGCAACCAACACAAGGACCAACATCATTAACCACACACCCAACCATCTCTATCAATTCAACAACTGAAACAGCCTAGCAACCACCACATGTACCCTTGCAACTTCTTGCAAACCACTTCCTCAATGACGGCCCAGCAGTCAAGATAGCAATCAACATGATTAAACTAGCAACCACTGTAACCAGCATAGCAACAGCCCAGCAATGTGCCTCGAGCACCCTTGCAACTTCCTGGGAATCACCATAAGTGCCCTAGGAATGGCTATGCAAACACCACAAGGACCCATGCAACTTCTTACAAACCACTTCCACAATGATGACCCAGCAATCAACATAGCAAGCAGCATGATTAACCTGTCCACTATTTTCCACTTTGTCTATTTATTTGATTTCACCTCAACTTTACAGGACTCTCACACATAATTTCAAAGAAATGTTCAGGAACATTTTTGTTTCTCCTTTTACCCCTCATGGTGGGGTAGGCTTGAACAAGACAAAATCCATACCATGCTCACTCTTACCCTAACCCTAAGCCCGGCTCCAAGCCCCAGGCTCACCACACAAGACCCAGACCTGCTTGCCAGCTCTTGCCCTGACCTTAAGCCCAGTCTCAAGCCCTAGGCTCGCCCCACAAGGCCCAAGGTATGCCAATAACTATACTTGATGCCTGCCTCTAAGACATTAAAATCTGGATGACTGATGAATTCCTAGGTTTAAATTGTGATAAAACTTATGATAAAAGTTATGATAGGCCCTAAACAGCTGAATAACATTCTACCTCATCACCAAAACTTACTCAGTGATAGTCATGTAAAACACATTTCTACAACATCCTTTTTTCTCAAACAAAATATCGCTAAGGTAAGAAAGTTCCTTTGAGGATGCTGAAAAATTAATACATTCGCCTATCAGGTAACCCTATAACCACTTGATTACTGTTGTATTATTGTCTATTTTCTGGGTGTAGTTATACCTGTATTAACTCACTGGCAGCCAATAGATTTTAATTTAAATGCAGCTGTTGACCACCACTGACGTCTATAGACAGCAATTATGTTTTTTCAATGGGGCAGGCTGAGGGTTAGGGACGATCTGGGGAAGCTTGTCTGTAAATATCAGGCTTATAAACAGAGAATGTACTGATGAATTGACCCTGTGGGTGGCAGCAGTGCCACTTTGGATGGGAGATGTGCATATACTGTAGGAGAAGAGAGAGGTTAGAGATGAGAGAAGAAGATGGAGCTGGCGAGACACAAGTCGGAGAAGTTTAGGCAGCTCACTCTCAAACAGAGTATGTGTCGCAGTCGAAGTAGTTCGGGTAGTGTCGCGGTCATGGAAAACTATTGGAGATCAACCTGGGCCAAGCGGAGAGAGAATCCAGGGCGCTTTCACCACAGTCAAGCTCAGCAGACATTTCTGCTGAGATTCATGGTTAGAGTACGATTGTCTCCAGACAATATAAAATCCCCTGGTTTTGTTTGTTTGTTTGTAAAGCACAAAATATTGGTGTCAAACACACTGTTCTGCTTGAAATGTTTATTTTCACAAAAAATATGTTTTTTCCATTTGTTGGAAAACAGGCGTTTTTGGTGAAACCAACCTAACTTACACTGCTGATTACTAAAGAACAGAAAAGGGTAGAAATAACGAGAGAACCAAAACTGTAAGGTGACAGAGGGAACATGAGCTGACTCCTCCAACTTCACTAATCTTGCTTCCATAATCCCTTTTCCTACAGCCTATCAATATATTCTATATCAAGCTTGGAAACTGTTGCACATTGTATCACTTACATAACCAAAATGCAAGTGCAACCTGCTCCTTAAATGAAAGAGACAAACCAGATGTAGGCAATACTTTTCTTCTATCACTGAAAGCCTATTATTTTTGAAATGGTATGTTTAGAGTTACAATGAATATATGCATGTTTGTATTTCATTACTACCATATCAATTCAAAGATTCAGTAGCAAACAAAAAAAAATCTAGAAGGTCAGTCATTATTGCAGGCTATTCCAGTCTACAATACCTACTCAAAATCAATAGATGATTTATTCTCTTCCTGGATTGAAGTAGCATTCTGAAGGCTAATCACATGTGGCTCAATAAACTAGCCAGTCAGGCAGAGCACCTGCAGTCCATTAATTAATAAGGTACTGGTCATGTGGTTAGTAGGCCTCTTCTACTGCTTGCATTCCATGCAACCATGGAAAACTGAACCCCGGCATCACATTTTGGGGGTGTTAACCAGACTTGCCGTCTATCAATAGACCTGTTTGACAGAATGATTTGTCAAGCTTAACTATAGATACAGGGACGGTCATGTTTGAGTGACTCGAATGTTACTGCTGTTCAGTGCAGTGTGATGAAAGTTTTTTTTTGTTTAACAGTAATATCCATCACAATCGCAATTTAATTTAACTAGCTAAGATAGCTCATTTTTGTCAGAGAGTGGTAACATTTTCTCATTGGTAACATTTTCTCATTGGCTAAGGTAGAGTGAGGAAGAGTGACAGGTATTTCCTCATGCATAATGAGACTGGAATGAGATCGGACTAGAAAGAAAATTCAGCTCTGGTAATTGTTGTCTTGCCCAGCCAAGTTACCAATCCTCCCCCTGCCCGCCCAATATACACACAAACACACAAAGTCACACAACGACTCATTCCGCAGCCCATGGCTGTATCTGTAGGAAAATGCCTATTCTTATTTTTGGTATCATGCATATGGAAAGCAGTTTAATCTATTTTGTTTTAGATTTATTTGTCAAATAGTTCTTCTAACTAAACTGAATTGCAATGCTACTTTGCATTGTAAGTATTATTGTACATCACACATCCCTGTGAATCAGTCACTTGGGTAACTTTTTTTCCACCTTGGAAAAAATCAATCAATTGCAATTGCTTTTCTTTTTTGGAATACTGCACTGCAATAAGTTTTCATCAATACTGAGTAGCCTAGTCTATTGACAGAGAGAGGGCAACTGTAGGGCATCTGCAAAAATGCCCTTCCACACAGAAGAAATAAATCAAGATGTTCTCCTGTCTCTCTCGCTGCGTCTTTCACTCGTTCTGTCTTTCACTCACAAAGATTTGCGGCACAGTGCAATGGGAGGTTAATTTACAATGGCAGGAAGTCGCTATTAAAATTCAAGAGGAAACACGAGTGACGTTATGAGGTCAAATTTGGTGGGGTTTTCAGCAATAGCAATAGCATTAAAAGAGCAGGATGGATGTAAAGGTTTAGAACACAGAATACAGAAAAGTTATGGCCACATGGAAAGTAGGCTATAATAATAGTGTCAAGAATGATTATTTATCCACGTGTTAATGTAAGGTAATAGAACCCAGGGTGGACTTCATGCCCATAGGGAGCCTAAGTCAGGCCCATCTACTTCCTAGGTCCATGGGACCTAACTTAACAAAGAGTATGAACGGAAGTCAGTGGAAACATGAAAATATTTTCTGGTACCATTTGAGATGTAACATGAATTTCACATATATTTTTTGCAAATTGCAAAAAGATAGTTTTCCACTTTGAGACAGAACAATTTCTTGAAAGACTTTGAGAGCTATGTTAGGTTTCATGTGAGGCCGCTCAGCTGTCTAGTCTGGGTTAATAAACATCGCCATCGATGATAAGATTAGCTGCCATGCTAACTAATGGTTTTAGCTTGCGACCTGCAAGGTTGCTTAGCAGCAGTTAAATGGAAAGATACTCCTTACATGATGTGTGTTATCCTGTGACTCTATTCAGGTCTGTGGACTCCTTTCATTACAAAGAGTAGTCCAAAGTTGCTACAAGACCTGTTGCTGATATGCTTGTGAATCACGGTAAGAACAGCGCTATCTTCAGTGATATCACGTATGCGACTGACAGGCTGTCGTCATTGGAGTTACAAACTTTAACAATGCTCTGATTCAACAGTCATCAGACGAACAGCAACTTTAAAATTAACTTTAAATGAAAAATTATGCTCAAAATTGACATACATCATATGCATCAAGGTTTATATCGACAGGGAAAATCAATATAATCGATATAATAATCGATATTTTCTGGCCATTCACCCCCATTCAAAATGTCCCACAGGGCAAACTGACAGGGGCGGAACTTAGGCTGCTTATTGTTTTACTAATCTATTTTGCTCCGCTCTAGATTCTTTGGTGACAGCCCTCTGCTGCATGCAGCTTTACAGCGACCACAGGTGGTAGAATGTGAAATTACACCGGAATTCGAGCTCAGCAATTATTGCTAGTTGATCTGCATGCTAATTTTATTACCTTGTCAACACGGCGCTCAGGCGTTTCTGACATACGTTAGTACAATTATGTTGCTGTTTCGTGGAGGATTTAACCTATGATACATACATATAGCTCCGTTACACTATCCTGCTATTTTTTCGTCGATAGAGGAACTTTTATTTTCAATATCACATGTACCCGGAACTGATACTGACCCAGATGGACATTCATCCAGTTTCATGTTGTGGACATAACCGTATAACCGCATAACCGACGTAAAATATAAACGATCTGATAACATGGATGTAAACGGTTCCGTTTCAAGTTATGTCCTTAGCAATGTTGCTGAAGTTGTCGAGAGGATCCTGAGCTTTGTGCCAACAAAATCACTTCTTCGAATGACGAGGTAATCACAGTATTGAGAAAAGGGGATGATATATGGCTAACGTTAGCTATGTTTAACAATGCCAGGTATATTCTCTGTCAATGAGCAGTTTGCTAATCGCCTGGTGAATGATGGAAGTTTTCAGGAAATACACTGACAGTGGTCGTTCTGCACATCCACATTCCTTGAACTTCACACCTATTAGGAATTGCGACTTTGATGGCTAGTAGATTAGGTAGCTATTTGGTCATATTGATTAGCGGCAGGAGCTAAAGAGCCAGTTCTTTGGGCTTCAGAGTTTTGTCAACAAGGTTTGTTCATACTCGGAGCAGGACCGTGATAAAGAGCTAACATTATGTTACGTTTTTAAAGCAAAGAGCTTAGCGAATAGGACTGTTATCAGGTGGACCAGACTCTTTCACTTCGCTTGTTTTAATTTTAAACCTATTGGTTCTGCCTTTATATTCTGTTCACTGATTGGTTGTGATAAATTTAGTTGGGGTATCCTATAGACATGCGGGAGTTGATGTCACCAACTCAGCACTGAACATTTAAAATTCCACTGACAGTAAAATGAGTGTGTAACCTATGTTTCTGTAAGAGTTTGGCCATGTTTACATTATGTTTTTTAAACTCCGAATTAATTATTCCGAATTAAATAGTTCGGAATTAAATATTCTCATCCGAGTTTACATGGATATAATAATTCCGAATTAAGGTTTACATGGAACACGTTAAATTGGCTTTATTTAATTCCGCTCAATGTCTGGGGGTCGGGAAGGGTTCTGATTGGGCAGAGGGCACACTTACGTCTTACGCATATTTACGTCTACCGGGAGAAAACACACACTTTAGCTGGCTACCGGCTTTGCTGTCAACTCGGTTTGTCGTTACGCCATGGTTACAAACGTGGTACAAACTTATGTCGCAGTGGTCACGATAATAATTAAGCAGCAGCTCGATAATATTATCGCCCTTTACGTATGTCGGCTGAAGACACTGCATGAAAAGTGTGATTTTCGTCTCCGTAAATTCATGGAAATTTCCCTAATTTTCGTCAAATTTCGACAATTTACAGCCTGCGCACGTCGCGGGTGTCACATATTGTGGGATAACGAATCCATGAAGTGTGTGGAGGCCACGGTGGTGGGCGACGTTTGGGCGGACTGTAGTCCTCATTTGCTCTTTGTAACCAGATCCTGGTTAAAAATTTCCACAAGAAGATGCTTTATTTTTTTAAATGGAAGGAAATCTACTCCTCGTCTTCCTCGAGCTCCCTCCGACACTGTGCCTGCGAATCATACAAGGAGAGAATCTATGTTAAAGCAAGGGATATATTAAATGCAAACTTGCAGTTTTGTTGGCAGACATCGTTGGGCTACAGTAGGCTAATTCAACGGATCACCTGACAACTAGCTTGCTGGCTAATGTTATATAGTTCGCCAAGATAGCTTGGCTGCTTAATAGCGACAACTTTCCCTACTTGCTTATCAGTTTATGAACAGTAACATGAAGTATACCGTTATTTTTAGTAAGGTTAATTAAGGTTATAATAAGGTTAAGTGGTTACCTTTGGCTGGCTGGCAATAGCTGGCTGTGCTACGAGAAGGGAACAGCTAACGGTTATTGTTGCTAAGGCCGCGAGATGGTCAGTGTCTGACAAGGATACAATGATTTCACATTGTAACACTGTGCTGTCATGAAATGGAGCAGAAGCGTCGACTTTGCTTCCAAGTTAGTTACTGAATTCACTCAGAGGACATTACAATGTATCAACATAAAAGCATTTAAGACTCATCACAGGTGCCCACTGAATGTGCATGTGCATACGTTGTACAGCAGTGGTCCCCAACCTTTTAATCAATGCGGCCCGCTCAACGCTTGACAGTTTTACCGCGGACCGGGGGGCGTGGTAATACAATAACAAACGTGAATCCACTGTGTACTCCTTTGCAACTTTATTAGCAGCTTTCTCGTAACATTGTGCCAACAACATAACATTCTTTATTAACATCCTCTCTGCCCCTTAAATAAATTATATTAAAAAAATGTTTTGAAGGCTTCATTGCCTCATTAGAAAGCCGGTCGCGGCATATTATGCAGAGCGGGCTTGGTCTGTGAGAATCACCTGTCGCGATAAATCCATAGTTCAAGTAGAACTCGTTGTATTGTCTGTTAAAAGCTTTTATTTCTTGGAAGTGGTAGGCTCTTCTGTCTTTTCACTGGACCTTTTCCCCTTCGAAAAGAAACCTTGCAAACACGTCTGTTTTTTACTCATTGTTGCGAATTTGTGGGTTCAAGTGACCGAGATGTAACCGGGAGAATTCGTTAATTTTTCAAAATAAAACATTTTTCAAAATAAAAGATTGTTCAGACTCAGTTAATAAATACAACGGAAATAATTAGTTATTTCTTGGGCGTCCGGCGGCCCGGTACCAATTGATCCACGGACCGGTACCGGTCCGCGGCCCGGGGGTTGGGGACCACTGTTGTACAGAGCTACTGAAGTCAAGTTCCTTGTATGCAAGTACACTTGGTACACTCTGGTTCTAAATATGTTTCTGAAGTCATGCATTTCATTTTGATGTAAGGCTTCAAGAAATATCTCCTGACTTCCTTGACCCAAAGAAGTTAAAAGTTAACACAGGGTTCATGCTGGTGCTTGAAATCATTGAAACTTCATTTAACGTTGTATTTTGAATTTCGGGTAAAGTGCTTGTAAATCCTTGTAATTGTTACCATATTCCTTGACCTGACTAAATAGGTGACTTATTAAATGAAGAGAAATAAAATAAGATTAAAAATTACGCCTATATACCTCACTCTGATGGGCTTTGCATGAGCCCCATTTGTGACTGGATTGATGGTTGATGTATACTATGTTTGTGGCGTCATGTCGCCCTCAAGAGGACAGTACATCGGGCCAACATGTCAGGAGGTTATCATTTTATAAACATTGGCTGGAAAATTAAAAATACAAACCATGGATAAAACGTGGACCAAATCCAGGTGTAACACGCTAGTCTAAATATGAAACTTGAAAAAACATTTCTGATATACCAGTGCATACTGACATTTTGTTTCCATTAGTTTTAAATAGTTAATTTCGGTGTATTAAAAATCAGTATAAATTATTATTATATAATAATATAAATTATTTTAGGTCTGTTTTGGTGTAGATCCAACTTTTAGGCTACATTAAGCTGTTTTCGGACCTGCAGCATTGCTCTGCACGCCCTCGCAGGCTCATCCATTCCTGCACGCATGCACACACACACAGACAAACAAATGACGTAGTGATATTTGTTATTGATTTGTTGTTTTTGTTTTTTTTTTTTCTTTAAATTAAATACTCCAAACCTTTAAACTACACTACTTTCAATGATGTTGCGCGCATGGTATTTATTAACTCTATTACACGTTTCTAACAATGCAAGGAAATGTCTCGATTGCAGCTGGTAGTATATTTTGTTCAGAATCTGGCCTAGTGTCATGAGTTGCCACTGTAGGAAAACCCATCATTTAGGGTATTCAAGTTCGTTTCTGTCAACGCAAGAGTAAAGCATGCATTCGTATGATATCTGACAAAATGCAGAATGTATAATTTTTTTTTGTGCACAGAGTTGTCATTGAAGTTGTACGTCGCTGTTTTTTTTAAGTGATAGAAATGTCCTGGTTTTCACTACCTTTCATTGGGCCATTAAATTGACCGGCAATAGGCACTGTGCGCACTTGCGGTGCTGTGTGTGACCGAGTGACCTTTCGGTTTTCAAATGGTCACCCTACCAGTAAAGGCCGTTGTGGCAAAGTCTTTACCCAATGGCAATGATGTGGCGACGTCGCGGCAACGTGTTTTCTGATACCAAATGGCAACGTCATCAGGTGAGCAGTAAAGGACGTTGTGGCAACGTCTTTCCTGGTACCTAATGGCAACGTCACACAGCAACCATGTCGCGACGCCGCGGCAACGTGTTTTCTCAATCATCAAATGGCAACGTTGTCGGGTTACCATACCGCGACGTGGCAGAAACGTCACTGAGGCTACCAAATGGCAACTTCAAACGGTGACCATGACGCGATGTTGCGGCAACGGGTTTTGATTACATTACGGCAACATCCTCCCAGCAACGTTGCTAAGATGTCGCTTATAAGTGGCCGTTACGTAACGTCGCCATGACTAAATGGCAACTTTGTAGCTACGTTGTAGAAACGTAGAATATCATATGATATACTGTTATAAATATATGTATGTGTATATGCAATGCTATGTTGCGTATTTGTGTCATTGTTACCTTATGGACTACATTATTATATGTGGCTGGGAGAAATACGCACAGCACAACAAATATAGGAAAGTTGGGTTTATTCTGATATTTATAAAATGTTCACAGTCGAAAAGAAAACAAAGAAAAGCGTTTTTCACAGACCATACGCTCAGAATTGAAATACATACACAGGAGCAAAGTTACAGTGCAAGTAATTTACACTGGAAAATACGGCAGTGGCAAAAATTATAAAAAAAAGAAGCATCCATTTAGTACATCTTTATCCTGCATTAATTGCATTTGGACATAACAGTCCAGAGAAAGATAAACTACGTACACACTTACTTTTAGTTCACAACTAGCCTGCGCCTTTCACCAGCAGTCCTCAACTGTGTCACGCACGGCAGACAAATCAGGCAACATCTGCGATTTACACATCAACATATAAACTGATCTTTCATACATCAACCCATTAACCATTAAACTGTCATATTTTGGTCAAATTGCCCACTTACACAGCTTACCCGAAGGAAATTTCAGGATTTTAGACATGAACCTCGAACTCGATGCTGCAACGTTTTTCTTTTTAATCTTGCCTCGTTCTGATGACATCACGCGGTGCACCAGTTTCTTAAAGGGACCAATGCGCTTCATCCAGAACATTGTACAGGCAAACATTACACCTCTATCCCTCCTCAGAGGCACTTTCCATCACCTGGCTACATATATTATTACCACGAATTACATGAATTTATTGAGGAAAGGAAAATTTGCCAAGAACATTTTTTCATTCAAAGAAAGTTTTATTCGTACAAGCACACAACTATTTACAAAAGGGTACATAGCTTACAAGCATAGTATACAAGAGCTTGCTTTATAAACACAGAGAGAGATGTGCCTAGGGAGTTTCCCTGGTCTGGGACACTATAAGCTACAGTTCTCTTTTAACTACCCTGTCCATGCAATAAACAAGTTCAGAAGTTACAGCTCCGTTTGTTGCCTCAGAGCTATTGCAAACTGACTACATTCGGGCTGAATACTGTCCGTTTCTGAGACGTCTGTGGTGCGTTGCCTTGTATTTTGGATTGGCCTCCAGTTGCGACTGAAACACGACACAGAGCTCGGTGAATTCCTGGCTACGGAAGGCCAGAGGTCGCACAATCCACCCAGACACCCCATCAACAATGGCGTCTTCCTCATCAGACATATTGTCAATGGTTGCGCACTTCCAAATGTCCATCTCATACTCTGCTACCACGCGCCACATGTGAATATGGTGATGAATTTGTAAATATTTTAGGAAGACAAATGGTCGGGACTTTGTCATGCAATGACACACCTGATATACTTTATGTGAAGCGCAGTGTTTTGATGTCATTAGAAAGACTTCTCTTAGAAAACTGTATAGGCCTAGTGGTACCTCTGTCTCCATTCCACCAGACAATCTTGGATGAGTCTGACAGACATGCACTGTTGACAATGTATCATCAGATGTACCTGTGTGTCACTGACGTCGACTGTTTTGCCATGACATGCAAACGTGTAACATATCTGAATGTAACATACACAATTGATGAATGTAAAGCCGAACGGTCAGCATATGTGTATGCTAAGTGGAAAAACTAACAGTTTTGAGGAACCCATCATTGACCCTCTAGCAGAACTACGACCTCATACGGCCTCATCCCCATCCGGACAGACATTTCTATGGAAAGCCAGTAGAAGTTTGGAGCTTGCAAGGAACAGACACATCATACCCAGCATCATTTCTGCCTGTTGAGCGCATTGCTGGGAGATGTGTGGTTAACACATCCACTGTGTTAACAAGACCAAAGAAAAGGTAACCGTAGTCATGCCACTATGCACAGTGGTTGAGCTCTAGGACACTGATGTTGTTTGCATGAATTGCAGTGATGGATACTGCAGTGATACTACCTTTCTATTTGGGTCTGCCCCACTACCTCTTGGTGCAATAGCCATAATATAATGTGCAATACCCACATAGGTTTTGTGCAATATTCAGTATTTATACAAGAAATGTTCTTAAAAGGAAGTTAACACCTTGTCACCTGGGGGTCACCTGGGAAAAAATAACCGTAGTGAAGTTAGTGTCAAAGTGGACATTTGATGGATATGTGGATATGCATTACGCTGTTGCAGTATCGATCAAATGTTTGACTTAGAACTAACTTAACCTTGTTGGTTGGTGCGTGGAGGTTATTGGCTACATGGAAACATCAAACTGGTTATGCTAGCGTGAACTAACATTGAAATAAGACTTGACACTCCCGCAAAGTTATTCTTAGCAGTCATATAATCTGACCCTGGACTACGAAACTCAACATCTTAATTTAGCCCCTTAAAACCCCTTAAGGTAATCTTTAAAAAAACCCTTGTTTATCTCTTAAAAACACTGAGAAATTCAGTGAAAAATTCCCAAATTAAGGGGAAAAGACTGTGAATCTTGAGCAAGTACAGGATGAAATTACAAAATTTTCATCCTTAATTTGCCATTTCCAACTAACTTTTCCCCTTTAATTCTTCCCTTAAAATGTTCTTAATTTTTTTACATTAAGGGGTGATTTCATCCTTAGAAAACTCTTACACTAGGCTTTAATTTACCCCTTAAAAACTCTCTAAAAACCCTGGGTATACTCTTAAATTTTCCTTTTACTTTCTCCCTCAAAATTTTCTTATCATGGCCCTTACATTTTTTTACGTTAAGAAATTTTCCAGTACTCTTGACAACTTGAAACGCACTTACAGCAAACTTGATTTTTCCTATTAAGGGGTTATTTAAACATTGGAACATTTATTTTTTAATTAAGAGGTGATTTAGTCCTTAAAAAACCCTTACACCTGGCTTTAATGTCCATGAATTAAGGGGTGTTTCGGAAGTGTATTAAGGTCTCTGAACCCTTAAAATTATTTTACACAAGGTCTATTTGATACATTAAGAGATGACTAAAGACCTTTTTAAGGCACCAAGCATTAATGCCCATGAATTAAGGGGCATTTCAAGCCCTATTAAAGTCCTTAAAAACACTTATACCAAGCGTTAATTTCCATGGATTAAGGGGTGTTTCAAACCCCTCTAACTCTATCTTTACCCCCTAATATCTTATACAAGGCCTGATTTGTAATGAAGTTAAGGGATAATTCAAAATGTCTAAAAAATAAAATTTCAGTGGAAATGACAAGCAACAAAAGCAACAGCCAAGCCCTATTTGGATGGGACTAATTTTATGTAGGTATGTGGGGTAATGTGATTTTACTACAGAACATTGGTAATATTAATGGCAGATTGGCACAAGATAAAAACATCTCAGTAAAACCACCGAAAGTGGGAGGGGTCACTGGATTTGCGCACCGCTGTCACAGCTCTGTTGTCAAGTGAGTGCCATCAGCAGAATAAATTATTATGCTTTTTTGACATATGTCGGATCTATGCAAGAGTTGGATTTCGGTTGAACGATTTTTTTTAACTGTCTACCGGTTTAACTATAAGGCATCAGAAGGTTAATGCATCTGATGTGCGCTTGATTTGAGTGTAGTAGTATAGGCTACTGAAAACATTTCAAGTTTTCAATAGTTGTCCAACTTCCTAATACAACATTTAATGCTTCTCCAAGCTTCCTAATGCTTGGAAATCTGCATAAAACAGGATGTAACGGAAATTTTACATATGCATTTACAGCAGGTTGATTCGCATGGGATTAGTATTACCTGGGGTAATTTTTCTGGACCTTGTCACAGAAGCTAAGTGCCAGTAATCTTTACTGGCATCATCTGTAATGTCCACACATTCGGACAGGACTAAAATCTGAGGTAAAAATTACTTTACCCAACATCCCTATATAAAGCTAGTCCCGTATGAACAGGGCTTAAGAACATTTTGCTCTCAGGGTCCCCCCTCAGACTGAAAGCATAATTGATCATTACCAGTGCTGTAAATCAGAGAATTTTTAATAGGGCACTGCATAAATATTTTGTGTTTGCGTCCTACCAGAGGTTTGCAAGCTGTCAAAATATCAGTGAACCCAGAGGTCCTTAGTTCACACAATATTTATACATTGCCTGTTACAATAGTGTTGCCTCATGGCGCTTTACAGCAAGGAGCACTTAAGAGCAACAGGGGCAAGGAAAACCCCTTGCAGTAGTTTTTCTCGGAAGAAATCATCGGCATGCTTTTAGCTGAGCATCATTATAATTCCAACATATTGTCCCACAACATTATATGGTAGTCCTGCCATAGGTGGCAGCAATGTGAAGCAATATGGTAAGGGTAATATAAAAATTATTTGCTACATAATTTTCTTAGTTTGGCTTTGTAATTACCTGGCCAAATGTAGTGGGCTACAGTTTGAGCATGAGAGCGTTAACGCATATGATTAAAGTAAAGTGCAGATTAATGCAAATGAATCATGCAGATGTATACGTCATACTACCTGCCAGCGCCATCCTTGCTTTGGCATTTGACACACAATTGATATAAACACAGTCGGCACAGCCATCAGCAGCTGCTGCAACTACTGCCTAATATGCAGTCAATGGAGTCTATGGTCTCTTTTCTCTTCTGAGCTAACGTAAAGTATACAGGTCACTACACAGAAGTTCAATATGCACAGGACCAGTTCAAAGACACCTGGGATGGAAGTGCACGGGGCGGGGTGTTAAAAAATAATGTGGTCAGTCACCCCTGGGCATCCATCACAGACAACCTGTGGCGTAATTCTTTCTTCACAGAAAAATAAATAAGAATTCTGGAACTTGATGACTAAATGTGTGATTAATTGTGATTAATCATGATTAACTTAAATTTAATAAAATGAGATTTTAATCGATTTGAATGCACTAGTTACAAAATGACAAAGATGTTGCCTATGTCTTGCTGGTACAGTGAGTTAAGGAACAGTGAGTTCAGAAGCATTTAACTCATTATTCTATATTTACCAAAAATCCGATTTCTTGTAGAATCTTTGGCATAAATTCCAATGTCAGAGAAAAATAAGTATTTTATGTCTTCCACCACAATCTTTCACGTGAATAAGCTGGACAAGTTTTTTTATGTAACGATAAAAAATAAAATTGCACACTTTAAAAATGTAATGTTCATCAAGAAAACTTATGGGCGTCTTGAGCTCCGCTCCTGATAATTTTACGGTAGTCGCCCAGCTGCAGTGCCGGTATTCAGCTGTTCAGAGCTCTGTTCCTCTACTATCACGCCTTTACTACAAAGTAAAGATGCGCCACCTGAAGTCTCACATAGGCTGATGATTTAATTTACAGAAAGTATGTTGCCCCTTTTCAGATGAAATTAAATGACACACACCCATAGAGAATTATCAAAAAGGTTAGAATGCCAAATAGAACCCTATGTTGTGATGGTTTAGAACTGAGTCTGGTATGAAACCACTCAGTAATGGGAACATGACATTGTTCGTGCATATAGTTGTACAGTTATTTATTTGTTGGAAGTAAGAAGATCAGAACTTCTGGCAACAAGCACTGACACTGAATGAGCCAGACATGCACAAATGGGTTGAATACATGAACTTTTGTGAGCTGTACGTTAACTAGTCTGAGACATAGCATATAGCCCACATCCACAGGCTAGGTTAACCATGTTGCAATGCAAAGGGACAGATTGATTAAAATGACAGTGGATGGACATGTAACATATTTGCCAATTCATCTGGATAAACAAATTCATTGGCTACCGTTAGCATTCAGCATGCCCAAATGAAACTGCCTGGATTCTCGTCCATAGTCATCACTTTAATTTATTGTAATTGGTCATACAGATGAGTAAGACCAAATCATCATGTTTTTATTTTATTAGCACGTTTCTATCAGCACTGTAAGTCAAAATTGACCAACATGCTTATGTAAATTTGAGTATTAACCTCAGAGCTGCTGTTATTTTGCAAAATTCATAACTGAATGAAAATTTATTAACGCAGTTTATAATCGGGAAAATAACGTAATGCTGTTCTGTATAAGTAAGTATAAGTAGCTTTTATTGTCAGTTTCTTCACATGTACAAGACATACAAAGGAATCAAAATATATCACTCCCCCTGTGGTGAGGAGAGCAAGAGGTTGCTGCGTCTGGGACCCATGTTCCAAATTGGGGGGTGTAGCAGGATAGCCACAGCAGTGGAGAAGACGCAGGAGACCAGATAGTTTTGAACGAAAAGCGTTCGTTTATTTATTTTTTTCTTTTTCTCTTTTCTTAAAAACAGCAAATATTTACAGTGCAAAACAAAAACTATTTAAAAGATGAAATGAACAGGCATAGGTAGCCAGGCTACGTCCTAAGACCCTAAACCACTATGCAGCAACTTACAACAACGTGACATGTTCACTGGACCACCAACAACTGACATACTGAAGCTCTGGGGCCTAATACAGAGCATAGCTAGTCGTAGCCCCTGGATAGCTCCATTGCCAAAAATAATCAATTAACTAAATAATAACACAATTACTACCAAATAATAAATCAAATGAAAAACACACAACACACAAACATATACAATAATTGACACACACACAAAACAATTCCTAGGGCTCCCAAAATTAACTTTTAAACAAAATTACCAAAACACCCCCCTTACAATGGGCTACTCCACCAAAACACTAACCCCTAGTGGAACAGTCCATCGGTTTCGCCAAACACGGAAGTAAGTTGAGTCGTGAACGCCAGTAAGTGAACTGACTATGGAGTTTGTACAGATAAATGTTTTAACCAATAAATGTTTTAACAGCCAGTGTGCTTACTTTTTTAACTCTTTGATAACAGATAATGGTAATGCAGATGTGATATGAAAGTGACAGTGTTTTAACATAATATTTTGAATGAATCACAGACACACAAACAAAGCCATCTAGAAATGCTGGTAGGCCTTTCCCTGCACCCCGAAAAGCTAAGCTTGGCCCTGTGTAATTAAACTATGGCAAATAATGATTAATGACAATGTAAATGAAACTTTAAACAGTACATACGGTGGTGGCAATGAGCATAGCGACAGGCAGGACAGCCATTATTTAAAAATGCTGGCAAATAGCCGCCTGGGCACTGTGCGCTACGTGAGTGTCATGGTTCAGCCAATGACAGGTGGGATGAAAGGCTCAATACAGCATAACATGAGGAGAGAGGAGGAGAAAAAAAAGGCACCACCAGACTATGCTCCAATGGGGAGCACAGTGTAGGGGTGCAAAAAAACACCTCAGCACACATAAGCACATATAACGTAAGATACATGACCTGCAACAGAGAAGGGAGGAAAGTAGGGGGGGTGGGGTGGTTAACAGTCAGCATGGGCAAACAGCGTCCAGTCCTGCAGCCATCCCGGCGCGTCCCAGACCCGCCTGTCTCACTGGGGGTATGAAGTGGCGAAGGCGTTGGGTGGTGGGTGAGGGTGGTGATTGCGTATCAGTAGAAGTGTATAAGTTTGTGTGTGTACGGCCAGAGAGTTGCTTCTCATGGCCTCCAATCTGTGAGCCTCAGTTCGCAGGGTGACATAGTGATGACACAGCGAGAGCGTCTCCCCACCTTGTTCTCCGGGGAGGTTGTTTTTCCAGCGATGGCCTTGGCCAAGGCCTTCGCTGATTAGGGAGGCCTAAAGCAGGTAGAATTGGGGATGTTTGGGTTTAAGGGCGAGAGGCTTACCTTTTTCAAGCCTCTCTCTATTGTCCAAACTGGGCTCCAATTTTAGCCAAATTCTTTTGTGAAGCAGTGAGTATGTCCATGATGGTATCCATCGCCTTGAGCTTCTCCAAGATGTGATCCATTTTGCGGTCTATAGCCACAGTCTGAGTGCCCACAGTTCCGGCAGCTCTGCCCACTGCCTCAACCATGACGGGCAGCCAAGTGGGGCTTTTGACAGCTGTTGCCGTCTTTTTCATTTCTCGGTAAACCAGGCCATTGCCCAATCCAATCAGCAAGAAATCTGTAATCATGATTCCAAATAGGTAGGTGTCCTCCACGGAAATAGCTGCCAGACACATGACCCTCCACCTCTCCCAACCATCCATCGTGTAGCCAAAATTTTCAAAATCTTCTCAAATCTTTTGCAGGGGAGTTCATGTTGAGTGTGTGTGCATTATAAGCCTAACAAGAAAAAAAAAGATGAACATAAGTATAAACATTACAGTATGATGACAGATGATGGAGTGCTGCAGTGGGTTTGTTAAAACATGATGTGTCATCAAAACGATTTTGGAAACATTTTAAGGTATTAAAAAATCTTTGGTATAGCTTTAAAATTTTTCCTGAACAGATAAATCACTGTAGTGATTTTAGTGGAGCTAATCTCAATGATTGGAGTATTGAGCTATGTTTACTCTTTGCAGTGTATGTCGTCTCTGGAGAAATTGTGCACGACGCGTGCTGCGCACTCAGCAGCAAATGACCTGGTTGGCGGCCTCAGGTTCTTCACGTTATGAAAGCCACATTCTCCTTCGAACTCTCTATGAAGAACTGCAGGTAAGAACAAGCTATTAGGCCAAGCAGTGAGGTAGACATTTTAACAATTTAACTCTGTAACAGATATTTTTATTATTCCAATAAGAATCAATTGTCTTTCATCAAGGAAGAATATAAAAGCAAATGCTTCCCTGAAATGCATATGCACAAAAGCAATGACACTTTTCTGAAAAAATGTAAGGATTTTTTCAGAAAAATAAATAACTAGCTACTTGAAAATGCCAGTACTAACAGTTGAAACCAGATGTTTAGATCACTTCAAACCCCCCCCCCTTTTTTTTTTTTTTTTTTTTTACTGTTGAGCATTAAAGCGGAGTGAACTTTTTCTCTATTAGGTCAGGAAATATTACCATATTTTTGTTATTTGTTAAGGCAAGACGCTACAGGTGAATAGGTTACATTTTTTAACCTACAGATATCACCATGAAACTTCACCAGTTGATTACTTACATAAATATAAGAAAATTGTATTGCAAGTTTTCTGTAAGTTATGTTTTAATATGCTAATAAGGCAATATCTAATTAAATATGTGCTAATTTGCATATATTTCAAAACGAAACATCTGAACATTGGAAAAAGACATGTTCAAAATTCTTTTTTCATTTTGTTAACATAATAAATTTTAAAAGATTTACAGAGGGGATTATGGATACTTCATTTAGCTAGCCAGTAAATCAGAAAATACTGCCATTAGCCTTAAAGGATAAAATGTCATATAATTCAGGCTTAGAATGATATATCAAAAAATCCCTCTGAAAAAATATTCAAAATATAGTTAAGAATAAGACTAAAAAGTTTGGTGTGTGTAGTTGCTATAGAAGTGGAGATTTTTCACTTGGGGTGTGAGGAAAAAACTCAAAAACTCAATATCTAGTTATAGTAACAATTTACAGACAAAATATGTCTACAAGTTCTATTGAGATTAATGTATCACGCTGTCCAACATCCAAAACACATGAAAATTGATTATTAAACAGCACCTCAGCATGGCCTAAAGACCATCACATGGAAAAACTAAAACTGTCATCGGAACTGCCAAAACACAACCATTACACAGCCGTCTAGCTCCCCCAAGTTAATTCACAGTTAACATGTAAATGCCAGCTCAATGTGGGGCCCTCTTCCATGTTTTTGTCTTTTGACCTTTTTAGCTTAGACTATCATCAGTCCTCATTGTATTCAAAAACACAAGTGTGCTGTGAAGCCACAGTTTCTCAATAACTGCCAGCATAGCTGAGATATCTCTAGAGTAGAGCTGCTGCTTCAACCCTACTTTTCCCTTCAAATACTATCGTTGGACACCGGACTCATAACAGAGTTGAGACATTCATTCTGAGTGCCTCCATGCTGAATGGATTGGATCAGGCTGTCACTACACATGCAGGGATAAACAGGGATAAACTTCTGACCCAACTCCTGTGACAAAAATTTCTCTGTATGAAAGTTACGGCTCTCTGGCCTTTCACCATTCTCCTGTGTTCTCCTGCACAAACACTAGGAGGGAGTGCACCTAATGTGCAAGAGGTTGTCATCGTTAGACATGTGGTCTGATCCAGTGACCCTTGGTTGTTGAGAATAGCTTCCCTGTAATAATTTTGCAAAGCTTTACATTTATTAGCAGTTAGCTGCCCATGACCTTTGCCCCCTAATTATTGCTGAGCAGGTCTTTTCCAAGTGCTGTATCCATGTGCTCGAAAGCATGATCGATGATGAGCATTCAAGCTTCACTATTTAATGACTAGGGTATGGGTTGAGAGGAACCACCTCCCTGAACACATGTTTTTGTCCAAAATGACTTACGACACAGAACAAATTTAGAACTGACACTTATATATCTTTAGCGCACATGCAAATGTGCCTGTATGTGCTTAGTGTAACTATAGTTTCAGCTGTTTCTTTTGTTTTGTAACCTCAAAATAAAAAAAAACACTTTTACCTACTTTTTCTCTTGAGAGGATAGCCTGTTATTTGTTTATTCTGCATTATTTGTATATCCACCATCCAACCTTGTCTAAAAAGAAAACATCTATGGTAAAATTAAAACAGAGCAAACAAAGACAGACGTTGGCTTCCTCAGCTTCCTCAGACGTTGTGCTCGGATCAGCTGGCTAATAGGAAATTAGAAAGAAATAAGTAGTAATAACTAGTTTCTGGACCTCTGAATGCAATGCAAAACAATGCCGGTTCTGATAAGCTACTCTTACTTATTGCAGACCTTCCATAGCTGTCACTCGCTTGGCATGTTTCCGATACATTTTAAGATGAACATCAGGAGTGCTGGGTTTTTTTTTTTGAGCGCAGCTTAAATTTCCACAAATCCTAACATGTGTGCGTCAACTCTCCTGGATACCTGTGGATGCGTGTACAAGCAGTACTTGTTGCCCCCACGCACACATTCGAGCAACAAACTTTACAAAACCTGTTATTCTCTGAATCTATGCTAAATTGCAGTTCATATCCAGCACAATTTGGACAAAAAGCCCACTGATTATTTCATTCAATTGTGCAACATGAACTGAGCCACTGTGGCACGATAGTCACTCATTGCATGCACTGATTCACTGCATGAACTCTCCCGCTTTTTCTAATGACAGTTTACACAATGATATGAATAAATTTCATCATCCGTTTTATTATTTTGTTTTGCTTCAGATTGTCTTACCAGTGTCAGTATTATTCAATTCAATTCAATTCAGTTTTATTTATACAGCGCCTTTTACAATAGTATTGTCTCATGGCGCTTCACAGAAGGAGCACCCAAGAGCAACAGGGGCAAGGAAAAACTCCCTTATGTTCAGTTAATCTAGGAAGAAACCTTGGGCAGATCCACGACTCAAGGGGCTAACCCAACTGCCAGGGGTCATGGAGAAAAATTACAATCAGTAGTAACCATGACAGACTATAAGTTGCCTATGGTTTAGCTAAGGTTCATAATAGTTCATAATAGAGTATTATCCCACTTTTACATTAATCAGTCTATAGGTGCTTATCAGGAATTATGGCTGGACAATGTAGCAGCGGCCAGGCATAGTGACAAACTCGAAGGAGTGAGATGGTTCATGGGGGTAACAGTAAGGGTCCATTTGACAGCGCCATTGTGAGGGGGGGTCAATCACGAAGCCTCAGGAAGGGGAGTCGGGCCCAGCATCGGCGTCCAGGAAGGTCCTCTGTGATGGGGAGTCGGTCCTGACATGGGCCTCCCGTAGTGTTGGTTGTAGTCCACTCAGGAGGGGAGGGTGAGAGGAGTCCGCCAGAATGAGGCAGGGATGACACTCAGCAAAGATAATTGTGGACAGAGGAAAATAGTGAATTAGGCCAGGCTCACACATCAGAAAGCAAATGTGTAATTTGGGCATACATACATGTGTATAAAATATATATATATATACATATAAATATTGAGAGAGAGCTGAAGGAGAGAGAGAGGGAGTTGTACGGCATGACACATGAAGGTTGTGCGGCGGCGCTAGGCTATAGCAGCATAACTAAGGTATGATGCATGGTAAACCAGCACCACTGCAGGGATGGTCAGTGGCTGCCATGCCTCGCAACTGGGGGCAACAGCAGAGGCAGTCCCTTCCAAAAGACCCATGAGAAGTGATGATTTGCCATGCACCATCCCTAACTATGGGAAACAGTATTAGTCTCTGGAAGATTTAAATTGTCGTGCTGCAGCAGGTATTCTAATAATATAATAGGTCCATCAGAGAGCTAACTTGGAAGCGTGCATAAGAGTATGCCACGTGATGCATTCGAACCAATTGTCTTGTCGGAATTCGAGCCCAGCCAATGAGATTTCAAAAGACTCCTATAAGACTCCTTTAAACTTTCACGATTGGTGGTTGGTAGAGCATTATCCATATTTGGATTACAGAATGTGACACAGGAGAATCCCTGCTTTAAAATGATGTCACATTTGCCATATTTCAGTGACCGATCACGATAAGACACGTAATGTTAGAATGCTAACTTTTGGTGAGTCTTCAGTAAAATTCACAGGTGCAAGTCATAAAAGTGTCATAAAATAAACACCTAAATGTGTAATTTGGACGTTTTCTTTATAGTAGTGTGAAAAATTACATGTTAAGGATGCAAACTAGCCCATAATCTCAAATTTGAACAGTACATGAAAATCTGTTTTCACCTGCTGTGTCTCGCCTTATATTTTAGAATAAAGAGAGAAATAATTTTATACATTTTACACACCACGCTGTATTATATGAACTTTTTCACTCGGGCAAACATTTTGGGTATCCTTCCACGAGTGGTTGTATGATCTGATAGCTGCTGGCACAAGGGACTTATTATACCTCTCTGTCCTGATTGGTCTTTGCAGAATTCTGCCATTTAACCTGTAGCTACCAACAAATTTTGAGAACAGAGGATGTTCTGTGTCACTGAGGATCTGGCCTGTCTTTTTTAGGATCAGCTCATTATACAGCTGCTCTACAGATGCCTGGTTGGTTCCTATGGTCTTACTGGCTACATTAATGATGCGCTGGAGATCCTTAGCATGCATATTACCAAAAGTACAGATGAGGCAGAAGGACAGAACACTCTGCAAAAGGGCTTTGTAAAACATTTGAAGAATGCAGCTATCTGACCTAAAATTGTTGCTGCAGTTTCTTTGTCTTGCTCAGTGCACATTCTGTGAAGGACAACTTATTATCAATTTCAACACCCAGATACCTGTTCCACTAGTTCCCCGTTAATCCTTGATTGAGACACTATATTTCCTTTCTTGTTAAAATTAATAACCATCTCTTTAGTTTTCTTTACGTTGACTAAAAGATAATTATTAGAGCACCACTGAATAAGACGTAACTCCCTTTCAAAGCCTTCCACAGATGAAGGGTTGCACTGTAGGAAACCTACCAGTGCTGTGTCATCAACATACTTAAAGCAAGTGAGCTGAAGTTGCTGACTGACAGTCATTTGTATATAGGGTGTAAAGAATTGGAGACAAAACACACCCCTGGGGTGCTCCTGTGTTGGTGAAGTGTAATGATGACGGGCCTGAGTTAAAACGGACCTGCTGACGGCGTTTGGTCAGAAAGTCCATTATCCATAAAATGATTTTTGGATTGACTTTGAGATGTAACAGTTTCCTTGCCATTAGATGTGGTTGAATGGTGTTGAAGGCACTGCTGAAGTCAACAAACAGGCTTTTAGACTGTTCTAGGTGTTCAAAGATATTATTTGTCAAGATCAGCAGCGCATCTTCAACCCCCCGTCCCGCATGATAGGCAAACTGATTTGGATCTAAAAGGGGTGAGACATCTGGTAGAAGTTTTTTTAAAACAATCTTCTCAAAACATTTCATGACAGTGGATGTGAGGGCGACCGGGGGCAAGTCATTAAGTTCTTTAGATTTTTTCCACAGGTTAGGAACAGCACCAGTGTCTAATGACAGCTAAAACAAACTTTGGAAGGGCGGTGATAACTGATCTGCACACATCTTCAGTGCCCTGCTGCTTATACCATCTGGCCCACAGGCTTTCTTTGGGTTTACACATCTAAAATAAGACTTAACATCATCAACAGAAATGTCAATGTTCGCCCCATTTAATTCCATGTTAATCTGATATTGTTCTGCTTCAAAATCATGTGCAGCGAATCTACAATAAAAGTTATTTAGTTCATTTGCCATATCAAGATCATTGTCTACCACCATAGGGTGGTTCTTAGGCTTATATCCTGTGATAGTTTGGAGTCCCTGCCATGCTTTTCTAGCATCAGTTCTAAAATAGTTTGTGTTTGTAAGCAGCTTTACATTCCGTTACCTTACGTCTTTTTCTCCTCTAAACTTCCACACAACAACGCCTTTTCTGATTAATTTTATCTGATCATTTTAATGGTCTTTTTTGTGTATGGGTGTGTCTTCACAAAATTGTATGTATCCCGACACGGCAAACACCGCATCATTAATGTCATCAGTCCCATCAGTCACTACGTTCCAGTTCGTGAGCTCCAGACAATCCTGGAGTGCCTCAGTGGCGGCAGCAGTTCAGCATTTAACCTCCAACTTTCTCGCGCCCGGAGCCAAGGCACGTAGGCAGGTAGCAATTTGGCCATATTGTGGTCCGAGTTGCCCGAGCTGGGCAAAGCATTGGAACAGAAAGCATCCTGAATGTTTCCATAACAGTGATCAAGGCAAGCTTCACTGCATGTGCGGCAGGTGACATATTGCATAGGAAGGTAAGTATTCCCGAAGGCTGCACAGGTTAAAGTTACCCATTATGAAGTTAGCAGCGTCTGGAGCTTCTGCTCCAGTCTAATCTGGTGTATCTACCTGGGCAGATGATATGGCCTTAGACAGAGCGAAAGCAGTTCAAGGTCCTTTGTGCAGATCTGCTGCTTAATTGTGATATGAGCAGAGTAGTAGTATTTGTTATTAGTGAAAACACACACAACCCCACCTTTTCTTTTCCTGGAGTTTAAGTTGCGATCCATCCTCACCAGCGAAAAGCCCTCTAGTTCAACCAAGTCTGGATCCGCCCCCGTAAGCCAGCTTTCTGTCCGGCAGAGAGGGCATAATTGCCAGTAGTCTGAGAGGTACTGAACGCTGGCCCACAGCTCATCCAGCACCTGGCCTCCTGAGTTATCGAATCTCCCTCCTGGAGAAGCCTCCTTGGCTGCGTATGAAGTTTACCCCGTCGTCATCACTGCACTCCTATGGAGTAGTTCGTGGTCGGGTAAAAGAGTCCTCATTTTTTGCAAAAAAAATTTAGCAGCCATCTACACATTTTTTTCCCGTTTTTTTGTTGCTTTCTATGCCGTCTCATCTGGAAGCCCGCGTGTAATCAATGAGCCCACGTCTACCCCCAACCATCGGCCTCCAGTCACCGTACATTTGCTTGCCAAATTGGTTGCACAAAATCGTGCCCGGTCTCTGCCATTGCAATTAGGCCAGACGCGATCTTGCATGCTTCTCGGGTACTTGCGCAGTCCTCCCGACCTCTGCCAGCACAGTTGTTTGGCCGGGATCCCGCGTTGCACTTTGTCTTCCGTCCCACCAGCTCTGCCAGCACAGAGCCATTACAATCAAGAGAAGCTTGCTGGACTCACTCGCCCTATGAGTGTGTCATATTTCCTTCAACTTTCGGATCAAGAATTGGTGAATGGGGCAATTGGTGCCTGGAATGTAGAGATAGACAACTGGAATACCATTGAGGACTGGCTATGCAAATTTGGTCACCTTTGGTTTGATTGACAGCTATTTGGGTCAGTGGAGATTGCCAGTGATAGGAACCAATTAGTCATGTTCCCAATGGTCTGGGAGCCAGACCAATTGTACCCTGCCTCAGCTGAATTGCTAGAACTAAGCAGGTGTGGATGCAGTTGCTGTCTGGAGTGGTTGAGTTTCCCTCTTGAAGTGTAACCAAACAATGTATAAAATTATTTGGGTGTTTAGCTACTAGCTACTAATTCGCACATTTCCATAGCCAACCATTTAAATAGCTTTGGAAGCTAATAATTTATTCCAAAAAGAGTGGTTTACTGATACCACATTCAATTGGTAGATACTCTCTCACACAGCTTACCTTAAAAGGTACAAATGCTTGTCTCTGTGGCAATACCCTTTCAGGGTACAGGGCAGTACCTCATTAAAGGGGCATATATTTGTACCCTCATGTTTTGTACCTTCAATTGCCTCATCTGTACCTTTAGTAACAATTTTGTACCTTTTCTGGATGATACAAATATTGTACCTCGATGATACAAACCTGCACCATAAAGATACCACCACAGAGACGAGCGGATTTGTAACTTTAAAGGTACGTGTATGTTCCCTTATTGGACAAGCAAATACGAACCATTTTTTAAAAACAAGATGTATTTATTGTACAAGAGTACAAAACAGTGAAAAGTGTTACAAATACGAGTGTCTAGAAGCAACCAATCCTCCTTCAACAGTCACTGCATCAAAGTGCTTAAAATGTGGCACTAAAACTGTTGAATCGGTTGACCTGAAGTTAATTGATCATGTTATAAATTACCCTGACAACAGCTGTAGGCAGTGGTTTGTCACCAGGGTCAGTCACTTTGAGATAAAATGAGAGAGTTCCTGTCGGGGCTGGGATACTGTAGGTAGTCTCAAAACACAAAACAATGTTGAGAGAATTGAATTTGCTGCACCGACCGCACTTTAGTTCAATTCGCCTTGACAGTCACTGGGATCTTTGCTCACTAAAGATCTGTCTCCAGGTTTTACGTGCTAGGCGTCTGCAGTCGGATAAGGTTGCTGGATCTCCCTAAACAGACAAAAGATTTAATTTGATTCAATTCAATTCAGTTCAGTTCAGTTTTATTTATACAGCGCCTTTTACAATAGTATTGAGCAACAGGGGCAAAGAAAAACTCCCTTATGTTTAGTTAGTCTAGGAAGAAACCTTGGGCAAATCCACGACTCAAGGGGCTAACCCAACTGCCAGAGGTCATGCAAGACAATCAGGAGTAACCATGATAGACTACAAGTTGTCTATGGTTATAGCTAAGGTTTATAACAGTTCCAGAGTATTACCCCACTTTACATAACATGGTAGTCAGTCCATAGGTGGTTATCAGGAATTATGGCTGGACATTGTAGCAGCGGCCAGACATAGTGTTAAACTCAAAGGAGTGAGATGGGTCATGGCGGTAACAATAAGGGTCCATTTGACAGTGCCATTGTGAGGGGGGTCAGTCACAAAGCCTCAGGGAAGGGGAGTCGGTCCTGGAATGGGCGTCTAGGAAGGGCCTCTATGATGGAGAGTCGGTCCTGGCACAGGCCTCCCATAGTGTTGGTTGCAGTCCACTCAGGGGAGGGTGACAGGAATTGATGCCCATGTTTGTCAGTTTGTCCAATAGGATATTGTGGTTGACCTTATCAAATGCTGCTGATAGGTCAAGCAGGATGAGTACTAAGGATTGACCTGCCGCTCTGGTTTCTTTTAAGGCTTCCGTCACAGACAGAAGTGCCATTTCAGTGGAGTGGCTACTGAAAACATGATGTATTCATGCGGTTGCCGTAGCCAAAACATTACATGTAAAACATTTTCATTTAGCATGTATACACACAAAAATAGCTAATTTGATCAGAAGAAGATTAAAACATTATCTTCCAATTAAAAAAAAATATCCAAAGGCTGCCTTTGTTTACTGTTACCGTGAAGACCCCAAACCAAGCAATCCATGATAAAAGCAATACATATCTGATGAAAGTCAGCTTCCTCTACAGTAGGTCTAGTGTTAGTAAGTTTTATTTCACAAATTTAGTTCTTAAGCAAGTAAAAATATACATATTACAAATTTACCATTTACTGTGGTTTGATAGCTGACCTCATTCATAGGTACAAAACCCTGTGATACAAACATGTACTTTCACAAATCTTATATTTTGAAATGAACAGTATTGTATCACAGAGGTATCATGTATCCTTTAATGTCCAACAAACTGATTTGGCACACATATGTACCCCAGAGTTTAATATTTGTAACTTTGTGTACCTTTTCTGAGAGAGTACTGTAAACACACAATATCGCTTATTTGCTCTTATTGCCTGTTTAAGTCATACAGCGTATGTAGGAGCTCAGCTTTCCATGAACAAAAGTTAACTAGGGCTAACATTAGCAGCTAGCCAATGAATTCTTTCAAAGCCCTTTGAAACTGTCTTGGATTCTTTTGACATCTAGGTGGGACGAGTACTTAAAGTGAAAGGACTTGTACTGTTTACTCCAAATTCTTTGAGAATAAATTGTCTACCTACATGTGCGACTGAACTCAAAGTATTGACACCTCTCCATTTAAGGTAAGGGGTAAAATCACCACAGCTAACAGGCTAGCGATGGCTATCAACAAGGAGCAGATTTGAATTTTGAAGGTATTATATCTAAACTTGAACGTGAAGGAATTATGTTAAAAGGCTGGAAATAAACTCAAAACCTTACAGATCATGGAAAATGGGTAAAAAAGTCTCCCATTTCCATTTTTGTAGTGCAAGCTCATTCTGGTCTGATATGAAATCATCTACGTTCCCCTGGCTTTCACTTCTGATCTGAGACATACAAATTCTGAATTTTGCGATCTGAATTTCTGCAATCTGAATTCATTAGATTTGCATTTGTGTCAGTGACGTTTTAGGATTTTAAAACGGCTAAAATATTAAAATAATTATTTTAAGAAATAAAAGATCAGTTATTTTAAGGCTATTTTAATCATTTTAACAGCATTTGTTTTGAAGCTACAATTTGGCAATATTAAAATCAATATCAATGATCTCATCACAAATAGACCATAATGTAAATGCTGATTTATATTGAAACCATGGGTAGTTACAAAAGAATGGAAGCATTTATGTGATATTTTGTATTTAAGGCTAAATCTGTCAACATTTTTTTCAACATTATTCCTTTAGAAACTAAAAAAGCTGCCATATCATGTAAAACTGCATATTATATTAACTTTTAGTGAAAAATCGGGTTTGTTTGTTTTTAAATCATCATTTTTACATGATCCTTTATTAGTTTTTTTTCCTCATTTCCTGACAGCACTATGAGTCAAACAGTTTGTAAAATCCCCCTTACAACTGGAGCAATTCCAAAAATTTAAGAAAGTTGCGAAAACTCCCATGGTTATTCACTCATTATGTGTGCTTGATTTTCCATAGATAGATAGGAACTTCTCTCTCGTCTCTTGGAATTATCAGCCGGACATACCTGGACACTACAATTTAGAATACATGTATCAATGTTGCGTCTGTGTTCTGCATTGTATTTCACTATAGTGAATGAGCTTTGAGGCTTTTTGGTTGTGGTGGGAAATCAAAATGTTATTGCAAACTGACTAATATTGGCAAATTTGTTGAATAAGACACTGGTTGAATCAGACATGCTGCTTTTGGTAAAACACATGTAGAAATATTAAAGTAAATATTAAAGGAAAAGTTTGTTTTTTTACACTTAAAGCCTTGTTTTCTGATTGTTAATGATGAAACACAATGGTTTAGATTGAAATTTTGATGAATGCCTCTGTTGCGAGAATTTTTAGTTGTTGTTGTAGCACCTCCCACCTACAGAGTGGCTTTCGTTTGTAAAGACATAAAACTTGCCGAGTGGTCAGTAATGTTCACTGGTATGGTCAGTAATGATCACACCCGTATCTTTCTTCCTAAAAGTTTTAAGCAATGCAATTAACGATGGAAGTCCCACTTTATACATCAGTGAACATTACTGATTACTCGCTGAGTTTCGTGTCTTTAATACAATTATTCAATATTATGCTTTTCAAACAATTATTAACAGTGATTGATGAAAGGCATGCGAGAGGTATGTCTCTGAACAACAATGTTTTTTTTTTTTTTAAATACAAATCTCCCATTTCTGTTCTTGTGGTGCAAGCTCATTCTGGTCTGATATGAAATTATCTATATATATAGATAACTTTGATAAACTTTCTTATTAGTCCAATTCCAATTGGATTGTTTTGGCTTAATTTGTTTTTACCTGATTACCTGAACTTAGAAATAGCCACTAAAAATGACCAAATTTAAATATAGCCTGGTTGTGATGTCACATATTACGAATCAACTGTAGTTTATTTTGCCATTTAGCCAAACAGACCATTTCAATCCTCTATCCTAAACATAAGGGTGTAATTGTACATGTAATTTGAGTGTATTTTGAGTGTACTTATAATAAATCAGTGTTGAATACTCCATTCATCCATTCTATGTCCATTTAAAGTGAGTTTAAGCACTTCTTGAGAGATGCAAATGTAAAATTGCAACTCTGTCTATCGGAATGTTATAGAATTTGACAGAACATTTTAAAACATAAAGTGACAAATTCATTCAAAAATCACAAATTTTACATGCATTGGTCTATTTATTAAGTAATTGTATTTGGATGTCTACAGAATGTTTACCTGCTGCCTCAGATGGCCTTGCTGATGTTGGACAGTGAGAACTTCAGTTCACCAGAATGCTGTTTTCAACAGAAGAAGGGTAGGAACCTTGTCTAAATCCTTACAAATAGCAAACTTGAGCTACGGACTGTAAACCAGGGTTACAACTATCAAAGAGTATTTTGTCGATTTTTTTCGTTGGTTAATCGAGTGATCAAATAAAGGTTATTATTGTAAATTTAAACAGCAATATCAGTGCTGTTTTATGCAACGTGAAAGAGCTGTTTAAATGACCAGGCACTTGACTATAAAGCAACTATGAAACACAACTTCACAAATAAAGGACACATTTGTCCTTAGTTTTGGCTTTTAAAAAGGGAAGACAAGTCATCTGATAATAAAAAAAATAAAGGCATGTGCAAAATGGGGAGAGAGAGAGTGTGTCTGTGTGTGCACATGTATGTGCATCCATGTGTGCGGGAGGGAGATGGAGAGATAAGGAGCGGATGACATGAAATCTTGATGCTTAACATCATGTTTAGTCATTATTATAGACTCATAACAGGCCGCAAATAATTACAAATACTGCTCTTTCTAACTAGCACTAGTGTTCATATTGGTTAGCAATCGTAAATTAACTAGTGTCAACTTTTACGCAACTTATGTGACTTCGAAAAAGCTTTTGATAGTATGGTTAAAGAGACTCTCTGGAAGCTTCTACGACATCACGGTGTGCCTGTCAAAATTGTTGCCATCATCAGGAACTCTTACGAGGGACTGACATGGAGGATTATCCTTGGAAGGCAACTTAAGCAACGATTCCAAGTAAAGACAGGTGTCTAGCAAGGCTGCCAGCTCTCATCCGTTTCTCTTCCTGCTGGCAATCGATTGGATTGTGAAAACTTTTTACAGCACAGAGAAAGCATGGGATTTAGTGGACACTTTGGACACGACTGGACGACTTGGATTTCCCAGACTATCTGACACTACTGTCACACAACCAACAACAGATGACCAACAATGTGACACCCACCTCTGTACTAGTGGGGCTTAGCATCCATAAGGGCAAGAGCAAGATCCTAAAGGTAAACACAGCCACACCGATTTCTATTCTGTGCAATTAGGCCTATATTTATACAGCGCTAGTGTCGCAAGGTGCATTACAGCAAGAAGCACCCAAGAGTAACAGGGACAAGGAAAAAATCCCTTGTAGTAGTTAGTCTTTTAATAAGGAGCCAGTGTAAGGAAGTGAGGATAGGAGAGATATGTTTGTACTTTTTAGTCCTAGGGAGTGTTTGTGACGCAGCATTTTGTATTAGCTGTATTAGAGGTTTTTAATACAGAGCATTACTATAATCACGTCTGGAGGTAACTACATGTGTTAATTTCTGCAATCCAGTCACATTAGACCAATGCTTCTCAATTATTTTCTGTTACGCAACTATAAATAGTGTTATTTTTGTTACACTTTATTCTAGTATGGCAAAAGAAAAGCATGTCCCCCATGGTCATACGCGCCCACTATTCGAGAAGGACTGCATTAGACGGTGAGGCATTGGAAGAGTTGGAGGCCTTTACCTACCTGGGCAGTGTCAATGACAAGCAAGGTGGCACAGATACAGATATCAGAGAAATAATCAAGAAACCAAGCACAACATTTGTGCAGCTTCAGAACATCTGGACCCCCAAAGAGCTGTCAGTTAACACTAAAACCAGACTGTTTAACATCAATGTCAAGGCTGTCCTACTATACGGAGCAAAGACATAGAGAGACACAGTTACCACCACCAGGAAAGTACAGGCCTTTATTAACTTCCTGTGAAAGATCATTCGCATCCAACGGCCAGACACAATCAGCAACATCAAACTCTGGGCAGAAGACAAACCAGTTGCCCTGCAGAAGAAGAAATCAGGAAAAGACGATGGGGATGGATAGGACACAACCTGCAAAAACTACATTTATATAGCACTTTTCTACTCGTACTAGTACTCAAAGTGCTTCACAGTGTATGCCTCACATTCTCCCATTCACACCCATGCATTCACACACCAGTGGCGGAAGCTGCCATGCAAGGTGCCAACCTGCCACTGGGATCAATTTGGGGTTCAGTATCTTGCCCCAACAAGCCCTAACATGGAACCCACAGGGTGAAAGAAAAAGTGGCCACCCAAGAAACACCTGGCACTGAGAGCTGGAGCCAGCTAGAGAAAGTAGCCCAAGACAGAGATGCCTGGAGAGTGCTTGTTGATGGCCTATGCCCCAGAAGGGGTGGTAGGCGTAAGTAAGGTCCATTTTACAGTGTAGACTATACACTATGCAATGTCGTCCTCTTCACAATACGTTAAATGTACACATTTTCTACCTTTTACGCCCGCCCTGAGCTTGGTTTTCCAACATTGCCATAGACAGTAAAGGAAACCACACAGTTTTTTTTAAATCTTTGAATTGACTTAATAATAACAATAATACACTTAATAATATTAACAATAATAACACTCTGAAGCTTATTAGTGTGCTACAGACTTTGTTGATAGGAATTTAATGAAACCTTGCCTGGAACATTATCTGTAATCAAATTATTAGAGTTTCCTGAGTAATTGTTTGTGTAAGCCCTACTGTGAACTGTCAAATTTTATGCATATTTTCTCTCCTCAGATTATATTGTAGTGTAAAATTGTAGTTTCTGTAAACTGCAACAAACCATGCCAACAAGTCTGATTTGTATCATATGAAAATAAAAGTCGAAAACGTGCAGATCCAGACCAGACCTCAATCAAAACACTGCCATGCTACAGTGCCCTCCACAGTTATTGGCTCACCTGATAAAGATGACTAAAAAATATTGTTTTTGGTATTTATTTTAGTCTCCCAATGAAAATGATAGAGATTAATCCCTCTTCAAAGAGAAACATATTCATTTAGATAAAACACAATGCATCAAAAAGAAATATTATAATAATATTAATTATAATATTTTTTAACAAAAACACAAACACAATTATGGACACAATACACCCCTAGGAAATATGATAGATAATGATGTCTTGAATAATTTTCTGTTCGTATTTAGCTGCTTAATATCATTGAAGTGAATGGAGCATAAAAAGATAAGCATGTTAACCTAAGTTTCTGAATTGGGACTGTCCTCCCTGCGAAGTAAGCCTTGAGCCCTCACAAACCCAACTAACCAATGCTGTTTAGTGAATGAGTTTGTAAGACTGTGAGTGATCACCTTGCTGTTGCATGATTGGGACACCACCTGTTCTGAATCGTTCAATTATCAACACTAAAGTCACGTTGCTACCACGCTTCTGTTTCCGTTCTTGGTAACTGTAATTTGTTTACAGGTGCTTTCCAGGCTTCCCCAGTGTTTCATGTAATAATGCAACGAACTGTGGGGTATTCCCTTTAGCAAAGTCTGCTTGGAATGCCGACTTCAGGAAAGGGCTCAAAAAGGGTGCAACCAAACCTTCATGCACTTCAGATTTTGACAGTGGGACACCCCTAAACCCTCGTGAATTTAACATGAACGTGCATTTTAGTCTGAGTCTGTAAGGGCGGACATTGAGACTGGGCCATGGTCTAGGCTCAGATGTGACCGTAGCCTGGTGGCTGTCAATCCAGCCACCGAAAACATGCTCTAAGGGAACTGACATTGTGGGGATGCACAGCTACCTCAGCGTTAACTTAGCCGTGTCATTATGAAGATGCTGAATACTATCTTCACTGATGTTGGACGATGTTTTCAAAAGAATGAGTTTTTTGCACGTGTCAGGCTGTGTAATAGTCTGCAGGTGAAGTTATTTGAACCACACTTTGTGTATGCTTTAAAAAAGACCTGACTTTAAATGTGATCAGACCTCTTGAAATGCTTTTGTATGTTAAATTAAAAGATCTACATTTTCTACAAAACAATATTTTGAGTTTTTTAAGACTAGAAAAGAACTAGATTTTGGACATTTCCACAGACCTCTTCATGATTACTTTTGAAATCTACAGAAACTCGCAGGTAACTGAGTATGGCGTCAAATATTGCCATCATGGCGTATGACGTCAAACATTGTCCCTGGGTGGTAAAATTGCTGCCACACAGTGAAATACATTTTATAGATTGAAAATGAATGTGATCGACTAAATTCTTAACTAGATGTACCGCATAGCGATACATGGTATGACCGCCGCAATGTATTGAAATGTGAGAACTGTTGGCATGACAAGTGTGTGGTAGAACAGTGTTGTGAGGTGGGAATTAGATTGGAAATTATGTCTTGGAAGTGGGTATGGATGTGTTTTTTGAATGAATGAGATTGTGTGTGATTTTGTAGTGTGTAGGAGTGATTTATGAAAGGGTAGGTGTTGTCATAGTATGTATGTAGCCTACATGTGTTAATTTGAACTCTTGCCACTTGGTGTTTGTGTAGAGATGGTAGTCATAAGATTGTCTTGTATTGAGTATTATATAAAAAAAAAAATATATATATATATATATATATAGGTCTTTTGACACCTATATATGGCAATAAACAGCGCCCCCTATGACGAAATGTCACAAAATTTAGTACACATGACAAGAAAGCTGTTTAGAGATGGCATGTCAACTTTGACCAAATTTGAGCAATTAAAAGCCAAGATATGTACTTTTGAAAAATTTTAAGCTACGTGTTCAATGTTCATTGACGTGTAACTTCGAAACAATTTATCTAAAGATAAATCCTTTGATAACTTTTTGTCAGCATTGTCTGCAGATGACGTATACCAAATTTGGTGAGATTCTCATTAACGGCCTATGACGGGTTCGTTCAGATTCATTTTCGCAATGTTCAAATTTCATGTAAATTGTTTTCGTTGGAAGTGGGCGTCGACCAGTGTTTTCCATGCGTGAGGTTCAATAGATTTCACGATAAAAAAAAAAATGTTGTAAACATTAGCATTCTCTAGATAATAGGCAAAATGACATTTTCTACAATTACAGCGCCCCCTATGGACCAAATTTTATGGCATGTGCTGTGGTTTCAGAGGTCTTTGTGGTGATCGTGCATGACATATTTTGCGCAGTTCCCAGCTTCTCGGTCCAAGATATTGCCAACTCAAAATCCCAATTTTTGCATTTACCCATATCAGTAGGTGGCGCTATGCTTCAAGTGAGTGTTTATGGGCTGGGTCGATACGTCTCTGTAACACCGACATATTACAAAAATTTCGTGTTGTTGGGTGAAAGGTTCATCGAGTTACTCAGCGAAAACTTTTGCCGGTCTCCCCCTCTTTGACGGACACTGGCACAGTGGGGGGGGGGCCCTTGGGGGCCAAAAGCTCATATTCGCTCACAAACTTCTAGGGCTACATGCCTACAAACATTCATCTCCCCCTGAGTTTCAGTGTCCCGGGAATCGTTGACGGAAAATCGGTGAAAAAAAAAAATAAAAAAAATAAATAAATAAAAAAAAGGGAAAAAACGTGCAGCAACACCAATATGACCGCTTTCGCTAGCGGCGGTCATAATAATCAATTATCGATTCATTGATTAATCTGGTAGAATACTGAAGAAGGTATGTCTGTGTGACCACTGACCATCTTGCGACAGCTAGCAAGACACAGCAGGTTGCATTGAATTGATCTCGGTCACCAAGTTCACAAGTCTGAATAAAATTCTACTAAAGTACATGTAAGGCGATTTTCTCCTGTCACCTTGCCTGCAAAGTGAGTACAAAAAGGAATGCTAAATTTGACATTTGACATTTAATGAGGGTTAATTCTCTGACATTTTGGTTAGTGTTAAAGTCATGCCACTGACTCGACAGACGTTAACATAATTCACCAAAACGCCCAAAATGAACATGTAAGACACAAAGTTGACAGTCACAGTTACTTTTTCCCATAAATATAACAAACCAAATTCACCATATAATCTAGAGGTCATCACATCCACTAATCAGTTGTAGGTGATGCCGATGTAGCATAACTCTCATGGAGAATTCAGAGAAGTTTATTCTGACTGAGTAGAGACCTGAGGGAACACCTTCTCATGGTGGCAGTATGTTTAGAATATAGGCTGCACTGTTCACCACAGTCTGCCTTAGTAGAGCTTAGACTATTTGAACGTAGACCGGAAAACTGAACAGTCCAACCAAGCTCTGATACTATGATGCTATCCAATTTGGCTACTTTCTTTCCAATATCTTGGTAGGCTACCTCAGCAAGAATAGGCACATGCACACATTAGACAACTGTACACTTTGCATTAAAATATCAAAATGTATCGATGTTATTATAAAATACCCATAATTAGTTATAGATACACACCCTAAACACCTAAAAGCATTTGTCTTCTGTTTCTCTCTGTCCCGTTGTCTGCAAGACATGCAGACTAATACAGTATATTAATTAGATATATTACCAGATATTATCGGATACTTATGTAAAAATAGATTTCGCTGTTTATTGTTATAACTGATTCGTTAAGAGCTTCCTAGCTTGACAAGCCAGACTGTAACATCAAAATGTATAGCCTGGCCACAACTGATAGAATCTTAGGGTCAGAATCAGCGGTTGTCTTCCAAACTGTATAGCGCAGAGCAATGTCAACAAAACAGCAAATACAACCTTCTTTGAAACAAATGACTTGATTGCCTTGACCAATGACCAATGGTAGACTTACTAAGGCCCCAATGGTGTGTGGCTAGACATACCCACTGAGCAAAACTATTTACTACTGCTAGGATTTCTGGGTTAAGAGCTTCCCTGTTTTATCTCCAAACTCAAAGTGTTGCTGTCTGGGCTTAATAAACATTTCTTCTATTTTCTCATTAAATATTCAGTTGGTGTTTTGTTTCCAAAAGTTTTTTAATCACTGATTCATCTGGATGTTTGGAGATCAGGGTTTCCAGTCTCTTCACTTCTTTCAGTAGTTATTTTTCTTTATGAATTTCTTCTCTCTTTTTATATGTACAGTAAGATATTATTTTCCCCCTCATGTATACTTTAGTAGTTTCCTACAGTGTACAAGAGATTATTTCAGGGGTATTGTTATTCTCCATAAAAGCAGTCCATTCTTGAGTAGAGTGGGCATGAAATTCTTCATCCTTAAAGAGAGAAGAATTAAAGCACCATCTTGAAATGACATTAGAATGTTGTTAAAAGAGTAATGATAACTGGTGCATGGTCTGAAATAATAATACTACAAAAAGTTGCCTATGTGATTTTCCATACACTAGATTCATTAACCAAAAATAGTTATACAAGACAGTTAGTTACAAGACAATCTAATACTATGTTGAAGTCACCCCAAAATAACTGGAGTTGAGAAATTAAAAGCATGTTGAATAATGAATGAAACTAGATTTGCAATTTCCAGGAATTACACAATGCATGCAAATGTATAAAAAAGTTTTGTCATTGTGGAATGTTTGTGCACAAATATGACAATAGACAAAAAAATCCCTAGTGGAATATTGTAGGAGATATGGTATGACAAAAAGGTAAATTGTAAGACGCTGCCTGTGGCTGTGTTTTTTTGTTTTGTTTTGTTTGTTTTTTTACACTTAACAATTTGTTGAAGATAGCTGGATGTTATTGAAGTGTAATAATTGATAAAAATGTTTCAGTAGTTGAAGTGGTGGAGAGGGTTGGACGTCAAATTACTCCAGCAGTGACAGTTGGTTAATGATGTTGGTTCCTATGTTTGTTGCTGGGTTGTCATTATGAAAGTGGTTGCCAGGAAGTAGCAAGGATACTTGAGGTTATTGTTAAGCTGTCGTTAGGGCGATTTTAAGTGCTGCAACTTTGTTTAGCAGTGTATCAAGGACATCCAGCTTATTGAGTTTTTTCAAATGTCTATTTTTTTTCTATCAAAAGCATAATGTTGTGCTCAATATCAGTAAGATCTAGAGACTCTTAGAGTTCTTGACTGGATAGTTGATTTTTTTTGGAGGTCTTGGACGGCTTTCAGCTCCCACAGGTATAATAAAATCAGACATTAATTTGCCCCATGTAGGGGTGCTGGTAAGAGCCATCGCTGTGTCCTTAGGGGAACTCATTCTTGCTTTGAAGGCCTCTACATCTGGATGGTCCTAAAAATGACTCCACACTGTCTGACATTTGAATGAGCAATTTATTCACTACCAGATTGATCGTTTTTTGGGTCGCCTGTTGTATGTCCATCATGGCAATGATAGATTTGCCCAAGTAGGGAAAATGTTTACAAAAACTAGACTACTCCGACCAGCATCGGAGTGCCGCCATCTTGGATCCCAGCCCGTATCTTTAACTTTAACAGTCCTCAGACAGCACTCAAGGATTATTTAATTTGATCAGTGGCTATAGGTTGAACGCACTTCAAAATACCTCTCCATTTATTATAGCCACTCTTGATGCTGAAAAGGTGTTTGATAATATGGAATGGCCCGTCCTTTTTGGAGTTCTTAACAAGTTTGGCTTTCCGAGTTATTTTATTAATTGGATAAAAATTCTATATAACTGTTCCAAATGCTTGGTTATTATTAATAAATTAATTATTTTCAAACCCACATCAGTTACAAACTGTTGTATGCCCCTTATCCCCATTATTATTTGCACCTTTTATTGAACCCCTAGCAGCCTCTATCAGACAGTGTGACTGCATCTCAGGCATATCGTCATATCATCATAAAATCAACCTATATGCTGACAACATACTCTATTACCAATCCATCATCATCTGTTTTATCAGTTCATGATCTTGTAAGTGATTATAGTGAGTTGTCTGGCTATGCTTTTAATTAGACAAAATCTGAAATCTTGCCCATAACAAATATGAACTGGAATGCTGAGTTGGGAAAGACTCCCATCAGACGAATATTTAATTCCATTGTAGTACCATAGTATTTGAATTCCTTCTAATTTAAATGAATCATTTGAATTCCTTCTAATTTAGTTGAATCATTCTCCCCTTTTATAAGAAATTAAAGATATATAGAGATAAAATAGTTTATCATAATCCTTAATTGGTCAAGTTTCTAAAAAAAAAAAATCAATATTTATTATATTTATTTATTATAAGACTAAGTTATTTATTTTCAATGACCCCTGTATTTGACTCCAGTGCTCCTCATCACTGATTGGCATTGGTCTGCGATCAGAAAAATACCGTCTTTAAATAATGTTTCAAAAACATTCTCAAGTTTTTGTGTTTTTAAGGTTTCAAAGGTTTTGTGTGTGTATGTGTGTGTGTTTTATTTCAGCCCGTCGGAACAACAGTGAGGAGCCTGATTTTATTGGACTTTTGAAGCACTTGTTTCCAGAAAGCTGTGACATTATTGGCATTGCCACTCCCGGGATTGTATGTAAGGGTCATGCTCTCCTTATCTTTAAACATACAGAGCTATTGAATGAAGTTAGTAGAAGAATTTCATACAGTGTACACCAAGGATGGACATACCAAGCATTTTCCTCATTGGGCCAACTGTTTCTTTTTCTGAGTTTATTTGCACCGCAGGAACAAATAGGCAATTGGGTAATGCATTTATGCATTAAGCAGGCGCCGTTATCTGAAACAACTTGCATTTGTGAAATGTCAATTACTTTGGGGTCAGTCTCCCCTACAGCAACTTAGGGTTAAGTGTCTTGATCAAGGGAACAATGCTGGCAGTCGAGATTCAAACCCACAATTTTCAAGCTACCAGAATGCTAGCCAGGTGCTGTAGAACCTAATAATGTAATAATTTTCTTGTAATGTAATAACCCCTGCTAATGTAGTAAAAAATGTAATAAAGTGCAATTCCCAGTAATGTAATAACCACCATCCCGATAATGTGATTAGTTATGTGTGTAGTTACATTATCAAGTTAACCTAAAAATTTGCAGAATCTGCTAATGCAATAATTTACTGATATTGTAATAACTTCGGTCAGTGCTGAACAGCTGGTCGGTTTGGCAGGACACCAGTTATTAAATCCAGGTGTTAATAATGTGTGGAGGACCACCCACTATTGATCTGCCCATTGGGGGCCAAGGAGATTAGTTCGTTTGGCACCCACCATGTTTCTACCCTTTCTTCTTATTATTAGTATTCTGCTGTCATGGGAATCTATTGTAGCCCATAAAAACCGTATGGTAAAAAGTTGTGAAATCTGGCAGATTGATTTGGCGCAGTCCCATGATTCATTGCACCAAGCAAGTTCCACATCAGCACCTCGCTCACTCTGCTACTATCAGTTGGTGAAATTTGGAGGTATATTCACACACACTTTTATATACAATTCTCGAAAAACTGGTACAGCTGGAAATCTTCGATCAAACTGAGTTCAGTATTGAGTTGCATCTTGACCCTCTCTCATCTGGACTGGGGGATTGCTTGCTCTGGACCAGAGATGTATAGTAACTAAGTAAAAATACTTCACTACAGTACTACAGTACAGAGTGTGTATCTATGGGAGTATTTATACTGTGCTTGAGTTGTTAAAAATCTGCCAATTTTTACTTCCCTATATTTCCTGAGTGCATACTTTTACTCCACTACATTTTCAATTGGCAGCATAGTTACAAGTATCAGATGAAATTGAATTTGGTTGGCAATTGAGTGACTGCAACAAAGTTTTGGGGAAGCACACTTGTCATTTGATGAGTGCAAACAACAAATTCTCCATTAGCACAGTGGGCAACATTTGCAGGTTAATTTGTGAGCTTCATAGTCACTTCGATGATTAAATGGCTCATTACAGGGTATTACATTATTGCTATGCCGATTAGTTCATTATTGGGAAATGCACTGTAGTACATCATCGGGAAGTTATGACATTATCAGATTTTATTACATTTTAGGGACTTCTGAGATTCTGGGATTTTTATTACATTATTGGGAAATTATTACTTTATCAAGTTCTACAGGTGCCTTAACTGCTGAGCTACTACCGCCCCTGTAATAGGCTATTTACAACCGTAGAAACGTATAGGTCATGCACAAAAAACACAGCAAACGTTCTTATTTCTCTCTGGAATACACAAGAACATTCTTGATGACATTAGCAGTGAAGAAATCATGTTTGTTTTATTTGTCTAATCTTGACAAAGCATACAATATTTAATAAATGCATGCAATACTTAAGTTGTTAGTAATGGATTGCAAAATCAACAGAAATAATTGGATTAGTGGATGACTGACAACCAACTAAAATTAAACCAAATGGCTAACCTCTCCATTCAGGATGAAATTGGATGAAATTTCCATCTCTTTAATCAAAATTAAAACTTAAAGCTTACCTGTCAATTTTGAGGAACAAAGTCACACTTGCCAGAATTTCAAAAAATTGTTCTGACACATCTGTAACATTTAATAAACATGTGTAGAGCATAAACCTATCTATTATGTCTCAGTTGACTGGAGAAACATCCTTGAGTGCATTATTTGGCACAATCTTAGAGTTATAAGCTCCTAAAGGGAGTCAGTGTAATACATTTTTTTTTACATTCTGGGCGAATTTTCAACCTTGTTGGTGGAAATTGATATTAGAGACATCTGATCTGACTACACCTTTGAATTCTACAGTAGAGTTACCCTAGTAACCAAGTTTCAGAACTGCAAGTACCATATCAAAGTGGTTATTGATGTTCAAGCTTTGAACAAATGGCAAATTTTCTGAATTCTGCCACTTTGTAGGAGGAAAGTGATATTTTTGCATTATTTCTTTATAATGTGGTGTTTTTGTTGTATATAAAATTTCAACTTTTCATGAATTGCCTTGCTCTCATACTGAAAGAAACAGAAAAAACAGCATCTATTTCTGTCTACATGGTTTTGTATATGTTTACAGTAACACCCTTAGGCTCCCCCAGTGCCCCACCAGAGGAGCATGAAAATGGAGAGGCTGGTTTTGCACTCTTACTCCCTCACATAGATGGGGTTACAGTCAAACCATTTCACTTCTGCAAGCACACACTGAACAACAGAGCTCTAGAGCATGCAGGTACATGTCTACACACCTGTTTGAAGTTGGCACCTTATTTGTTAAATATATCAAATAATTGTGTTCATTTGTGCATCATTTTTGCACATTTGTTTGTGTAGGCAAAATTAAAATGTGTTCCAACTTGGGCCGTCAAAGGCTTATTTAATTTAAGAAACTTATGTAGTTAACCCTGAATAATTGCAAAAATTTTATCTCCAGCACAGAGGCTTCTTTTATTTTATATAATATGCTTCGAAAATAACGATGGCTAGCCTACATGTCTATTATAATATAGATCATCTCTGTGATAGACAGAATATGAATATTCTTGCATGAATATTTGGAATTCAGTGTTTTATGATTTTGATAGACCAAGGCCTATATTCTTACTAAATAATGAAATACTTTAGACATTTATTAGGCATATGTAGAATATATGATTTGGAGATATAACAGACTATACTTTTGCTTAAATAATTATATTTGAAAATAAATGGTCATTTATTATTATTATTATTATTATTATTATTATTAATGAATATGATTTTTTTTGTGTGTGTGTCATTTTGGATTTTGGGCTTTCTAACCTGTCTAAAACTTCTTTGACTTTAGGCCGAGTCATGTCGGATATTATTTGGCACAGAGGGCCCAGTTCACATGCTCTCTACACTCACATGCCCACACACCTTGCCCTCTCTCAGCCTATATCTGATACCTATACCTATATGGATTTAAAATTACAAGCACCATGAATTGGCTGTAGTTGTAGTGTAGCCCTACATATTTGATTAGGAATGCAGTCAATGTCTTCAGTGCCATAATTTTTCACAAAAAAAAATTTCAGTGAAAGTGTTCGCATCAGTGCCTCTTAAATGTTTCAGTTGCAGGAATCCATGTTGATGTTTAAACACCATTTAAATAGGCTATAGTTACTTCTAGCCCACCTACAGCAACAGGCAGCAGGAGTGGTTTTGCTTTCTCTCGTGCAGATGAGCACACAGACTCAAACAGAAATCTAAGGTGTAAGGTGAATAATCAGACTGAAATCTGATTATTTGTTTGCATGTAACCACACTGAATGAGGCTGACCGCTCCCATTGTACTTAATTTTATGCATCTCCAAGTATGTTTTGTGAGACAAAATTAGCGAGTATTTTCTGTTCAAGAAAGTATTTTCCTTTTCGACAAATGATGTCTCATCAGGAGGTAGGCAACTCCTTTAGAAATGTTGCGCATAGCAGGTATAAACAATCTTACCTTCTGAATGTGATAATTACAGTAATTTTGCCAGATTTTGCAGGTCAGTGGCTTGTTATATGGGGTTTTAGAAATGAAAATCTGAAAAAGGTTGTTTTTCAAACATGCAAAAAACTAAATTCTGTTCGATTCCGCGTTTATAGAAGAATTCATGCCTGGATTCCATGATTCCATCTGCATTTTTGCAACTTGTAAATCAGAGGGTCCTATATTTTTGTCTGTTATTCCTGAAGTGCACTTGTCAGTGCAGTTGGTTTTTGACTAAGTTGATACTTCTACCAACAAGCCCCCAAGGGGAAAACTCATGTTAAAACTGCAGTCTACAGTGTTTTGAATTCCCAGCCGAGAAGTTTTCCTGTTGGTGGGAGTTTTTTTTTTTTCCCCTCTTCATTTTGTGATTTCTTGAAGAGGCGATTCCGAGAATCAACAATTAATTGGTGTGGCTGAAATGCTGCAAATTGTACTTGTACAGAAGCAAAGAGTAAGTAGTTTGACTCCTGATCTTTCAATCAAGTGAAGTGGAAATCTTAGCTTAGCTTAGCTACGTAAAATCTACAAATGGAGGCAAGGAAATGTGAGCATTAACAGTTGTAGCTGGCCATCAAACACGGGACTCTGCATTTCACTGGGAAAAGTTAAAGTAAACTCGCACTGATCGCATAGCCTGTGTACATAACCTAGCTGCACTGCGTGAACTGCAACATTGTGATATTAGTAGGATTTATTTAACGTGAATCACCAAAGATTCCCTATGGAATATGTGTCTAAAAATGTTTGAGTTCAAAATTTATTTGCTAGCACAAACGAACAAAAAGACAAATGAACACATGATTTTATACATAGTGTCATTTTGGGTGCCAACTTCTTATAGGTTCTGCACACACATATGCACAGCTGTAAAGATACATGTGTGCACTCTTATATCAACTGTTCTAAGATAATCTGATGTGTCTTTTTGTGTCACTAGGTCTCTTAGGCAACCCTGACTTGAAAGTTGTACTCCTGTTTGGATATATGGCATATAAGTCTGGAGCCTCTCGGTTCTTGAATCAGCTGCTGGAGCCACTCTCACACACCAATGCATTGATTGCAGGCGGCCATGTTGAAAGGGCTTTCTGCCCACATAGGGACTGGTGTGTAACTAACTAAACAACCAACCATTATGTCTGTCTCTTTCACCAAAATGTTCATGTTCATGTTCAAGAATACAATCAGAATTGAGGAATTAAATTAGATTAGACTAAAATATTGTCTTCGCTGACAACAACAGTACAGCCTGTAAATCCACTGCTGAAATTGCCATTTGCAACCCACAAGTCCTGTTTGTGTTTTGGGTTTTTGTTTTGGGTCGCTGCACCACCTACCAATCACACCGCTAGAAAATGGGTTGCCAGTAACAGCAAATGCCTAGCACCTGAAATAGGTGACAGACATCGGAGAAATTGGCTTTTATTTACAGAATTGTTAGCTAAGGTAGGCTATGTAGTTAACACTGTTAGATCTGTAGAAAATCTGAACTAGATATGTAGGAAATCTGAACAGTAGTAATTTGCTGGGGAAAAAATACAGTTGCCTAAACAAGACGTTTTAAACTTGAGGAAAGATTCTACAATCACAAACTAATTTGCAAACTGTCTATTCACTTACATGCACAGACTTGGCTATTCAGTATAAGGTCAGTGTTTTGTTTAAAGCAAGATCACGAAAGGGGAGTATGATATGGGAATATTCTGGTTTAGCCTACATGTGCATTAGGCTGTTTTGAACAGCATAGACTGGATAACTGCAATATAGGCCTAAAAAGTATTGTGTAAACATGAATAAATTGTATAATTAGCTGTAAGATATTGTGGACTTTATACTTATGAGAAGTTTGCGGATGAAAGGCTAGATCACAGCTGCAGATCGTGCAGATAAAAGACAATAGGTGGAGACAATAACCTGTGGCACTCTGCGCCAATAGTTGTGTTACGTTCTACTTTTAGAGAATCATCAACACGTATGAGTGAGAGGTTACTCATGGTATGACAAAAAGGCTCAGGAGGTACACAAGACAAAAAAGGTTGGGAAACACTGGCCTAGGTTATGCTGTGTATCTAGACCTAAACAACTGAGGGAATGATGCAAAGTAGCCTACCATCGTCATGGAATTCTGCAATAGGCGGATTCTGATCCACCAAGGTGCACGATACCTCAGGGATATGAAGATAGTCCAAAACAGAGATTGCCAGCTGAGGCTTTGCTTTGACTCACATTATGCTACTTAAGAGGGATAGTCTACTCTTATAGCCTATTAACTAGTTTTGATGGAAGCCAGAAAGTTTGACATAAACTGCTGCTGTAGGGATGCTTTGGCTTTTGGTAGTGCACCAAATATGAAAACATATTTTTACTGGCATGCTTCTAAGGATGAAATATCTGCAAAAATTTACAGAATTATAGAACACAAAATATTTTTTTTCTGTATACTAAGGCTGATGTAATAGTTTGATTTACCAAACACTTTCAAGTTGTTTCATTTCAGGGAAAGTGTCTGAAATCCCAAAGCCGGTGTATGTTTCCCCTCTTGTGGGCAGATCAGTTGATTGGTCAGGCCAAAATTTGTTGAAGGAAACCTGAGCTTATGGAGAATTCCCTGACTGCTGTTGAAAAATGTGATATTAAGCAGAAATACTAGGTGGTGCTAGTCTGGCGACTAAGGAACATGCAAGTTGTATCACATTAGATTTGGACAGCTTTGACCAGGGGTCTCCAACCTTTTTTTCTCTGTGAGCTTTGATACTTTGATAAAATCAACATGGCTGCAAGCTACTCAACTATGGTTTTACATCTATAATATTGTTATAAAAATTAACCTTACTTCCTTTACCATCCTTTGCACTTACAGCGCAGAGCAGACAGTAGTAATTTAAAATTTGTTGTGAGAAAAAGATATCCTCACAGACTCACTACTTTATCTTAATAACCGTCCTTCCATAATTTCGCCTGATAAAAATGTGTGATTTTGTGGCGGTGTTTTCTAAGAATTTGCAAGGATTTTTTTCTTTTTTTTTTAATATTGCAGGCATGCTGGGTGAAAATCAACTTCAGTTGAGTTTGCCTATTTTAAAATAAAACCAGACGGGTTAGTTAAAGATTTTTTTTTTTTAAAAAGCCTATATTCTACAGTTATTTAATTGTATAACTGGTACATTTAAGATGACATGGCTTTGCTTTTATATAGCACTTCACTAGCGAGTTCTCATGTATCAGACAGTCACATCTTGGTATGGTCTGTGCTAGGCTGTCAATGTTATTTGCCTCACCTTTAAAATTCTCCATTGACTGCTAATAACTCCTGTGGAATAAGTAGCCTATCCAAGAATGTAAAACAGTTTGTCCCCACACCCAACTGAGAGGAACAGGCAATGGCTTGCACTACTTGACTTGGAGACACAGAGGCACTATTTTCAGATGCAGTAGCAAATTTCCTTGATTATTATGCCAGAATGAGAGTATAGTTCCTAGACCTAGAAAATCGCCACATTTCACATTTCCGTCAGACTGAGAGAATGGCTGGATGAACTGGAGAAAGCTAAAACTCAATTGTTTAACTCAAGAGGAGCTGGAAAATTAGTGTATTTCCTAAAAGGTGACATGTTCCTTGAAGTGAGCCAGCAGAGTTAAAAATGAATAATGACCACTGTGAATGGCAGTGATGCCTTCATATCACTCAGTGAGTAGACATTCACTTAACACAATGGAACTTTATTGAACATGACAGCAGAGATGGTTGATGAACTGTCTGCTAAAGAATGTTCTATTCATCAACTATTCATCAGTGGAAGCCAAGAAATTGAATAAATGAATTTAACAAGACAAATTGTTTATTTTCTCGTTTTGGCGAGTAGTCCTCAGACATGGCAAAATAACACTTTCTACACTCAAGTTGAGATACAGCCTCAAATTATTCACTCAAATTAAGTCCCTCCAGTTTACCGCAATTTTGTGGTCGCATAAAATCCAGCAAAATCAAGGCTTTATTGCAATTTACCGCATATTTTTATATTTGCCATAAAGTTTTTGCAAAATATTTCCCCAAAAACATCTTTTGTTAAAATTTCAACTCATTTACCTTCCTGTTGATGTCAGCTTCTTTCATTCATGGCCACTGCTGATGATGCAAATCTCTCTACAGAGAGCATTAACTTACCACCAAACGTTATGAAGGCCCATTCAATATCATTAAAGCATAATGCAGCATTCTGAAGGGTTGCATAAGTAAAGATAAAATATAACTTTAAACAAATGTAACATATTGTTCCTGCACTGCTATTTAAGTCAAAGTATTCATAGTGTGACTATTGCTTTCTCATTTCTCCTCAGTTGTTCTGCTGGTGCATATGGAGTGGTGGGTTTGACATTGAGCGGAAGTCGTGTCCAAGGAGCATCAGTGTTGCTGGAACAGGAAGTGAGCAGTGTGACTGCAGCTGAGGCAGTACTGCAGCGTCTGAAGGCTGCTCATATTCCAGAACATAACACCTTCGGGCTCATGTTTGCTTGTGTTGGTCGTGGGCACAACTATTATAACAACCAACGCAATGTTGAAGCAGGAGCCTTCCGGAAGCTTTTTCCCAGTGTACCCCTCTTCGGATTTTTTGGAAATGGTGAAATTGGCTGTGACCGCATTGTCAAAGAGAATTTTACACTTTCACACACAGACACAGATGGACTACAACATGGATACACAACAGTCATGAGTCTAGTGCACTTGGGTTAGTATTAAGTTAGTAGTAAGTCTGATATTTTTTTATTTATTGTACAGTTGGAAAATCATTACACTTTTATGGTAGACATATCTCTTGGACCTTCCTGTCTTGTGTCTTTCAGTGTGATTATTACAGCATTTGATTTTCAGTGTATGTAAAATGATAGACAGATATTAATCAGTTGAAGAATATTTAACATTCATTTTGCATAAAAGGAGAAATCTGAATCAGTCTATAGCCCAGTTGTTTGAGGTCACTGACAGCTGTCGGTACGGCAGTGAAGAAAAATGGAAAAAACAGAAGTTTAATTTTACTATGCCCCATTCAGTTAATGTTAGCTGCCAGTTTGATATTCGGTCTATGTGGTATGAAATTATCTAGTTCTTCTTCCTGCAGACAGCACTCGGTGACCTTAAACCACAGGGCTATGACTTGAAATGCCAGATTTCTCCTTTAACTTCTGTGTTGCTGTCATGGTTGGATACTAGTCTGTAATCTCAGCAAATCAAGAAAATGCATACAAATCTCTGGTGAGGGCAAAATAAAGAATTTATGACTCTTGGCATACTGTATTGTGCTTGTCAACATTAAAGCCTCTATGTGTAAGAATTTCTCCCATCTAGCGGTGAGGTGGTATACCGCACTGTGTGCACGATGGTCCTCATTTATGAAACTAAAATAACAGAAAACTGTGAATACACATTTCCACACAAAGCTTGGTATTTACCAATCTGAATGTAAGCTAGAATGTGCGGTAGGCTATTTACGTTCAAATTCATGTCAGGACAAGGTGTACAGACGATTTATCACGGCGCAGCATTCTTGTCAGAGAATTGTGAAGTAGTAGTATTCAAAAGTTTGGCCACCCGTTGTGAAAATGTCTAAATGAATCCCTTGACACAATAAGAATTCAGCCCAATATGCTACCGTAGCACTGTAAAAATAGTATTGTGTTTTCTTCATAGATTTCATACGACCGTTTCATTCGAGCTGTAAGGCACACAACTTTGCAAATTTCCATTCATAGCATCCCATTAGGTTTCGCTTGTCACTAATAAGCAATGACAACTAAGAAGACAGTGGCCTTTCTGCACTTTTCCTATTCGGTTTTATGATATAGGCTACAGATATACCATGCATAGCATTATCTACTATTATAAAGTATGCAGTTACTATGCACAGGATAATGTCATGCGAGGCGGTCATTACCGTGGAATAACTCTAAAGTGATAAGAGCCTGAGGCGGAGCGGATGCTTAGGCCTACTAAGCTTTGCGGAAGTTAAAACTTTCAATTTAGTTTGTTTGAATTACCTGTCCAAGTGAAAGCAGACAACTTCTTCATCTGGTTGGAAGTTCTTTTCCCTCCGTAACCCTCAGTCGCTCCGATGTTCAGTCTTGTTCTGGAGTGTCACTGGTTTCGTTCTCTATTTTGTTCTTTTGTGTTTTCTTGGTGATGGATTCCGCTCTTACATTCAATAATATATGATTTCCATCTTGGGTTTTTAAATAGGTGCACCCTCGATCATTTCTCTCTATAGCGGTGATCTACAAATTAATGAAGTCATATTTGTGAATGAAAAAAATATATTTGTGTTAACAGACAACCTGATAAATTACACATTGTGGTTTTAAAGGGACTATGTATTGTATGTGTTTTTTTTAAGTGTAATACATAGAGATAGAGCGTGAAAAAATAACAGCACTGACATCTTGTGACTGAAGCATATGCATTGTATTGCAGAGATCTCTAGAATTAGCGTGCTAACTGACTAGTGCCGGGTCGTCTTGTCTTGTAATACCAATGTGTGAGCCAGCTGTGCTGTGATCTGGATATGGGTAACATTAGGAGGCCTGGACAACAGGGGGCGGTCTAATGGGTAACGCCAGGTTAAGACTTGTATGTTTACAGCTCGAGTAAATGTTCAGTTTACAAAAAGTCAAAAAGTGTGGAACTAAAGACTCAAGGTGAAATCCAAGTCTCAGCATCTTTATTCTACTAGTCGAAGAACCCAACACGACATGGTGTCAGAAGTGATGCAGCAATGAAGGGAAAGATAGAGGGCACTATACGAGAAGTAAGCAGTAAGTGGAAGTCACGCCTAGCCGAGCTAACCTACCAAGTATGTCGCAACAGGAAGAGCAACCGCTAGAGCAGCACGACAACCCACAGACACCTGCAAAGCCTTCCCCAGCTAACACAAGACGTTTCTACAACGTCGCTACAAAGTTGCCATTTAGTCATGGCGACGTTACGTAACGGCCACTTATACGAGACGTCTTAGCAACGTTGCTGGGAGGATGTTGCCGTAACGTAATCAAAACCGGTTGCCGCTACGTCGCGTCGTGGTCACCGTTTGAAGTTGCCATTTGGTAGCCTCAGTAACGTTTCTGCCACGACGCGGTATGGTAACCCGACAACGTTGCCATTTGATTACATTACATTTACATTTACATTTATATTTGCATTTACATTTATATTTGATATGAGAAAACACGTTGCCGCGGCGTCGCAACATGGTTGCTGTGCGACGTTGCCATTAGGTACCAGGAAAGACGTTGCCACAACGTCCTTTACTGTTCATCTGATGACGTTGACATTTGGTATCAGAAAACAGTTGCCGCGACGTCGCCACATCGTTGCCATTGGGTAAAGACTTAACCAGAATCTTCACTGGATTATAGGAGATGTGTCTTGCAATTGTAATTTTTGTTATCCTTTTGGTGTAACCTTAGGCTGCTACATTACTGACAAGCAGACTGAACATGAGTTAAGTTTGCTAACAAGAACCATTCAGGTTAAATATTTGCAGGTTGTTCATTAAAACTTACAGTAAATGACCTTACCTTTATGATAATTTTATTGATAGCACTTATAATACCTAAATAAAATCTGTTTGTTCATACCTTAAAGCTGCATCTAAATGGCATGCTTATACCATGTCTTTGCAAGCCAACTGAGCACATAGAAGCACAGTAGCTCACAGCAGTGTAGCAGGGTTGTTGCAGTCATTATGAAAAGGGTCAGCCCATGGATCAGCTAATTTTTCCAATTTCCTATCCAAGTATTTTTTTCTATATCGGGACTGATATCTAACTCAAATATTGTATTGGTGTATCTAATTATTGCAGTAAGATTTATTTAGAACAGCATTTAAAGCGGGGTTCTGTCAGTCTACTTTAAATCAAGAAACTTCCTAATTACTGTTTATTAGTAGTAAGTTAGTTAATATGAATTAGGATCTTAGTATGTTTTAGTCAGTATTGGTCTTATAAAGCAGTAGTACCACAGGCCTTTAACATCATCTGTCTACTAAAAAGTGAGAGAGCAGCGGAAGATAGGCTTTGTAAATAACAAGCCCAAAAATGACTACATAATGCACAGATCACTCTACAAATAGGCTACATTACAGGAAACACAGATGAAAAGTTACATGAGGGTGAGAGTTGCCGGCCATGGTGACAGCCTTTTTATTGTTCCTTGCGCCTGTCCTACGTTATTGAAAACAGACAACAGACAAATGTTTATCATTTTAAATAGACAATGGTAACAGATAAGCCTTGCTGATGTCGTATGCATTTACGCATAGCTTTGATTGGGCTTAAGTGATGCACATTTTTGGACAACTAGGGAGTTTAAGCCAGCCAGGCGACGGCTGTCACATAGAATAGCCATTCCGGACTTTTCTAGAATGCACAGATAGCCAGTTCGCCCCGCTTCTGATCTAATAATCGATTCATAATTATTGTCCACAGTTTTGCTGGATAAAGGTGAAATCAATAAAAATTAATTTGGGTTTATGAAAAATGGCTACCCTGTAACTCTGGTTATTTACACTCTAAGATTCATAAATCTCATACCACTCCCTTTTTTGGTTAGTGGTATACGTAGTGTTACTGACATCTAATGGCTCTACCGTTGTTGACCATTGTATAAAATCATTAGTTTATTCTTTACCTTCTTACATTAGGGATTCAGTTGGCTTTATTAACAACATCACTGTCTGACTTGCAACTCTAGACAAGTCTGACTTGGAACTCTTGATGTGATCAGCCTCTATAAAAATATGCTACATGATAGTGGTATAGTGGATTTTTTCTTGAATCAGAGATCCCCTAGCAAATAGTTTTGCTTAGCATGTACATTTAGCCAAAGTCCTTTTAGGGCAAGTCCGTCACTCGGCAGCCATGTTGATGACGCCTTTGGGCAGTTATTTTGGCTGAAAAGTGCAGGCCCTATCTAAAATAGAAGGGTGATATCATATCTCGAGATCGGCAGGTCGTATTCGCTTAAAAAGTGTATAGTGTGAATCCCTGTTTAAATCTAAATGAAACAATGTAACTATCTTTGTGGAGGTTGCCCAAAAAATTATTTAACAGACATTATTCTAAATATGAATTTGCTTACTGCGTCTGCACCAATATTCGCCACATAGCTATGACAGAGAGAATAAACAAAAGGTTTACTGTCAACGAACGAACAAACAACGCAATTGCAATCCATGCGGTCTTGCATATGTGGGTTAAACAAGCAGACCTTTGCATACTTGCATATCTGAACATCACAGCAACATAAGATGTGGGGACATTATGTAACCCTGTAGCGGCTCATTTTTTTGCTGCGGGCCACAGTGTCACTACCCTCAGATACACAGATATTGAAAGAGTGAGAAATCATGAGTGCCTTCTTTTACAACATTATACATATCATATTTATGCTTTTAATACTATGTCCCCTTGCAGACTGAATTAAAAATTCATCATCAGACCTTTTTATGACATTAATGTTGGCTTTGTGAATGTTGACCTACATTCAATAACATAACATACGTTATTTAGTGTGGGTTTTCTATGGATCAATTGTAGGCCGACTTGTAAGCTGCCTTGATTTGCACTTTTTACATTTTGCAAGTTTACCTTTATTATTTGCATTTTTTTTTTAAATGTTCTTATATTTTTCTTTGTTTGGATGAATCCTTGTCTTTTTCGTTAATGGCTCTATAAACAGTATACTTCTGTATAAACTCTTAGATGTGTTGTCACCAGTAGATTCATGGGGATTGAAAATATTGATTTCTATCAGCTGATTGATTGTTGTATCTGCCCCCTTCCTGGCCACTTGCCCACTGCCCACTGATGAAGACCAAATCAGTCTAAATGTGTGTTTAATACATTTTTGTTCTAAAAATAACAAAGCTTATGAAAAGCTATCAGATTCAAATAAAATTTGAGTTACAGCCACGCTACTGAGAAATGTAATTAAGCTTGTAGCTGCACTACTTTCTAGTGGAGCCATGCACTGCCCAACACTGGAAATGCATTTTAGCAATTTTGAGAAATTGTAAATGGAGTCAGTTAAGTAGACAGTTTCTGACTGAATTATTTTCAATTTTACATTAAAATCTTTTTATATAATCATCTTCCCCTACAATCTCACACCCTCCTTGCAGCTATGTACACTGGCAATGAGAATTCCTAATTGCCACATTAGTCAAACAGACCAATGAGTCCAATATTGAGTTCACATCTGTGCTACTGCCTTAATCTGGTTTCAACACCAGGGGGTGTACCATAACACTATCATGCATCTCCAATATCCACTCGTACATTAGTGACAATCCCTTATGTTGGGAAATAAACCCTGCCGTGATGAAAACGAGAAGAGCACAAAATCTTTTATGTGCATCTTTCTGTGTCCTGTGTCAAATCAAGAAATGTTTACATTTTTGATTATATTTTGACAACAATGTTACCTCTATTCCATTTCATTTCAATACAGACAGCATAGAACCTACCAAACTCCTTTTAGCCTATTACAAGTAGATATTTGTAGAACCTATGCAGAGTTCACAAGACATGGAACATACAGCAACCAATATAATACAGAATATAGTGTCTAAATGCTTGTGTATATAAGTACACTAATCTAGGTAGATCTAGTAGCCTTTTTCTCCTCAACATGTTCTGGGGATATTATGCACATGCACCACTTATGGAAATTCCAAAATTAGGCATGCTGCAACCAAGCTCTGCCTGATATAGCCCACAGCACATTGCTGACTCAGACATACCAACACTGCTGCTGCGATTGGAGTACACACTTGGGGACATAAACTTGCATACAGACCCATATGTTCATCCTCACCGCCTTTTTCTTAGGTTCACAAACTTCCCATATACATGAAATGGAAACTTAGACAAGGAATTTAGAATTGCATGAAAGAAATAATTACTATAGTTTCCCACATTACAAAATAATAAGATTCTTGTCCCTTGGTGATCAATTTTTGTATAGCCTATAGCTTTGTATAGATTACATTTAACATTATAAACAGAGACATTATATCATACATTAACAGACAAACACTAAAGCAATCAAAGTGTAACAATTAAAATAATTTTAAAAGTGTTGTGATCTTTATGGAGAAGATGATAGACCTACATTAAGCAACTTGGATGTGCACATTGCTGTTTATGTCCTCTGGATTCAAATATGTCTGCCCAGGTTTCTATGACTTTACCCACTTAAGGAAACCATTTCTCTGTAGATTAAAGTCAAATAACTGTTAAACCAGGACAGCCTGCAAAGGGGCCAGTAGCCCATGTAAGCCCAATAACGTAATGCAATAGCCCACCATTAAGCATGTCCTGTTGTGTATTTTAGATAGATTTGGTTTGTGTAGATAGATCTGGCACATGTTGTATGAATCATCTGGCATGGTTTGCAACTGCCTTAAGCCAGTTGTGCATGGTTGTGTTTTGTAGCTTTTGATTTAAGACCACCTTGAACTCTTATATCTGAAATAAAGTTTCCCATAGACTGGAAGGAGCCATTTTGTATGCACTGTTAATTTTAGTCCTACAGTAATTTATTTGAATCAGGCACCCACTGGTTGAGGTTGACCATTTGGTGGCTCTCTCCCCTTACCCTGTGGCACACCTTAGGTTTCAAGTTCACATGAAATGCTTAATTTGAAATGTACTTGTTACATACAATAGCCTATGTCAATGTGTTTATGTTTGGTATCATTTCAGTGTTCTCCTGAACACTCCATAACTAACAAATAGATAGTGCTATCGAACTGAACAATGTGATGCATCTATCAAAATGTGGAGGCATTGCAAATTCAGGCATGGGAGGTCTAAAGAAATCCTTTCTGACTGTGTATTTTCAAAATCTAATTTGCTTTTAATGTTTTTTGTTTTGAAGGTTTTCATATCCCTCCTTTATTTCTAAATAGTGATCTCAGTGTTTATGCTTTATTTGTTTATGCAACTGTTTAATTCCCATTTCACTTGTTTTGGTGTTCAATTTATTATACCTTTTCTGTCTAACTGATACTAATTACATTTGAGTTTATCCCTTAATTGCAGAGGTCCTTAACATTAACATGAAAATAACCAGAACTAGGCTCCACAAGTGCATTAGTAGCCTATCCTTCTCACTGCATGACCAGATGCCTGCAGTAGGCCTACAGTACACTTAAGATTAGATAAAAATAGCAAACAAAGATAAAATCTTGCAAATCAAGGATTTAACACAAAGTTTCACGACTAGTGCATTTTTTAAAAAACATGCAAAAATCTTGATGTTAAAATTTTAAGTTACCTGTGCTGTTGATGAGTGTCTCTCATTAATGACCACTGCTATAATATTTGTCGCATGTAATGCAAACGTGTCTTAATAGTTTGAAGTAGCATTAGCAGATGTATTATGGCAGTAATTACTAGGCTGTTGGTTGAGTTTTTTCAGTGGCTATGAAGATTGCTAGGGTTGTGGTGTTGCTAGGCTGGATTGCTGGTTTGTTGGTTGGCATGTTGTAATCATGTTCAGTTTCATCTTTATTGTCCACAGCTGGCATGTGCAGAGAGGGGCTCTAGCCCCTGCCCCATTGCACCTTCATGTCCTAAGTGCGTCACACAGATATCAAACTCATATCACCTGAAACTGCACGACCTGACCTTTCCAACGATAATACTTGCTAGTTGCTGCAAAGAACGGTTTGTGGGAAATATAGCCTTAAATTTACATACAAATAATATTAATACAACTCTCCATCTATGTCATACTTATTCATATTAGGTAAAATATCTCATGCTGAAATATCTCATGTTCTCTTCACTCAAATATGGTAAAAAAAAAACCCATATCAAAATAACCAGGAGATCCTACTGTTTCCAGTGGTTTACACTAAGGGTAAGCTGGTCTTGAAACCACATCAAATTTCTGCATTGTCTCCAACCTCCCATCCACCCCCACGTAAATAGTATATAGACATCAAACACTGCCAGACTTGTATAGCCTGTCCTGAAAAAAAAACAAAAAACAAGCAACAATAAACATGACCTTTTTCAATAATGTATGAATAAATAATTTAATTGACATTTTGACATAAAATAAAAATAAATGGCTGTCTGATCTGTTTACGTGAGGCTATATTGGCATGAATGAGAGCCATGGCTCTGCATGAAGTTTCAGTTGCAAATGGAAGAAACTGTTTTGGAGTGGACTTGGGTAAGATTAGGCTACTTTACCTACTTACTTACTACGACCTAGTAAATGTATTATGACTTCATATAATTTTCAGTAAGGATTTGTTAAAAAGCCTGCTCCTGCACACATGCATCAATATGCTGCAATAATATTAATAATTTGTAGAACAAGACATTCTCCAACATTATTGATAGGAACATGAACAATGCTTGTGTGCTATTTTCCACTGTTGAGAAGTTAACAAATCCCACATCACAGTTAGCACCTGAGCTTCTTTCAGATGATAAATGCAATGAGTTTGCATCTTTTGCAATGAGTTAAAATTGATAACATAAGACTGAATATAACTTCACAGTTGCAAATAGCTCAACACCTCGAACCAATATATTCAAAGAGAGGGGAACTAAAATTTATGTCATGTATTCATAACAATTAGCTTTATCTACTATGAAACACTTACAAATAGAAAACAATACAAAATCTCAGTTCTTCCACATCTGAATTGGCCCACCACCTTTTTAAAATCTTTTCTACATAATGTAGCAGTTGATGTGCTCCAGATTATAAATTCATCTTTACAGAATTTCCCCCAAGTCCCTAAAGAAAACAGTTGTAAAGCCACTACTGAAAAAGAATAAACCGGATGTTTCAGCGCTTCACAACAACAGGCCTATATCTAAACTACCATTCATTGAGAAGATCATTATCTTCAATCAATTAACTGCCTACATAGCAGTTTTGATAAGTTTCGGACAGGTTTCCGTGCCAATCACAGCACTGAAACAGCTCTTATTAAAAGTCTTAACACTAATGCAGGCAAAATATCTGTCCTGATGTTATCAGTGCGGCTTTTGCCACTGTTGTTCCCAACATATTACTACAATGACTACACTGGCTATTGGGTTCACTGATATAGATATCAAGTGGTTAAAATCATATTTACAAAACAGAAGCTTCTTGACCAATGTCCTTGACCTATGGTGTTCCCCATGGGTCAATCCTTGGATCATTACTTATCAACCTTTATGTGCTCCCACTTGGACAAATTATCACAAACAACTCAATCTCTTATCATAGCTATGCTGATGACACCCACATTTACTTTGCTTTGTCACATATTGACAAAGCCCCCCTTGAATGTCTTTATCAGTGTATGGACCAAATTAACAACTAGATGTCACACAATTTTCTTCAGCTTAACACAGACAAAACTGAAGTAATTATATTTGGAAAAAAAAAGAGGAAAGACTCAGGATTGCCATTGTCCTTGACACAAAGGGGCTAAAAGCAAAAGAGATTGTTAAAAATCTTGGGGTTGACAGTGATCTACATTTTCACAAGAAAACCATCACTAAGTCAGCATTTTCTCACCTATAAACATTTCCAAACTAAGAGGTCTAATGTCAAAAAAGGATTTAGAAAAACCCATGCCTTTATCTCCTGTGGTGTGGATGGTAAGGGCAATGGTCTTTTTTACAGGTCTTCCTTAACAGACCATTAAATATCTTCAGCTGATCCAAAATGTAGCTGCCAGGGTTCTTACAAGAACAAAACAAACTGACCACATTACTCCAACTCTAAAGTTCCTGCACTGGCTTCCTGTAAGTTACATAATCGACTTTAAAGCATTGTTGCTTCTATTTAAATCACTAAATGGGACAAGACCTAATTATCTATGTGACATATTTCAGCAATAGGTCACAGAAGAAAATTTCTCGTGTAAAACCTGGGTCAAAACAAAGTGTGGAAGCAGCTTTGGAGCCAACCTCCTGAATACATCAAAAATGCCCCTACAGTTGGCAGTTTCAAATGTAGACTTAAGACCAAGCTGTTCTCAGACGTTTAATTTTATTCTTGAATCTTTTCTGTGTTTTTACTTTGAATAACATCAAACAACTGTTAAACTCAGTTGTCATTAAACCAGCCCCAGGCAGTGAAAATTTAGGATAGCTGTTTTAGCCTATTTACATAGGCTTAACTGTGCAGCGACCACACAGGGTGAAATGCATAGGCCTATTACTTTTTAAAAGACTGTTTGAGCTGCAAGAAAGAGGTAGAGGTATGGAAAGGTAAACTGTAAAGGTATGTCTGCACAAAATACCAAACTGCCCAATCATAATTGCTCTCCCTGTTATTCTTCGTCTGTGGCTCTCCCACTCACAAAAGAAATTTTCAGGAGAGACTGTGAATTGCATAGCCTGGTCATAAAACCAGACTCTCATTCTACACTTTGTTTTTTTACAGAGGGTCTGGACATTCAGTAGTAAGACTGGATCAGCCCCTTACTGATAGCTTGCCTTGACTGATAGCATTCAGGTTCTGCATTCACAGTGCTTCCCTCTGTTCGCCGATTGGACAGGTTAAAATGCCTCCTGAGACAACAAGCTCAATGGGATCAAATCCAAATTACCACTGTAGGAAAATGATAATCAAGCGAAGTGCTAGGAAGGCATGGCCAGGCTATGAATAGCAGAGACAGGATCTTCAGTTTTGAGAGTTGAAGTTAAGAAGTGTAGAGCTTACCACCTCATTGTAGCAGAAGACCCATTGTATCTTTGTTTTACCGCGACGAATGCAAGCAGCTCATTTGTGTGTGACTTTGAGCCAAGGGTACTGAAGTTCATACGAGCAGCAAGGTTATAATAGTTTTGCATTTTTCGTTATAGTTTAGTTTTAGTTAGTTTTTACTTTTTTTTCTCTAATTCAGTTAGTTTTAGTTAGTTTTTAGAGTGCATCTGATAGTTTTAGTTAGTTTTCGTTTTTTTCTAAATGCTTAGTTTTAGTTTAGTTTTTATTAGTTTCAGTATTAGTTTTAGTTTTTTATACTTTGGGTTATTTGTCAAGTGCAGGGTTCAAAAAGACCAGTAAGTATCGGGTTATAAAACTCAACAAATACAAATTTAAAACATTTATTCAAGTATTCCCCAAACCAACCAAAATCTCCACAAGCTGGCAGCATTAAGTGCAAAAACATAAAAAATTCCAAATTTACAAACTCAAAAATAAGTAAACAAGGAAGTAGCAGCAAAATTAACATCAACAAGTGCTCAGGAGCCAACAACGGGTACTGATAAAAACACCCATTTTTTTCACTAATAGAAACAGAACAAGCTTGAACAAGCGTTTTTTTTTTTTTTTTTTTTTTGACATTGAACATAATGAGATACGCTCTGATGATGCTCTGACGTGTGTGTGTCAGTCAGAGAGTGTGAGTGTGGGATACGCTCTGATAATGCTCTGATGTGTGTGTGTCTGTATCTTTGTGTGTGTGCGTATGTCTGTCGGTGTGTGTGTGTGTGTGTGTGAGAGAGAGAGAGAGAGAGAGAGTCAGAGTGTGAGTGTGTGTGACTGACCAGCACGACCTATCTGTTCGTCCTTGGAAACAGTCTATTATTGTAGTCTCATTTATGCTTGTTGGCCGCCGGGAAGTTATTTCTGTCTGAGTAGCTCCGGGAGTGCTACTACAAGAAGCTACTTTGGCAAGGTACTCGCTATTAGCATCCCTATGCGAGCTCTGTAAATGTACTTTGAGATTTGTGGGATTTTTCCCTCTGAGAACTGTTCCGCAAATCTTGTGACCTGCCTCTAACACAATGCACTTGCTTCTGTCCGTTTCGCTGTCGTACTCAAAAAAATCCCATATAGGGCTCTGCTGCTTTCTCCCAACTTTAGCCATTGTGCCATATACCGCGGTGAGCACATGTGTGCACAAGCCGACTGTAAACAGTAAGTGACGGAAAGGAAGTGCCGTACGCTGCCACCAACTCACGTAAAACCGCTAGCGTGATGGGTTGATTTGTTTTATATCAATCCAAAAGACTTGTAAATATGTTGACAAAGACGAAAACGAAGGGAATTTTCTCTATAATTTCAGTTCGTTTTAGTTAGTTTTGTGAACACACAATACAGTTTCAGTTAGTTATCGTTTTTTTCTTTTAAATATCGTTTTTATTTATTTCAGTTAACGAAAATATTTTTTCAATTTTAGTTTTCGTTATTTCGTTCGTTTTCGTTAACTATAATAACCTTGGCGAGCAGTGATGTATCGTGCATTCAAAGCGCTCATTGTATAAATAGCACACAATCTGCGATTTACTGTTTACTGTAGTTTCAAAGTGATGATCTTGGTGTCTTCAATAGCATCTATGGCCATGTCAGCATATTGAAGTCAGCAGAACAATTAGAGACAGTTGAGCTGTTACTTTAATGTATTAAGGACAATGTGTCTATAAATCTCTATATGTGTCTGTGTTTCTGTGATTTGTAGGCCTTCTCCATGCACGTAGCAGCCCTAACAGAGTAGGGATAATGCAAATGACTATCAATTGGTTGTAGAAAAAACTTCCCTAGCATCCGTTCAGAGAACCACAACTACTTTTATGGAATGTTCCCCTACCCAGCAGATAACCTTTTGTTAAATGAGAGTGCCTTGGAGATTCTCTTGTTGTTTCATCTGGTGTCCCATCCAGAAAGCATCTCAAATAACTTCTCAGTCCAGAAAGTGCTCCTAGACAGGCCATTTTGTGAATATTTAGAACATTCTTGTCCTTGATGAGTGAGGGCATCTAAATAATGCTTATTATTGAAAGATTAATATTTAATAAGTAATTCATAAAACTTTTGTAAGGTAATATTTTACCATTACTAAGTTGTTACTCAGTGATTTACAAGGTGTTACAACTTGTATGTTAATCATTAACAAACTATTTAGACATACTTTTATGTATGCCTTTATTAAGGTAATAATGTTGGGTGGCAATTTATCTCTGATTTATACACTTTACCTTACTTACATTTACACTAATGCAATTCATGAGTAATTCAAGAGTTAACACTGGTTAAAGAAGTATACTCTGGGAGCTCTCTGTTTTCTACAGCACTTACAAATGTGTTGTATACCATTTTCTCCATTTATGTATGCCTACATTAATGAAATGAAATGAAAATGAAAATGAAATGATGCCATAGACACCCAAAAATAGCTAGTGAGACTAAACCAAACTATCTTTTACTTATAAACTTGTGCAGTTCATTCTTAATTCAACAGTTATTAATGGTTAATTATGTTGAGGGAGCTCATCTAAAGTGAAGACTTAATATGCTTTATAAAACACTTAAAATACATTGTAAGGTTACTAGAAGGAAAGGTGTGGATCTTCGTATTGAAGGGTGTGCATCTTGTTCATTTTGTTCTTGTTCTCAACACACTGTAACAAATACTGCAGCAATGAAAATGGAATTAGGCCTATTTTCAATTTACATATAAATTTATTGTAAAAGTGAATTTTGAACCAGGTCTATTGCTAACAGTAAGTTATTCAAAAATGTGTAAAGCAGAGGTGGAGTTTAGGCTTTTAGTTCAATTCTTCAATTCAGGAAATTCTTTTCTTTTTTAACACCTGCAAATCAAGAAAGTATCTCTTATTTGGGCCTATTCGCTAGGTTGTTGCTAAGGTAGTTGAGGTTGTTGCTAGGGTATCCATAGTGGCTCCTATCAGAAATAAAGTGGTTACTATGGTGGCTCTACAGGAGTGTTCCTTCTCCTTTAGATGTAGATATATTGCTGAATCCTGTCCTGATGAAGTTGGCCGCCAGTGTTGAGCCATGCATTGTGGAGTAGTTGTGTAGTTTTCCCAATATACAGATCTGGGTGCTCCTCACTGCATTGTACTGCATAAACCACATTGCTGAAGTTGTGTCTTGGAGTTTTGTCCTTGGGGTGAACCAGTCTCTATCTGAGAGTGTTTCCTGGCTTTAAGTAGACTGGAATGTCAGTTTCTCAGATAATCCAGATACATAGGGGACCACCATGTGCTTCCTTCTGTTGCTTTTCTTTGTGTTTGTTGTTGTTTTGGTTCCATTTCCATGTCTCTTCCCTGTCTTGATGAATGTCCAGTTGGGTTAGCCACAAGTTCTTAGTGCCTGCTTGATGTGTATGTGCTCCTTTTCTTTTCCTTCTGTTTTAGATGGGATGCTCTCTCCTCAGTGTTATAAGGTCCAGATGACACCCAGTTTGTGTTCTAATGGGTGATGAAAGTCAAACAGTAGGTGTCAGTGTGTATCGGTTTCCTGTAGACTTCTGTGACAAGGCTTCCATCATTCTCAACAAGTACCACACAATCCAGTAATGGTAGTTTCCCATCTATGGTGTCCTCTCTGGTGCACTTGATGTGGCTGTTGGCTGAGTTGATGTGTTTAATAAAGGCATCCACTTCTTGGCTTTTGATCTTGCACCAAGTGTCATCTACACATCTAAACCAATGGCCAGGTGTTATTAATTTGAAAGAGGTCAATGCCTGGCTCTCCACCTCTTTGTAAAGGTCAGCCACAAGGGGTGACACTTGTGAGCTAATGGCACAGCCATGTTTCTGTCTGTAGAATTCCACGCTGTACCTGAAGTACATGGCAGTGAAGCAAAGTGCAGAACAGAGTGCAAATCTGGTCTGTGGTGAGGCTGGTTCTAGTGTGCATATGAACCTTCCAGTTGTAGTCTGTTTCTAACTGCCTCCACTGCTTCTGTTGTGGGGATGCAGGTAAATAAGGATGTGTCATAAAATACCAAGGTTTCATCTGGGTCCAGTTTCAGTTTTCTGATCTTGTTGGTGAAGTCCATGGAATTCTGGATGCGATGGGGGGGTGTTACCTACCCGGGGAACAAGAATCGTTGGGAGGAGTTTGGCAGTGTTGTAGGTGACAACCTCAACCGAACATACCTACTGGAAACTAGCACAACTAACATGCACATATGCATGAAGTGGTCTCCCCTGGGTAGTTTCCAGTAGGTGTAGGTGTTCCAGTTGATGGTTTTTGCCTTCTTCCAAGGTCCTATGCAGTCAATTATCTTCTTCTTGTATCTGTTGGTTGGGTCTCTCCTTAGTTTGTCCTAGATCTAGTGTCACTAAGTAGGTCACTAAGTAGGTTGCTCGCTGGACTGATACTCAGCTGTGTTTAGCATGTATGGTGATGCTTTCGTTCCTGCTTAGAAATGTTAGAGCTCTTCTCTCCTGGTGGGTGATATTGGATGGTGGCACCTTTGCGCTTGTAAGTGCTGCTGATACTTTCATACTGATTTGCTCTGCTTCTGCATGAAGTATCTTGTAATCTTGTTATGACAATTCAACTCCAATTCACACATTTACTTATGCTAATTATGTCAATGGGTTGTTCATGTGACCCATTGTCATATGATGAGAGGTGTGGTCTACAGCTCACAGTTACACCCACAGTCCAGAGATAAATCTCCTGGTCTTCCCATCACCAGGCCAGAACTGAAGAAACCTTTTGAATGAAAGGTGAAACGTCTTCAAGCTCCAAAAAGAAATCCAGTTGCTTATAACTGAACACCTTGACTACCATGACCTGGGTGAATGAGAATCTCCACAGACATAAAATCAAATGTATAAATAGTAGATAAACTAAATGCAAGTCATAATAAAATAAAACATAAACAATGAGATAACCAGATAAACCAAAACAAGAAAAAAAACAAGAATGTAAAGAAATAAAACAAACCCAAGGGGAGAGAGAGAGAACACTAGAGAAGGGCCAAAGAGAAAGATGACCTTCCAGCAAGAGTGTGAGAGTAGGAGTGCGTAGAGCCAGAGAAGGGCCAAAGAGAAAAGAGGGTCTCTCAGCAAGAGTGAAAAAGCAAAGAGTAGAGTCCTGAACAAAGAAGGAGATGTGTCTTATGTTTCACTCAGCCAGTTGGCACAAGCCAGTGTCACCTTAACTAGCCTGTAATTGGTCGGCTGGCCTATGCAAGTGAAAGGTGTAGAATAGACAAGAGTAGACAAAAGTGTGTCTTTTAGTAAATTTTGTCTTACAGTGTGAATTAGTCCATAGCCCTGTTGTTTGAGGTCTCTTTATTTAAAACATTTACCCTCATCCTAGGAGTAGATTTACTCATACCACGGCTCCCGAAAAACAATGCAACAAAATCATCACGCTAAAAGTGGGAGTTCCTATAAACAATTTTCAGTAACACTTTATAGTAACTACTCATTATGAAGTGTTTATTATGCATATGTTAACTCTAAGTTAAAACTTTGTTCATCATTTGGCAATGTATTTCTTACATTATTTCTCATTAGTAAATCATTTATAGACATATTTGTGAAGACTTTGTTCTTGGTGAAAAAGGACATCTAAATAATTATAGTTTAATACTTACTAAAGGATTCATTAAAAATTGTTAATTGTAAGTAATTTTGTATTATTAAGCTGTTATTAAGGGATTTACAAGAGCTGTTAAAACTGGTTAGTAGTATCATTAATAAACTATTTAAACCTACATTTATGTATGCCTTTATTACTGTACTTACTGTATTACTGTAATTATCTGGCCACACACTCATACTTAATAAGTTATTAGTGGTTGGTCTTACGGACTTTCTATGCTTTACAAAGCACTTACACGTGTGTTGTTAAAGTTACCAGTACTGAAAAAAAGGGGTGCACACATCACACAAAGTACTACAAAACATACAAATTAATTGATAAATCATCATTCTTCTTTTGAACAAAGATGGAAAGTATCAACACCGCTCTGGCTCTGCTGCCAATTCAATCTGGCGCACAACTAGATGGCAGAGATTTGCCGGTATCAGCAGAGCCATGCATATCACTGAAACGCGTGCTTTGGTTGGACACTAGAACTTAGGCTAAACTTTAGTTCTTTACAATTAACAGATTTTTTTCACATTACAGGCCTGTCTGATTTAATAGAAAAGTGTAACAGCAATATGCTGGCTCAGAGACATTATTGCCTTGAGAAGGCTTTGTAAGTATTTGTAAGAAATAATATGCTGTATGTTCCACAGGACAAACAAGGCTATTAAATGCTTGTATGAATAATATTTTACAGTAACATGTTTTGTGCTAAACCTGCGGTATATCTGAATAGTGTGCTAGCCTATGCTAATTATTGGCATATCTGTCTTCAATTCAGTTCAATCATATTATATTTATACAGTGCCTTTTACAATAGTATTGTCTCATGGCGTTTTAAAAACATAAGGAGCACCCAAGATCAACAAGGGCAATGAAAAACTCCCTTGGTTAGTCCAGAAAAAAACTGGGCAGATCCACAGCTTAAGGGGCCAACCAGAGGTGTAATGGGGATTTTTTAGTGGGGATACACAATATGATGTTATAAATGAATGCCTAATATTACAAAAATTGAGCTGAACAACACTCTACCTCTTCACCAAACCTTACTCAGTGGCCTTTCACTGTCATGTAACACAAAAGTTAAAGACCTTGGGGTAGTTATTGACCAGGACCTCTCTCTAAAAAGGCATGTAAAACACATTTCAAAAACATCTTTTTTCACCTACGAAATATTGCTAAGGTTAGAAAGTTCCTATCCTTTGAGGATGCTGAAAAATGAATACATGCATTTATTACCTCCAGGCTCGATTATTGCAATGCTCTGTTCTCTGGGTGTAGTAATACCTGTATCAAAAACCTATAGCTAATACAAAATGCCGCGGCCTGAACACTCACTAAGACTAAAAAATATGAACATGTCTCTCCTATCCTTGCTTCCTTACATTGGCTCCCTATTAAAAGTCAAATCGATTTTAAAATACTCCTCCTAACCTACAAAGTCCTCAATGTCCATGCTCCAACATATATTAAAGACTTACTTGTGTCTTACCACCACCCCCCCCCCAGAACCCTAAGATCCCAAAAATGGTCTTCTTGTAATCCCAAGAATATCAAAATCTACGATAGGAGGAAGAGCCTTTTGTTACCATGTGCCCCTCCTGTGAAATAATCCCCCCCCCCCCCCCCCCCCCCACATCTGACAAGCAGACACTCAATACCTTTAAGTCTAGACTTAAAACCCTCCTCTTTACTGTTTCCCATAGTTAGGGATGGTGCATGGCAAATCATCATATCTCATGGGTCTTTTGGGAGGGACTGCTTCTGCAGTTGCCCCCAGTTGTGAGGCATGGCGGCCACTGACCATCCCTGCAGTGTTGCTGGGTTGCCATGCACCATACCTTAGTTATGCTGCTGTAGCCTAGTGCCGCCACAAAAGCTTCATGTGTCATGCCGTACAACTCTCTCTCTCTCTCTCTATCTCTCTCTTAACCTCTCTCTCTCTTTACTTATATATGTATTTATGTAGATATATGTATGCACAAATTACACATTTCCTAACTGATGTGTGAGCCTGGCCTAATTCATTTGCTTCCTCTCACCCTCCCTTCCTGAGTAGATTGCAACCAACACTACGGGAGGCCCGTGCCAGCACTGACTCTCCATCATAGAGGCCCTTCCTAGACGCCCATGCCAGAATTGACTCCCTTAGGCTTGGCACTGTCAAATGGACCCTTGTTCTTAACCCCATGACCCATCTCACTCCTTGAGTTTAACACTATGTCTGGCCACCGCTACACTGTCCAGCCATAATTCCTGATAACCATCTATGGACTGACTACTATGTAATGTAAAGTGGGATAATACTCTGGAACTATTATGAACCTTAGCTAAAACCATAGACAATTTGTAGTCTATCATGGTTAATTCAGTTCAATTAAATTCAGTTTTATTTATACAGCGCCTTTTATAATAGTATTGTCTCATGGAGCTTCACAGAAGGAGCACCCAAGAGCAACAGGGGCAAGGAAAAACTCCCTTATGTTCAGTTAATCTAGGAAGAAACCTTGGGCAGATCCACGACTCAAGGGGCTAACCCAACTGCCAGGGGTCATGCAGAAAAATTACAATCAACAAACAAACAGACTACAAGTTTCCTATGGTTTTAGCTAAGGTTCATAATAGAGTATTATCCCACTTCACATTACATGGTAGTCAGTCTATAGGTGGTTATCAGGAATTATGGCTGGACAATGTAGCAGCGGCCAGACATAGTGTCAAACTCAAAGGAAT